>CM048048.1:11520000-12010000 GCA_026259375.1 Verasper variegatus
CCGGGCCGGGGGGAGCTGCAGGACGGGGCCGAGGGTGGAAATGCAGGGGGAGGAGGGGAACCTGAGATGAAGAACGGGAATGGGAACCCGCCCAGAGCTAACAATAATAATCAGAATGACTCTGTTGGACCGGAGGGAAACAACCACCCCGGCTTGGTGCATCACCACGGAACCGCTTTCCCTCCACCTTCGTACGGATACAGTCAGCACTACGGTCGGACCCCTTTTCATCAACATGGCGGACAACAAAGCCCTGGCATGGCAGCTGCTGCGGGTCCGGTCGTGCAGTCGAGCAACATGATGGATCCGTATCAACCTAATTCCCACGAACATGGCTTTTCGAACCACCAGTTCAACAACTACAACCCATTCCCGAACAGGACTCCCTATCCCGGCCAAGCGTACGCCATGAACTCCCCGCGCAGCACCCAGGCGCCGACAGCTGGTGGGCAGCCAGCTAAGCAGCAGCCACCGGCGGGAGGACCCACGGCGATGGCTGGATCTTACAGTAACCAGAGATATAACATTGGGAACCCTCAGCCCACGTCCACGCCGACACTCAACAAGCTCCTGACCTCCCCCAGCTCGACGCGGGGATATCCAAACTACCCGTCCGGCGACTACACTAGCCAGGACGGAGCTAGCAAGGGACCAGCAGACATGGGCAGCAGCGGTCAGTATGGAGGGAGCAACCCGGGCTGGCAACAAAGAAGCCATCACCCGTCGCCCATGAGCCCGGGAAGTGCCGGGCAGCCGCTAGCTAGGAGCCAGGTAAAGTCCCATTATTACAGGAACACGGTGTGAGCTTTAGCACGTCTGCCTTCCCTCCTCCTAGCTCGTTCACAACGTAGCAGGCCAGCCATTGTCTGGTACTAGTTCGCAAAGACTCTAAAATGGCTGCCTCTGGTGTGTGTTTTTCCCCCTTTACTCCAGACCGTTAAATAATTGTTGTTAACCCGTCTAAATGGAAACAGCGGCGCAATATGGCCGCTTGAGTCGGATATAAGTAGTTGAATCGATGTAAGGACGTTCCGGAGCCAACAGGGCCCGACTTTGAAAAGGGGCGAAAAATACTCGCCGAGCAGCTACGACTCGTTTTTTTTTTTTCCTGCTACAGCTTCACCCCGTCGTATTAACACGTTGGATTTAAAGTCCGTCCGTGTTTATGAATGTGTTGGACCGACTTGTGTGTACACGGGACACCGTGTTCCCTTACATATTACATTATGACCGAGGCTCGCATTTGTGTCGTTTTCACGCCGGATAAGCTGTAATTTTGTGGGCATGACTGCTGCGTGTCGGATCAGCCTCTCACCGTGTGTTTAAACGCCCCGTGCAGGTCCACTTTAAATACCTCAAATGTAAAGACGCAACAGTGTAAAAAAAAAAAAAAAATACTGTCATATTCGTGCTCTTTTTCACCAAACACGTCCCCACTGTGTCGAGAGGCCGCCGGGCTTCCCTGTGCACGCTGCCCGTGTGCAGCCTGCTCGGCCCCACACGAGCGAGAGGCTGCAGCCTGCAGATTGCAGTTTGCACTGGGATTTGAATTGTGGAGGTAAAATCCTGCTGTCAAAGCCAGGAGATAGTTGGTCTTGGGTTGACATGCTAGCTGAAATCTGATTGGCTCCTCATCCGCTGCTCATGGCCATTTATAATTACATGTGATGCGAGGCAACAGTTGGTGATAAGAGCAAGCAGCATTAACTCATCACAGGGTCAGCAGAGGTATGGCTGCTCCCCTCCCTCTCACAGCTCCTCTTTACACCGCTGAATAAAACATGCTGCAGCTGGGATAAAGATGCTGTTTTTATTTTCCTAGAATAATATAAATGCTATTATTTGGCCTATCCTCAGCTCGAGGTTTGAAATATGTGCTCACAGGACAGATGCAGCCTGCATAATTTGTATGTGATGTGCAGTGTCTTGTTTTCTTTTGTGCCATACAAATAAACAGATGCAACAACACGACTACAGTCATTCAGTGTGTACAACAGAATGGCTTGTGACATCATCTGCTGTTCCATTTAGTTTTCTTGTTATTGATTTACATACAACCTGATTTGTTGTCCTTGATAAGGCCCGTATAAACAAATCATTGACTAATAGATGTCTTTGTCTTTTTCTCCGCACCGTAACGTGTAGCATGGAGTCCAAATGCAAAATTTGTACTCTTCCCGTAAAGATGTTGCAGGCACACACACACACACACACACATCTTGTGCCTGGCATGCCACAAGATGACTGTGTGACTGCAAAGAATTCCCCCCCAAGCCAATCAGAAGGCAGTCCACCATCTCTCACCCACCAAGGGAGTTTCCTCTCTGTCTTATGCAGATTAGCCATGTGCTGCTCCTATTTATTTCACTTCATTATCTTGGATCTGGAAAATGTCACATAAGGCATTTTGCTTTCTATTTGTAAAAGGCTGTTGTGACACCGAGGAGCCTCCTCTCACCCAAAGTGCACCTGTGGAAATTCACTTGAGGCTATTTGTTACTAGATGTTCTTGTTGCTGAAATTATCATAAATGTCATATTGTTAGTGTCGGATAGTTTTGGTGGAGGCGAGGTGATAATTGGATCCTAAATGTAAGGTTCTAGTGTAGCAGCAAGTTCAAGACACTGATGAATTAGACTCAGCACCCATTTTTTCAGCAGTGTTTATACTAACCGTTGGGTCATAGAGCAAGTATGCTCATGTACATTTTTCACTCTCCGGTTGTTGTGAAAGTGCTTCCTTCATCTCTGATGTCATTCATCCAGAGCCAAACTGCCTTCTCTGGGGAAAAAGCTACTTGGACCAGGCTCAAAACAGGAGCACAGCTGGGATATGTTTAAGATTGGGCAGGCTGCCCTCCATTTGAAAGTAGATATATATAGCTCTGTTGACTTCCGCAACTATGGCAAAGTGAGGTGAAAAAAATCAGGGTAATGACCGTGGGAAATAAGGTGAAAAAAAGGCACAGTTTCCTCATTCACTAAAGTTTGTTTTTACATGTTTAATTCTTCAACATACACACAGCAGCCAAATATGAGATATAATTCATGGTTATAAGAGTGAGAGAGGCTGCATGTAAGTTGTAGCACTTGATATTTAGACTTCTCCTACATTGTTTGATTGTTAACTTAATTCATCTCCTTGTTCTTCCCTTAAGCAGCCACCTGGTCCCATGGACCCAATGGGAAAGATGAGAGGCCAACTATACGGAGCAGGTAGTCCATACGCTCAGCAGTCGCCACAGGGGCCTCCTACGGGTCCACAACAGGGGCCTGGTTACCCAGGCCAGGGATATGGCCCTGCAGGTCCCCAGAGATACCCTGTGGGAATGCAAGGACGTTCACCTGGAGGCATGGGCACCATGCCATATGGTCCACAGGTATTTAACATAAATTCTTTCAGTGAGAAATAAGCTTGTGTGTTATTTTATATATCAGTGTTTAAATCTTATACGTTTGTGTTCTCTGTTTAGATGGGATCATACGGACAGCAGGGACCAGGAGGCTATGGCGCTCAGGGCCAGGCACCGTACTACGGCCAGCCCGGCCAGCCTCCTCATCCAAGCCAGCAGCAGACCCCCTACTCACAGACCCCTCCGGGAACACCAGGTGGCCAGACACCTTACCCAGGGCAACCCCACCCTGCGCCAACTTCTGCTCCTCATACCCAGGGAGGACCGCCGTATCAGCAGCCCCACATGCCCCAACAGCCCCAGGGGCCACTGCCAGGCCCATCCCAAGGGCCCCCACAGTCTCAGCCACCGTACGCTCAGGCTTCAGCCCCACCGTCTGGCCAGTCGCCCTACACCCAGCAGCAGGGTCCTCCTAGTCAGACCCAGCAGCAGCCAAGTTCCCAGGCTCCACCTGGATCACAGGGCCAGTCCAGCTACCCGGGATCCACACAGGGGCCTCAGCAGCCTCCCTCGCAGCAACAGCAGGCACAGTCTCAGCCTCCACAGCAGCCACCGGGACACAGCCAACACCCACAGGGCCAGCCTGCAGTGTACCCTCAGAACCCGCAGCAGCAAGCACAACAGTCACCTTATCAGCGGTTTCCTCCTCCACAACAGCAGGTACTACCCCAGAGCTGGATCATATTCATCTTACACAATTGTCTTTCTCTGTGTGTACACGCAGGCCTCTCTGTATCTCAGGCAGTACGCTTACGTACATGTTATGTTGTCTTTTAGGAGGTATCCCAGGATTCATTTCAGTCCAACGCCCCTCCATCCACTCAGCCTAAATCTGGCCCAGAGGACAGTCAAGGCCGCCCCTCCAGTCTCCCGGTCAGTTATGCTTGTTACCAGTGCTAGAACAAAAAAATCCCCTTTCAATCCGTGCTTTTGCTTTTCACTACCCCCCTTGTTAGACTTTCTATTTGTCATGTAGTTTTCATGACACAGGACATATTCATTTGACTTCTTATCCAAAATATGTGATGCCTGTTACATTTAAAAACTCCCTTTGTGTTACGTTGAATACCCGCTGTTCATGCTCTGAAAGCGTTCATTTAGCTTGAATCGCGGCTGCGGCGCTGACCTTCCCCTGATGGTTTTAGATGTTGTGTGCGGCTGCATGTTGTAGAGAGGCAGCTGTTTGAGTGATGCGTGTGGAGAAAGGTGCTGTGTAAATGAGTAGATCTTAGATGAATGCAGGAGTTTGTTTGTGTATTAAATCACATGGCGAGGCTGCTGCTACAAGCTGACTCAGCTCGCATCATACAAACCTTGGTTACCATGACAACCCTCTGCACTAATGTACACTCATTTTTTTTCTTTGAAAGGGATAAATGAGGACAAAGGCCTCTGGGTCTTTGTATTTGTGTCACTTGAATCTTTAAAAGGAAGCTAATTCCAGCAAATCTATGCAATAAACATTACCTTACTAATAGTAGTTGTGATTAATCTAAAAACAGTGTTAAAATGCATGAGCTTCATCCTCTGAATCTATAATTAATATTTAAATTGTTTTCAAACCTTCTCTGTTATACCACATTTGTTGACCCCACCTCTGCTTGTCCTCTCTGTGTTTTCAGGACCTGTCGGGATCCATCGACGACCTGCCGACAGGTACAGAGGGCGCCCTGAGTCCCGTCGTGAGCACGTCAGGTGTGTCGAGCAGCCAGGGCGAGCAGAGCAACCCGGCTCAGTCGCCCTTCTCCCCTCACACGTCTCCCCACCTGCCAGGCATCCGAGGGCCTTCACCTTCCCCAGCTGGCTCCCCTGCCGGTGCCAGCACGCCCCGCACAGGACCGCTGTCACCCGCCAACATGCCAGGTGGGCCGATCCCTCACACAATGAGAGGAGGCATATGATCAGTCGTGGACTTCTGAGATTTCTCAGATGGTGATGGTTTTGGTTTGCATTTCAAGGGGAAATGCACTTCATAGCCACATACATTCTATCAAGTTCTTGAATTTCATCCATATATTTAAGGAGAGGTCTTGTACTTTTATACGTCACTGAAGATCTCAAAATATTAAACACAGATGTAGTAGCGCCACACATATTGCCACCATTCCTCCAAACTCAAGTCTGATATTTTTGGATTGCTCAGTCACATTTTAGTCAGGGGACAGGCTTCATTCACAAAACATACATTTGCAAGGACTGATCCAGTTGCTATGGCAGTGTTAAAGATGTTAAATTGGCTTTGAGAATGGGACAAGAGTGACAGAGTAGATCAGATTAGTTTGACCAAAAAACCCAAATGCTAACCACTATCATATTTGTGCTACTTGTCCTGCTGCTGTGAATACATCTCTCAAAAAAGTTTGCAGAAGTTTGAATCTGTCGTATCCTCACTTATTAGACAGAAAGGTGTTATTGTCCACTTACAAAACTAATACCCACTATTGTGAAATTCCTCTGTCAAATGCAAATCGAGTAATACCAGCTAACATCTTATTCAGAATATGATATATAATCTAATCTTCCAGGTTGCTTATAGATGCTCTTTTGGCTGATACATCTTTATTGATAACTGCTCATTTGTCATTTTTTATTGCTTATAAATGGAAATCTGCCTTTGTCTCTTAACAGAGTTGGTTACTGAAAACCCATGTTGGCCTAAAACTCAGTACTTTAACCCTCTTTGAGCTCCCATTAACTTAAGTTAAATATTATTTCTCAGTGACCCAGATGCCTCCCAGGCCATCAAGTGTGCAGTCAGACGGGAGCCTACATCCGGCAATGAGCCAGTCTCCTATGACCCAGGACAGAGGTATACTCATATGAATGCAAAGTGGTCACAGAGATTTAAATGTCAGTAGTCATGGCTGTGGCTTCACCGTCCCCCCTCACGTTCCCACTTTCAGGGTTTATGCAGAGAAACCCTCAGATGCCCCCATATGGCTCCCCCACATCAGCCTCTGCACTGTCGCCGCGGCAGTCCTCAGGGGGACAGGTTCATCCTGGGATGGCCCCATATCAGCAGAACAACTCTATGGGTGGCTTCGGGCAGCAGGGGGGACAGTACGGCCCCCAAGGTGTGTACTTCTGAATCATCGTTGTAAAGACCGGACTTGTTTTCAACTTCTGCTACGCTGCCGTGAAAAGATGAATTGTTTTCTAGAGACATGATGTTTTTGGTGATTTACAAAAGGTTTCCACTTAATATACCAAGTTTGTAAAGTTTCCTAAGATCCACATTTACCTTTGAACAAACCCTTGGAGTATATGTCCGTGCCCAGTAGGAATACCATGCTACCGCTGGTCCCTCCCTCTGACTGTTGTGGCTATTTATAGCCGTGAGGCAGAGAGTCAGCTGACGTAGCAGTGCCTCCTGTCAGTAGAGCCGAGACTGTGACGAAGGCTTGTTGCTCAGGGTGCATAGCTCTCTCTGCTAACTCACTGTAGGGGAAAAGCTCTGTAGGAAAAGACTTTGTCATAGCTTTAACAAGTCACTTTCATGTCACGTTGAACACAAATAAACGCCTGTGTGTTGCTAGAAATAAGTGATTATGTTAACAGTTTTTTCTTTCTTGTAATGTCATATCTAGGTTATCCCCGTCAACCTGGCTATGGCAACATGCCCAACGCCAACTACCCTGGGCCGGGCATGGGTCCAATCAATCCCATGGCAGGACAAAGTGGGGGTCCACCATACGCTGGCATACCTCCAGGAAGGATGCCACCGAATCAAATGGGGGCACGGCCCTATGGACCCAACATGGGCCCCAACATGGGCCCCAACATGGGCCCCAACATGGGCCCTAACATGGGCCCTAACATGGGCCCAAACATGGGCCCTAACATGGGCCCTAACTTGCCTCCCAACATGGTAAACATGCCACCCCAGGTAGCCTCAGGAATGTGTCCACCTCCTGGCATGAACAGAAAGCCGCAAGACCCAGCAGCAATGCAGCACCCGCCCTCCAACTCCATGCACAACAGGTGGGTTCATGTTGGACCCTCTAGTTCCTATGTTTATTTACCTCTCTCAATATTTCTGACTGTCTTCTCTCTCAAGGTGTAATATAAGATGGCTGTGCCATACTCTATCACTGTTGCATTAACTAGATTCTCATATTCTCTCCTCCATCCAGGATGCCTGGTTACCCCAACATGTCTCCAGGCATGATGGGGTCCGGACCACCTTATGGCCCTCCCATGAACAACATGCCTGGACTGATGAACACACAAGGCGGATCACCTTATCCAATGGGGCCAAACATGGCCAATAACTCGAGTGGTAAGTTGCCCAGAGATTACTTCACCAAGCCTTGTTCTCTTTTTGTAATGTAGCATTTTCAATGCAATTTCTAACCCCCATCATTGTGTCTAGGTATGGTCCCCAGTCCAGAGATGAACAATAAGATGAATAACAAAGTAGATGGGACTCCAACACCCAAGCCAGAACCTAAATCCAAGGTAACCTGTTGACTATATTGTTTTATTATTTTTAAGAATAAGAATTTTTAAGAAGTATTACCTCCTCCAACGTCTTGGTACCTCTTTTATTGTTATCCACTCTGCTTTAAAATTGCCTTCTCATTTCTTTTACACAAAACAGAAGTCCAATTCCTCCACCACAACCAACGAAAAGATAACACGACTGTACGAGTTAGGACCTGAGCCCGAGAGAAAGATTTGGGTTGATCGTTACTTGGCCTTCATTGAAGAGAAAGCCATGCCCATGACCAACCTGCCTGCTGTAGGACGCAAACCCCTTGACCTCTTCCGTCTGTATATGTCGGTTAAAGAAATAGGAAGCATGGCCCAGGTTAGCATTGGAAATGTATACGGCAATCAATTCCCCAGTATGTTTATTTCTTGACTTTGTCTTTATTTTATCATTTCTAATTACGTCTCATTGTGTGTCTCAGGTGAGTAAGAATAAGAAGTGGCGTGATCTGGCCACTTCCCTGAATGTGGGTACGTCAAGCAGTGCTGCCAGTTCTTTGAAGAAACAGTACATCCAGTGTCTGTATGCCTTTGAGTGCAAAGTGGAGCGTGGTGAGGACCCTCCTCCCGAGATTTTTACAGACAACAAAAAGAACCAGGCTGCTAAGGTCCAGCCACCGTCTCCAGGTGAGAGCCATACCAATTTATTTTTATACAGATGAATACACATTTTAGCACAGATCTCACTCAGGAAACCCCTATGTTTGAACAATAAAAATACATAACGGAATGTGTTTGAGTTTCATTAAAGTCATGAACCGTGTCTTTCTGCTCCTCCTTTATTTCAAACTGAAGCGTCCCTCTGCTCCACAGCTGGGTCAGGCTCTCTGCAGGGTCCCCAGACACCCCAGTCCACCAGCAGCTCCATGGCCGAGGGGGGAGACTTGAAACCTCCCACCCCAGCCTCCACCCCTCACACCCAGATGCCACCCGTGTCCAGGTGACTCTTGTTGAAGATTTTACCAGTTGATTTGACCGTCTGAAAGAAATTCTAATAAGAAACTAATTTCCATCTGCTTTTCTTTCCATCTCTCCCGCTTGCGCCTATTTCCCCCTCCCACTCAACCTTGCTTCCCCTCTAGGAGCAGCGTTAACCTGCAGGACCCCTTCTCCGAAGGAAATGACCCCGCTTTCCCGAGGAAGAACATGACGCCCAACTCAGCCTATCAGTCCGGCATGACCACACCAGACATGCAGGGGCGCATGGGAATCTACGAACCCAACAAGGACCCCTTTGGTAACATGCGGAAAGGTGGGCACACTGAACGGACTACAGCCGAATAGATCATGATGTCCTAAAAGCTAAAATGCCTCCTTAATTACCCACTTAGCTAATCCCTCTGAAATTGGCTCTAATTGTGAATGTATTTGCAGTCGGGGAGCAGTTTTTACCTGCTAGCCAGGGCCCTAACAGCGGGGTGGGTGACCAGCAGCAGCAACCACCACCACAACAGCAGCAACAGCAGCAGCCTCCATTCAACAGAGGACCACCTGGGGCAATGGGCTCGATGCCAATGGGGCCCAGACAACAGTATCCTTATGGACCAGGCTACGACAGGAGGTAAGGGTTATTGAATGGAAGGTCATTTAACACTACTGATGATAACAAGGAGATGTTTCTATGATCACACAAACCTTAAAATTCCTCTGCAGGTCAGAAAAATATGTAGAATTATTGACATAAAATTTCAAGAAATAAGACATCAAATTAGATGGTTTTTTTTTACCTATTTATCAAGGCAATGCTTTGAGGAAGTGATATAATGCCATGAGAAATTCAGTCACACATCTGAAGATGTTGTAAGATGTGGTTGGACCATGAATCGTGTCATTTTGTTGTTTGTTCATGAAATACTTGTCATTCATGAAATCCGCTGTTTCATTTTTATTCATCTTAATCTTTAATTCATGATTAATTTTTATTTGTTGCTCACTGATACTGATATTTTGTGCGTTAGGAGAAGGGTTGTGTATTGGATTTGTGTGGGTCTAAAAAATGTGTTAAACAAGATTATAAATTACAAATTAAGCCTGAGTCTAAAATTAAAAATTCTGAATAGCTGAGTGATTGTGATTTAATTTGGTTATTCGAGACACTGAAAAACCATTGTTTTTATCAATTACAGTTTTGTTTGATGTTATTTCAAGTGTCACAATTCAACCTTTTTTTTTTTTGCACAGTAAATTGTTCTTTAAGTCACTCGTGTCAGTATTTTACCATCATACACTGTTCAAAACAAGTCATCAAAGAGCCACTTGTCCACTGTGACATGTCAGACCTTTAGCAGTCCGGCTGAGGCTGATTAAATTGTAACATAAGTATTTATAATGTAGCTGTGATTGGAACAATTATCATCTCATTGCTTTTTTTAAATCTGTAGCATCATTTGTCTGACTGAGTGAAAACATATATGGAAAAAAACACGCCATGCCTATTTTTTCACAGATCCGAGCAGGGAATAGGCCCAGAGGGCAACATGGTATCGGGAGCTCCTCCGCCAAACCCTATGATGCCTGCCAATGCCGATGCAGGGATGTATTCGCCAAATCGCTTCCCACCACAGCAGCCACGGTCAGTTCACATTTACTGTATAGCTGTACCTGTATTCTCAGGTTTAAAGCTACTATCAGACTGATCCGTCTGTAAAACAAAAAATGTTTTTTGTAAATCATAATGATAATGGACAACTGTTGGAATCTTTCAGAAATGCTGGAAACTGGGAGATTATTCTGTGTTGTTACAATATGATTTTTAATTTTTTATCCATTTATAGAGTTTAATTTTACATTATTTACAAACAGTTTGAGCTTTTTGAATGTGGTCGTGTTTGTAAAAGAGAGCTGCATTAATTGAAATGTACTTTAAATTCCATTCATTCCATATATTAATAGACTTTTAAATAGTAGAGTTAACAGAAATTGTAATGTGTTTATATTCTTCAACCGCATTATTAAATTAACAAATTAATCATATCGATGAAACTAAGTCTATGATTAAATATAATTGAGGATGAAGCTGAAAACTAAAAGCATCCATTGCAACTAGATGTTTTTGTGGTCATAAATCATACAATTATAAATCATAATATACCATAATGCATATGTGTGTCTGACTTGTTGAGACTGACTGGACATAATGTTTGCAGGCATGATTCCTATGGTAATCAGTATCCTGGACAGGGAACGCCCCCTAGTGGCACCTTCCCAAATCAGCAGCCTGGAATGTATCCACAACAACAGGTAATGATCATTTACACTAACTCTCTATTCACGCTACTTTGATGAAGCTACTATCATTTAGAATTTAGTTTTTTGAGCAGGAAAATGTTTTTCTACTGAAATAGTTGTGAATTAATTGTGTATCTGTGTGCCTTCTGTTCAGAGTTACAAGCGTCCTGTGGAGGGCGGTTACCCTCCATCAAAACGTCATGAGACTGAGTACAGTGGGCCTTTCCCTGGTGGACAACAACCACCGCAGCAGCAGCAAGGAGGCTCCTCTGCACCCTCTTCAGGACAGCAGGAGTCGTACAATCAGTTCAGCGGCAGTGGGCCCTTCCCTGGCCCTGATCGCCGTCCACCTGGCCCAGGCAATCAGTTCCCATTCCCGTTTGGTCGTGAACGGATGCAGGTAGCGACGGGGCCCAACGCTCAGCCCAACATGCCCCCTCAGATGATGCAGTCAGGCCCCGAGGGTCCTCAGGGAGGCATGTGGCAAGGACCGCGAGACATGAACTATCAGAACTATCCTAGCCGGCAAGCTGGCCCCGGGGGCCCACCCCAGGGGCCTGGTTACCCTGGCATGACCCGCCCTGAGGAGATGATGTCATCAGAACAGCGCATGAATCATGACGGCCAGTGGGGTGGTCAGATGGGCCCAAGACAGCCTCCCTATGGTCCAGCAGGGCCCGGCCAAGCCATGCCTCGCTCAGTACAGTCTAACTACCAGCCCCCTCAGGGTGTGCAGAACCACATTCCACAGGTGTCCAGCCCGGCCTCCATGCCTCGCCCGATGGAGAGCAGGACATCACCAAGTAAATCTCCCTACATGCACGGAGTAATGAAGATGCAGAAGGCTGGACCCCCAGTGCCTGCATCTCACATAGTGCCCCCTCCGGTGCAATCGCCTCTAATAAGGCGAGACATGCCTTTCCCCCCAGGCTCTATAGAAGCTACGCATCCTGTCCTGAAACCACGTCGGAGACTCACCATGAAAGATATCGGTATGACTGTAGATTACAAATGGCGAAACCATGTTTTGATGACATTTTTTTATTATTGACATCTGTCAACTTTTTGTAAAGTTGTTGCTCAAACAGGACTAATTGTTTTTGTGTCTTGTCTCCACAGGAACGCCAGAGGCCTGGAGAGTCATGATGTCATTAAAGTCTGGTCTATTGGCTGAGAGTACGTGGGCCTTAGATACCATCAACATTCTCCTTTATGACGACGGCAGTATTTCCACCTTCGATCTAAACACGGTGAGTTTGGATTTTAACATTGAGTGTTTAATGTTGTTACAATATGCATGGTGTGCATGTCTAATATTTGTATTTATTTCTGCTCTTTCTTCAGCTGCCTGGGATGCTGGAGTTGGTGGTTGAATATTTCAGACGCTGCCTCATTGAAATCTTTGGAATTCTGCGGGAGTATGAGGTCGGAGATCTTGGCCAGAGGACACTAATTGATCCTGATGCCTTGAAACAAGATTGGGACAGCATGGACGAAGAGGAGCCACGGGCTGAGGACATGGAACAAGGCGACGAGGAAGACGATGAAGAAGAAGAGGAGGAGCGAGAAACGGACGGGCCAGCTTGCGTGAAAGAGGAGGAAGAGCAAGAGCAGTGCAGCAAATCTCGGGGTAAAGATGATAAGACGGAAGATGAGGAGAGGAAGAGCAAGGGTTCTTCATCTGAACAGACAAGCTCACTCCAATCGTTACCTGCCCACGAGAGACCCAAACAGTCCAGCAAGTTTGACAAATTTCCCGTTAAGGTGGTACGAAAGAAAGACCTGTTTGCTCCTGGCCAGTCCAATAATCATGGCAAACTGCAGGAGTTTGACAGTGGGTTACTTCACTGGAGTGCTGGAGGGGGGGACTCAACAGACCACATCCAGACCCACTTTGAACCACGCAAAGACTTCTTGGAGCCTCGAGTGCGAATGCCCGTGCCCCAGGTTTTACTGAAGAGACGAATTCCAGAAGAAGAGCTGCAGGACATCTGGTTACCAAATGAGGAGGAGAAGAGGAAGCATCAAGATGAAGAAGAAAGGCCTAAAGAGTCATCTTCCTCAGAGAAAGCAGCTGTCTCGGAGAAGGCCAGCCCCTCACCCAGCAGTGAGGAGGAGAGGAAAACACAGTCTGAGACAAAGACAGTTGAGGAAGAAGCTGCAAGTCTCCTGGAAATGAACAGACCTTTTCTCTCCTCCAGCTTTGTTTTAACCCAGCGGTCGAAGCAGATTGGTGCCATCTTGGAGGATGAGCCTCACAGTAAAGACGAGGGGCCGCTCATTGCACTGGCTAACTGGCAGGATTCTTTAGCCCGCCGTTGCGTTTGCATCTCCAATATTGTCCGCAGTCTCTCCTTTGTGCCAGGCAATGACCACGAGATGTCCAAACATCCAGGGCTGTTGCTGCTGCTAGGTCGCTTGATCCTGCTCCACCACAGGCACCCTGAACGCAAACAGGCCCCGCTCACTTACGAGAAAGACGAGGATTCAGAAGAGGGAATGGGCCAAAGGGATGAATGGTGGTGGGACTGTTTGGAGCTCCTGAGGGAGAACACACTGGTCACTTTGGCAAACATCTCAGGCCAGCTGGACCTCTCCATCTACCCCGAGAGCATCTGCTTGCCCCTATTGGATGGTCTTCTCCATTGGGCTGTCTGCCCCTCAGCAGAAGCCCAGGACCCCTTCCCCACGTTGGGCCCACACAGTGCTTTGTCACCTCAGAGACTGGTCCTGGAGACGCTAAGCAAATTAAGTATCCAAGACAACAATGTGGACCTCATCTTGGCTACTCCACCATTCAGCCGGTTAGAAAAGCTCTACGGAAACTTGGTGCGGCTGATTGGAGACAGAAAGGTTGCAGTCTGCAGGGAGATGGCCGTGGTCCTCCTGGCCAACCTTGCCCAGGGCGATACTATGGCAGCCCGAGCTATTGCTGTTCAGAAGGGTAGTGTGGGCACCTTGCTGGGTTTCCTGGAGGATAGTCTGGCTGCCACTCAGCTTCAGCAGAGCCAGAGCTCACTACTACACCTACAGGGGATGCACTTCGAACCCACAAGCCCGGACATGATGCGGCGAGCTGCCCGGGCTCTGCACGCCTTAGCCAAGGTGGAGGAGAACCATTCAGAGTTCACACTACATGAGTCCCGACTCCTCGACCTTTCAGTGTCTCCCCTAATGAACTCGCTGGTTTCTCATGTTATCTGTGATGTACTCTTTTTGATTGGCCAGTCATGACAGCTGTAGGGAGCCGTGGCTCCTCGTTTTGGGGGGGTTTCTCCCCTATCCCCTCTTCCCTGGTAACCTGGCTTGTGTGTGTAACAGGGCAAGGAAAGTTCAAGTGACTGTCTTTAATTTATGAAAATCCTTCAGATTCCATTCTCTGAGCCCTCCCCAGGCCGTCCTTGCTCGAGGAGGATAATCACAGAGCTGTGGTGGATTACAAACCAGAGAGATGCCCACAAAGGGACACTACTTGCAACACGAATGCCAACTGGATGACATGGAGCAGAGCACCACGGTTGGGAGACTGTTCTGCACTTGGGGGAAAGAACTTTTTAATAAAGATAAATAAATGAATAAATAAATAGCTGAAAAACAAAAACTGTAACCAAAGTTGCTGTCTCGTTTACAGTGAGTTTTGGAGACACAGTGTGCCCTGGCTCTCGCCTCGGGGCACAGAGAGTCTAACTGGTTGACGTTCAGAGGTGAAGCAGACTGACAAGTGGCCTACTGGTTATAGTTGCTGTAGTTGGATTCTCACCAGTCAGCCCGGCAGCAGACAAAGTGCTGTCAGTAGACACCTTCACCAGGGAGGCCTGTGCAGTGTGCAGTAGATTGTAGGACATTTTCTGTACCATACTGCTCTTGAGTGTAAGCATTCTGTACTACACGTTTCACACAGAAGCTGACGATGCAGCTCTTCTAGAGTTTTGAGGTCATTTTAGTTTGGTGTTAAACAGAAAATGGCTTTCTTCCCCAAAGTATCAAGAACCTACAACACCCTTACCTCCTCTTATCCCTTGATTGTATGAATACCCTTATGAAAAGAAATCACCTCTTAGGTCTGGTTTTAAACTTCAAATACAGCTTTGCTGTGGTGTATATATAATGTTGTACATTACACTTCCTTTCTCTGTGTCTGTCTGTCTGTGTCACTATTCTCACACTTGTTTTTGGTGAGGGATGGAGGCTGACTTGAGAGTTTGGTCCGTGACCTCCAGTCCCTGCCGATTTAGACCCACTCCTCTGGTCTCCACAGCTCTGTAGTACGGCAGACACGGCTCGACCCTGTTATCTCCTGGTACAACAGAAATAAACTAGATGAAGTACACATTGACAACTTTTCTCCGATCATGGATTCTGCATATTTGTATTTCAGACTATGTAGCTAAGACAACATGTAAATTCCTCCCTTTCCCTTTTTTGGCTCAACGAATATCATTTATTCAGTATGAAATCTTTATACTATATGTTCCACGTGGTAAGAATAAATGTACATTAAATCTTCGTAAGCTGTTTGATGGTTTTGTTCTTCTGGAATAATAATCGCTTCTGGACAAACAAATCAACAAACATGAGAAATCACAGATCAGCAAAACATCCTGAAATAAGAGTCTTCACTTCAGTGCTCAGGAAATTTGTGGACTCATCTGTAAATATGGAATGATAGTTTGTATTTACCTTGTTACAGTTTCTGTTGTAGTAAAGTAACTATAAATGCAAGAAGCACTACAGACATCAGTGACATATCTTTCAAAAACAGACTAGGTAAAGTAAAGCTTGCAACAGCACAGATTTATTTATTTATGAAGTAATTCATCCAAACATACAACATCACATCTTAACAGTTTCAGTTAATATCTACATCAGGGGACACATGGAAAAGAACCACTGAGAAATCACTCCATATCAACAGACATTGATATACTATGCATCAGATGAACTAACGAAACACTGAGTAACATTATTGGAAAATGTCGACTTAAATTCGAACCAGTCAGAAAACAGTATACACTTTTGAATGGATGTCTTTGCACACATAAAACGTTACAAAATGATCAAAGAGGGTGGAGACAAGTTAAGGAGATTCAAGCCAAACTAAAATTCATACAAAACTAACTTAATTCATCGTACATGTTAAAGAAACTACACGTGAGCTTCCTTCGCCTGGATTCACCGGCTTTTATTCTGAAGTTGTATTTACAGTTGCACCGGAAGAGAAGGGACAGGAGGAGAGGACGTGGGAACAAAGATCGCAGCCGAGCGAAAAACAAAGCTGTTTGAAGACGGGTTCCTCTCTAATAAGATACATATTTACCCTCCACTAAAAATAACCAAACTAATGAAACTAGTAGTGATGGCGAGATGAAGCTTCATGAAGCATTGACGCTTTCCATCCAATTGGTTCACTCATGGCCCGAAGCTTCATGGTGCTTCATTTGCTCTACTGTGCCATCAAGTGGACAATAAATGTAAAACAGGCAGAGTGATTATAATGACACCATGGCTTTGGTGTGTGAAGCTTTGAATTGAATAAATGAATGAATGAATGTTTGTGATGCCAATACATAAATTATGAACTTATTAATATGGTGTCTGTCTTTATGATACAATGGCGCGATCAAAAGGGAAAGTGGAAATAAATTCGGCAGAGGGTTGTGACGTGAATGTGCTTGTGGTACTAGGGACACGTAAAATAGGGACAACATTTTATTCATTTGTATTTTGAAATTACAACTTTCCCACAGTGCTGGGCTTCAGGCGGTTTCTCTTTTTAAAGTCCCAAGTCCACAACATGTGAGGCGGGGGGGGGGGGGGGGGGGGTCCATTGCGTTTCGCTGCCCCTTATATTTCGAATCGCACGCCAAACCCGCGAACCATTTCCTGACTCAGTCACGTGGTACGGCCGGCTCGCGAGGCTTTGGATGTCACCAGATACGTCATCAACACAAGCCCCGATACGCGCTTCACAAAAATCTTCCCGGATTACTCGATACACGCTTCAAAGCCTCGACGGGGAAGGACGCATCACTAGAAACTAGAAGCTCCTTTGGTCGCTCGGTCCCTGCCTCTCGGACATGTTTGATGGAGAACATGACGGATCCTGCGGTGAACGACTGGTAGCATCCACAATGCTCGGGCCCGTCACAACCGGCTCTTCCACGGTCTGTTCGTCACATCAGTGACTATGGATGTCCGAGCAGTGCTGGAGTTCGCCACAGTCACCAGGGGCCTGTCGCTGGTTTTACAGGTAAGTTCAGGACAAGCTAGTAGGCAAAACTCTGAAGCTCACGATGTGCTAATGTAGCTAACCTGCCTTTACCCAAGAACCTTAATTACCTACTGTTGTCTGAATCTTTGTTATTATTGATCTATGTGTGGCAGCTAATACACAGCACGCCGTGTGTGATGAGTAGACAAACAGACAAGGTCACGTTACACCTGCTGCTCTGTGTTTATTACAGCTGGATTTATTTTAACCGTATAATATTGTTTTCCCCCAGGCGGTCTTGAACGCAGCCATCCCTGACCATGAAGCTGATGCGTTCAAGCCCCCGCGGACAGAGGAGCCTTTGTACCTGGACTCTACAGTGGACTGGTTACTTGGTGGCCTCTCCCACTGGGACGCAGAGCACTACCTCTTCATCGCCGAGAGAGGATACCTCTATGAGCACAACTTTGCTTTCTTCCCTCTCTTCCCCATCGTCCTCCGTGGCCTGGCAGAGACGCTGCTGTGGCCCCTGAGTGGCTGGCTGAGCGTGCGGGGCCGTCTGCTGGTGGCCGTGGCCCTGGGGAACAGTGCCCTCTTCCTGCTGAGCGCGGTCGCCCTGTACGCGCTCGGCAGGATCGTCCTGCAGGACCGACGCCTCGCCCTGCTCTCCAGCCTCCTCTACTGCATCACTCCTGCCAACGTGTTCATGACAGCTGGGTATTCAGAGAGCCTGTTTGCCGCCCTCACGTTCGGCGGCCTCTTCCTCCTGGAGAAAGGTTTCACCTTCAGAGCCTGCTTGGCCCTCAGTATAGCCACTGCAGCCCGATCCAACGGACTTGTCAATATTGGATTTCTACTGTATCTACCGTCACTGCACGCCATCTCTCAGATTCGTTTATATCGTACTACGTTAAAAGGCCACCTTAAAGTCTTCCACTACATCTGGGTCATCATTCGTCTTCTGCTCACCTCCCTCTTGGGAACTGCGATTATTGTCCTTCCCTTCTGTGCGTTCCAGTACTATGGGTATAGGACGTTTTGCACACCCTCCAACTCCCTGGAGTGGATCCCTCCAGCTCTTCTCTCATTGGGTGAACGGAAGGGCTATCGGTTTCCAGACGTAAACCGTCCGCCGCCCCTGTGGTGCATGAGACCCCTCCCATTACTCTACTCTCACATCCAGGACGTGTATTGGGACGTCGGCTTCCTCCGTTACTTTGAGCTGAAACAGATACCTAACTTTATTCTGGCTCTACCTATGGCTACCATCGGCATAATGGCAGCCTATGCATATTTTCTTGCTAATCCAGAACTGTGTCTGAGACTCGGACTTTGGGAGACGGGTGCAACTAATGGGCTCGACAAACCCACACCGGGAATGTTCAACCCCAGAGTGTTTGTGTATATTGTGCATTCTACTGTACTCCTGGTGTTCGGAACCTTGTGCATGCACGTGCAGGTGAGTAAATCATATAATCACCTAATTGCGGAAGATTTAAACTGTCTAGATGTGAGGAGCAGCCTGTTGATTTCCACTCATTCCCATTTTTACTCTCCTAGGTTCTGACCAGATTCATGGCCTCGTCGTCTCCCGTGCCGTTCTGGATAAGTGCTCATCTGCTCCTCCTCAATGAGCCACTTCTTCATCGAAGAATAACGTCCAACCCCAACGTGCATCTACAGACACACTCCAGAAACGGATGCAAACATACACCTCAGAACCCCATCATTGCACTGCTGCCGCATTTTAAATCCTGCTCTCCCACCACACAGAGCATCCTGGGATACTTCCTCTCTTACTGGGTGCTGGGGCTCGCACTGCATTGTAACTTCTTGCCATGGACTTGACTTTCCACATTACTCCGAGCTTTAAATGCAATATTTCTGTGTAGGACTGGGTTTTTTATTGTCAACACGTGTTTTTACAGTATACCATCATCCATAGTCCTTTTTTGTGTCAGTAATTGTTCAATTGTTCTGTACCTTATTGAATTATATGGACATTATCATTAAAATATAAGAATACACAAGAGCAAGATTTAGTCAGTCATGTTTATTAAAAGAATGATACAATTACTGTAAGTAAATCCAAAGCGAAGAAATTACCAAAACGCTTTTATGTTTGTGTTGCCCAGTCCTACATCTAACTGACACTATTCAATTTTTCATGCTGATTTATTTATGCAGAAGTTAAAAGATTTAAAAGATTTGCACATCTTGATCAAATGTGTCTGAAGTTGTTTGAGAACTTTTGGTCATAAATCCTGGAAAGACTTTGGTTGTACTTAAAAAAATTCTGATTTCTGCTGAAGCAGATTTTATTGACTCTGTTTAATATTGCACTGCATGTTTGGAAGAATTATTCCAAGTTATAGTTTGGGACTTTTGGATGTGAATGGGGAAAAAAAGTAAAGATTTTGTGGCTGTAGAATTTTCTGCAGTTTAGTTTTATTTTAATTTATGTGAAACGTCTATGTTGTGTTGTAGAGAACATTTGTTGCCACAGATGCACTGGAAAATCTGTTTGAAATTAAACTAAATGTGATAAATCTAAACAAATGTATTCAAACTACTAAAATGTACATGTGGCATTTCCTAATTTTAAAACACTCTTCTCCACACTGAGTAAACACTTTTCTTTGGTGGTTAACTTGCAAGTTAGATCCTTACTTATCATTAGTGGGCACTGACTTCTTCTCACAAGTTACCCTTCATGATTCTTGCAGGCATCTATTTGAATCTATTACGGGATGGCTGTTTGTCATGAAAAACACTGGGGCCCCTAAAAGTGTTTCTGTGGTTTTGTGTGGCGAAACCACACCAAAACAAAATCAACATTTTAAATAAAATTGAGAAAAACCCTCAGTGTGTCTGAATGGCAGCTAGGATTTTACATCCCTTATGTAAAGTCTAATAAATCCCCCTGCTATGTATTTACCCACTTATGAGCTCCAAGTTTTACTGTGCCAAGGTCACATGCCGACAAAGATTGAATCATTGGTGTGAGACAAACAAATCCCAGATTTCTTGGAGCCAATTAGGATAATTTGTTAATTGATCAAATTACATTGGCGTGTTGGAGCCCCTGAGTGTCTATAAAGTCTCCGCCTATAAAATATCCCCCGTGTATATTTCTGATTGCAGAATGGAAACTCTAGCATGTTGGTAAATCTCACGGAAATCAACGGAAATAGTGAAGACCTCAGTGTTACAGCAACTGAATAACAGCATTAACTTATTTGGCTTGTTTGCAACGAGTTGTGTTTATTTATATGGTCTGTCCTCTGATAAATGTGGGAAAGTAATGTGCTGATCTACAAATCATCTCCAGTATAGCTACCTATGATAGCTACTGGGTTTGAGTCCTCTACAAATCAGCGGTGAGTCCTGCGCGATGACGGCAGTCCGACGTAGGGTTGGCTGACGTACGTGAGAAAAAAGAAACGTGAACTGCCGCAAGAGGCTTAAAGTCGCTTCCCCGTCGAAAGCTCCAAACAAAGGCGAGTTATTTCACCTAATTGAGAATTCATTTTAATGACGGACTTAGTTTCAACTACCAAACATGGTAGTTAACCTCGAGTCAACTCGGGATTTGATTCAGTTCGTCAAACTAGTGCTGTTGCTGGTTTGCTAGCTAGCTTAGCCCGCGTTAGCTTCCAGGATGGACAGCTGAGCGCTAACCCGAGCAGGACCCGCTACAGATGTAGTGAACTGAGAGTCTCTGGAGAACGACAGACGGAGCGTTTGGTGAGAGACAGAGAGAGTGTGTGCGTGTGTGCCTTCAGCCACCTCCCAGCCGGGCGGACACTGTTTACCCCATGAAGAACTGCGAGTACCAGCAGATCGACCCGCGGGCGCTGGCGGTGTCGCCCTCGTCGGCGCAGAACCACACCGAGAAGAAGGCGCAGCGGCCGCGGAGGAAATGGGAAGCGTTCCCCGGGAAGAACCGGTTCTACTGCGACGGGCGGATCATCCTGGCCAGACAGAGCGGTGTCCTCCCTCTGACACTGGGCCTTATTGTCGTCACCTGTGGCCTTTTCTTCGCATTCGAGTGAGTAATGCCCTCGCTAACATGGACATGCCCCTGCCCCTGCATTAAGCTCCTATCAAGATCGTGACAGGAGTTAATCTCTTTTTCTTTTTGCAGTTGCCCGTTCCTGGTGCAGCATCTGACCGTCTTCATACCTGTGATCGCTGCGGTGCTTTTTGTGTTTGTGGTCGTCTCCCTGCTGAGAACCAGCTTCATAGACCCCGGCATCCTGCCCAGGGCCACCCCGGATGAAGCTGCAGACATAGAGAAGCAGATAGGTAAAAAGCTGCGCCCAGGAATTGCATGCTAGCTGTGGGGCAGATGGGGTAAAGGAGCTTTGCCATAAGGGGGATCTCTGAGGGTCGTGTTCGTCTTGAACTGCAGACCAACACCTAAGCAGCTTTACTCTAACTAGCATGGTTCAAATGCACTAAAACCAGACACAACATTCTTTGTGTTTATTTGCCCCTTATTCTAACATCTGATTGCTTTTTGTGTGAACTGTTTGGATCAAACGTGTGAGTCTCTCTGCTTGTGCTTCTCTATTTTAAGATACTTCAGGATCCTCTACATATCGCCCCCCTCCACGAACCAAGGAGATCCTCATCAACCAGCAGGTGGTAAAGCTCAAATACTGCTTCACTTGTAAAATGTTCCGGCCTCCTCGAACCTCCCACTGCAGCCTGTGCGACAACTGTGTGGGTAAGGATGTGTTGTGAAGTTACCACTTATTCCAGCCGCTCTAATTAAACGTAACAACTTAATACTAAGCCAAGAGGAACATGCGATGCGTGATCAGCAGGAGGGTTTGTAATTCATTTTGCCTCATGCAGTCCACCCTCCTCTGTTGTTGCTCTAATCTGAGTCCAGAATCTGACATGAAACAGCGAAACTACAAAACAAAGCTCTGTCTGAGATCTCACATCGGTCGACTGAGGTCCGTCACCACTACTAAAATTACATTCACTGTGTATTTATAACTTGAGCACCTATTTTCAAAGTGAGCTCTAAAAAAAAATCTTTCTTTTCTTAAAAGCCTTAGGTCATTTCTTGGCAAGGCAGAGCTGGCATTTTAGTTTATATTTTTCTTTTGTTGTATAAACATAAATTCTACAGTGGTCGTGATTATGACTGATCCCAGTCTTACAGATTGTTTAAGAAAACCTCCTGGTGTTATTTCTCAGTTTCACTGAACTGAATAATTTAATATACAGCCCAGTGTGTTATATACTTTGCCTTATTATTATTACTAATATACCTTATAAAATCCTGCCTCTAATCTTTTGTGTGTTCACTTTTTTTTTCTACCCTCAGAACGATTTGATCACCACTGCCCATGGGTTGGGAACTGTGTGGGCAAACGCAATTACCGCTTTTTCTACAGCTTCATTATCTCCCTGTCATTTCTGACATCGTTCATATTTGGCTGTGTCGTCACACACATCACTCTGCGTAAGTATTCACACTCTGTCGAAAGACTCGTATCATTCAGTCGTCATATGATGATCCTGTTATGTTATCAAGGAGCATTTTATTCAAGTTTTTCATTTTTCTCTCCAGGTTCTCAAGCAGGGAAAAGCCTTGTTCAAGCCATTCAGGAGAGCCCTGGCAGATATCCTTTCTACCACATTTTCACTAAATTGTCCTGTTTATTAGATGGAGGATATCTTGTTGAATTAGCTTTCTACCAGGATATAACACAAGTTAAAGTTGACAAATCATTTTTCACTCCTCAGCCTAAGCCCAAGCTTAATAGGATCTGAGAGTTAGCGTCCAGCAAAGCAGTGCTTTTTACCAGATGGCTCTCCAGTAGTAGGTTTGCTGACTCACAGCCTTGTGAGATGATGTCAGTGGCGAGACAAATCTAGACCCCATGACTACAGAGTGTTTGGATGTGTTATTCACAGAGGGGGTGTGGGATAATTTCCTCATCGCACACGCATGACATTCTTTCATCTTGTCAGATTCTGTTTGCAGTTATCCCATAGAGCAGTTGATTTGATTAGTTTGTTTTTTTTCAAATCGTGAGCATTCCTAAGCATTAAAGGCCATAATGGCATTTATTTAGATTTAGAATTGAGATGATATGCAACTTGTTCACTGTGATGGATTTAATAAATCTCAAACACGCCTAAACAAATGTAAACCGGTGAGTTTTGAACTCATGTAGGAATTAGTTGTAACTATGTGAGGGTGTAACAGCCCTTAAGTTTACAGAAATTCCAGTGTATTTATATCTAATATAAAAAATAGAATAATAGTTCAAGTAAATTTATTCAATGCTATTTCTGAACAAATTACATTTCATAAATATATTTCAGTAAGGCCTGACAGAGACGTAAGATTAGTGAACAGAAAAGGCCCATAATCGAAGTAAAGATGGTTATTTATCTTGGTCAAATTCAATTCTATGTATAATCTTGAAAAATCTTGTCACAGATGTCAGTCATGTTAGTTTGATTGCCAATTGTCTATAATTATCAATGATAAGGATGATGTTATCTTGCCTTGACTCTTCCTTGAGTACTGTGGTGGAGTTGGTGATTTGTTTCTTCTCCATCTGGTCTATACTGGGCCTCTCAGGCTTCCATACATACTTAGTAGCCTCCAACCTCACGACAAACGAAGATGTAAGTATTCAACAGTAGTTTGGTTTATAGTTCTCAAAGTAGACGTGATTCACTAACTTACAGCAAACTGTCTTTATTCACCGCACAGATTAAGGGCTCCTGGTCAAGTAAAAGAGGTGCAGAGGATTCTGGGAACCCGTACAGTTACAACAGCATCATAACCAACTGCTGTGCGACGTTATGTGGCCCCATGCCCCCGAGGTGCGTGAAGGCGTCGAAAATCGTCCCCATCCTCGCACGCAATGGTTACACTCCAGGTACAGTCCACATTTTACTGCATAACATATTCTTCTGTTTTGTTTTCTAGTCTGATTGACAGAAGAGGTTTCCTTCCCCCCGAGGAGGTGATCTCTGCTGCCTCTGCCTCTGAGATCGAGCTGCCACTCTTCATGGCCAAGAACGACGCGCACATGGTAGGATGAACCAGCTTGTGGTCTCTCCCAAGTCCTGTCAGTCCCATAGCTGCTGTGTAGTTGTTGTTAGCTTGGACCCCCTGTGTGCCTTCTCCACAGTTTGTGTTCGTTCTCCAGAATCAGCTCGACATGCAGTACTTTGAATCTGTGTTATGAAAGTTGGACATTTTGTATGTTTTGTGTATAAAAACAGAAACAAAGTTGAGTGTCAATTTGTAAAAGTGAGTGGCTTTTTAAGTAGTCGTCTGTTTGCATTTGAACAACATTACTTGGGCTCAGTTTATGATGGTTTGAAATGGACATAATGTATGGTCAGATATTCACATTAGAATGTAGACTGGCAGACAGCAAAGCACCTACCACCGCCCAAGCCCAACAGTCCCCTTAAGTTCAACCCCAAATTCGTCACGTGTGTTTGTTTTGAAGTAATTGATTTCCTACTGAATGATCTCAGCTACAACATTGGTCATGGACACAGGTTTCAAGCCGAAGTTGTTACTGTGCAGCGACTGAAAAAAAATCATAATCGCCTATGAAGCTACATTTATATCCACTACATCTGGGATAGGACCGCACCCAATTGCACACATGTGGCTGATTTTTCTTTCTTCTCTCTAAATATTACCTCAAAGGTTTTTCACTCCTGTTCATTTGTTTATTGGTTGGTTTGTACTTTTGTTTTTAAGTAAAATTATAAAAAAACAACTCAACAGATTTCCAAGAAACTTGGTTGAAGGATGTGGTATATGAGATGTGGAAGAAACCATTACATTTTGGCATGGACCAGGAATTTCCCCCCTTTTTGTTTGTTTTTTTTACATTTCCTTTTACAATTTGTCTGTTTACCCAGAGAATAAATCATGGATCTTGATGGAAAAATTTGGTGCAGCTTGATTTAATTTGATGGGACTGTTGGGCCTTGACAGGGTTAGGCGCTGGTACCCTACTTCCCTATGAAATCGTTAAAAATGTCAAAAAAGTCCCCTACTTTTGAATGTTGTCTGCATCTGTGTCAACATTTATTGGGTTCTTTGTTAGCCAATGTCTCATCCTTCCAAGTTTTGTTGAAAACTGTTTTTTTGCGTAATCCTGCTGACAAACTAACTAACAAACAAACCGAGGGGGGTGAAAGCTCCTTGCTGGAGGTGACGATTGAAGTAGCTAATTCGAGGAATTAAAGCTGCTGAAGAGGTGATTCATCTCTATGCTGAAATAGTACTGCTGTGTGGTTTCTTTGAGCTTTAGAACAAAATGTCTTGGAAGTCACTGCTTGGTGTCACTGAGCAGTTAAAAAAAGAAAATGAGCAGAGTTTTTACACTGAACCATTAGTTAAGGTCCTTGTTGAGTTAATGAGTAACTCTCACACTCCTGCAGATACAGTATGTGATGGCTATTTTGTGCTTTGTGAGAGAAAACATTTGACTTATTGCACCTTTTTCTTTTTTAAATGAACATTTTTGCTCATACTATTAGGAATTCAACGCCTTGCTGTATCTACCTCCTTGTTCTTATACTCCTGAGTTTTCTTGTACGTTGGGGTGAAGGTGTGTGCACACAAAGGACTGAACTGCTGCTTTTTATTTGGACATTCAGATGGTATCTGATCATATGATGTATTAGATTTATCAGCACTTTAATACAGATCATTTGTCACATGCCATGAATAGATTTGTCACGATATTGTCAACATATAAAATGTCTTCTTAGCTTTCTAAAATCTACTCATTTTTACATTTATATCTTTTATTTGCCTAAAGAGCAAAACAAGTGTTCTTTTTATTTGTTAAATAAACATTATTTTTGTATTTGGGGATGTATTTTGGTCTCTGTTTTAAGTTTACTTTGCTTCTTCATTTTATTAATTCTCCATTTGTTGGATTCCTGAGATTATTCTTTGCATTTCCTTTGGTATGAATTTCTTTTCTTTCATGAACCTTTCATATGACTGTAACTGAAATGATTTGACGCTCAGTGTTGTGCTGTATTCGTTCCACCCTGGCAGGAGGAGAACTGTTTTTCTTTGTCCTGCAAAGCCTGAAGGGCGGCGCTGCATGTAGACGGTCGATGGTAAGAGTAGGGTGGAATGTCAAAACCAATCACAACCTCGCTTCACCTGTCATTCACTGTGTCGTCCTTCATACTGTTGTTTAGGCTTCAAGTTGCTTTCTCCTTAACAGTTGCATCTTTTCTACGGTATATTATTGTTAAAGCCAAACACAGTGGGTTAGGCTTTGTGATTGGTTTGTAGTGATGATGTGGCTGGGTGCACTATGTTTACCTGAATGAGCATGCTTCACTCATTCATCGTCTCATTAACATCTGCTCACTCACTCAGTGCTGGATGGAGCTGAACCTTCTTCTCTCTGTCTCTAGTTAGACGATGTGTTTTTCTAATTTTTCTGGGGCTTTACTGTGTTTGCGTCACCGCACATGCACAAGTCTGCATAAATCGTTCCTCCATTTTCACTCTGATTGAAACCAGAAAAGACACAGTGTCTCCTCACTCCTATAAATCTGTCTGTACCCTTGTTCAATATGGTCTTCTAATTGCATTGTCTACATCTAAGTCACTTCCTCAATGCGTCTTCATTTGAGTCTTTGCTTTCATTGTGTTTGATGATCCAAACTAATGCTTTTTATCACTGCAGAATTTCCATTGCAGCTTTGCTTTTCATAACATTAACTCTGATTTGGACCATTTTCCCTTTTCAGTTTTCTTGACTTCTGTTTTCCCCTCTGCACACAGTGCACTCAGAGCACAAAGGACATGCTGGACAGGATGGTCCATTCCTCCGACTTCCACGGCCTGTGCCCCCCCGGCACCCCAAAGACCACCCCTCTCGGCCTCGAGGTTTCCAGCACGCCGGCACCTTCCGCAGAGCCTTCACCGTCTGTCGGCTGCTTGCAGCAAATCGCTCGACAGTCGGTGGCCACTCCTTGCCCCCCGTTCAGCAGGAGCAGCAAGAGGGACTCGCTGCACTCCATGAATCCAGCGTTTCGCCTGGCTTCTCCTTCGCCGTCGCTGAGCCGCACCAGCTTGATTCTGGGTGATGCACCCGACAATGGCTTTATCCCAATACTCTGAGTGAGCACCTAGTAAACACCGGTGAAACGACAGAGTCCTGGTGGAATTATTCAAGGCAATGATTGTGGCTACAAAGAGACGTCACAGTGGTGGTCATGATGTGTGTTGCCTTCGGTTTCTCAAGATGTCATTCTGATGAGTTGATCAAGCATTACCTGGAGATTTTTCTAGTTCCGTGAGTTGTATCAACAATGTGTCTTTCAGGATGGTGGTAAATCTTAGTAACATTCGTAAGCACAATATAGAGATATTTTTTTATACACGTTTTCATTGAGACGCCTGTGACATGTCTTCGCACCTTCCAAAGAACCTCAAGCCATCAGCCGCAGTGTTTAAGTTCCTGTTATCTTGTGCAAACAGGTCTTTAAATCCAGGAATACAGTTTGACTGTGGATGCAAGAAGTGTAGAAACAAAAGATTTACTGAGCTGGCACAGAGAGCCACCTCAGGATTATACATTCAAGAGTTAGCCTTAGGTCGTCCAATCATTTCCCCTCATCTTCATCTGTTCAGTGTCAGTGGGTGGATCCACTTTGGCTGTTTTTAAGTAAGATGAGGGTTAGTTATTTATTTTTCATTGTATGCATATCAATTGTTTATTTTGCATGTCTTGTACATCAAATGCTGTTATGCAGGAGATAGTAACTGAGAGGTGACACTTCAGATTCTTTCATATATGTCTGAAATGACATTAATACCATATACTGTAATGTCCACTTTGCTGCTTTATTTAATGTGTTGTTAAAGTCGAGCATTAAATCAAATTCACTGCTGCGTATCAGGGCTCAGAGTATTCGTTGCTAAAACACTGCTTTCCTATTTATCTAATCTACTGGGACACAGTTTGAGTGAGCATCTGCTTTTTGTTTGCCTCAGGGCACATACTCAGTAAGTTACCAGTGCATCGCTGACGAATGGACTGCTTAGAGCAGGGTAATGTTTTCAGGAAAGTTCACGAGGCCTCTTATGTAGGGTAAGTTATTTCTTTCATGGCTGTGACCTTTTACTGCTCTTGCAGCATGAAACCTAACCCCGTCTGTCGGGGTGGAGCACAGTTTCTTGTTCGGTGTTACTTTGTGCCACTAGGGGGCAGAATGTGAATAAGGATTGCAGCCTTACCAGAGGACAACGTAGTTTTGGTTTATCTTTGTGTTTTTTGTAACTGAGTGTCGATGCTGTACATAGGTTGTGAGTTTGTGAAGAACCACGTTGCCATAGTGAGTGGGTCATTCATATATCAGTCTTCATCAAGACCCTATAGTTTGTATAGACACTTATACAAGCAGTGCTTGTATGAACAAACTTGTTTGCTTTTTGTAGGATGTAACAGTGGAACTGTAACATTGGATCAATAAAAATGATCAGTTTTGTTGACTTGTCTTTCTTGGCTCTTATTTCCCTCAAGAATTGATTTTGTGAAAAGGTCTTACCATGTTTCTTAATGCAAAGCATTCCCTACAAATGATCCATCTGAAGGGGTTTATTCCATTTCGAACAAACCCATTTATATAAACTATGCTGTTAACCAGGTCTGTGTAAAATTAGAATGGCATTCAATAGAGCACATGCATCTGCCAAGGCCCAACAGTCCCCATGATGAAACCACATTAAATTCACTTGAGCTGGATTTGCATTTAAACTAAACACATGTAAATATCAGTCCTCCTAACATCCCAGATTTGTAATTCAAAAAACGTTGGCTTTTTTACATTATAAAATAATTTAACTGCAGCAGGAAAAAAAAGGCGAAAGAGATGAAGGATATAACCTTGAGCTGAAGCTCTGCCTGGAATCAGACCAAAGATGTCTCTACACAACAGAACAATGTATTGTTGTAAAATACGAGGACCTTAGTGCGTTTCTTCATTTATTTTTATAACGCTTATCTCATCTGACTTTTGAAAGCCTCCCTGCTCAGGCAAGTGATTACTGTATATCTTCAGCTAACATGAAACATATGGTCAGACCTTTGGCTCAGTGTCTCACAAAAGGGAAAAACAAATCTCTATCGCCTGGACGACTACAACCTGTTTGCAATAGAGGAGAATAGAAATCTGAAGATGGGTTTAATTTAACACCAGACAAATGTATCAGGGCGTCGGAGTGGAGTGGGTTTATTTTTCAGCAGCGTTGAGGATGTGGATTATCCGAGTCCCTCCTGCCTGCAGGTGATTTCTCGGTTGCTGGACTGTATCGTGCTCTTTAACCCCAACTGCTGTGGCACAGAGACAGAGGAGGCCACCCAGTCAGTGGAGGACCAGTGGCTTTCAAAATAAGAGGATGTATTTCAGTGAAACCAAGGTGATGGTTTATTTATAGGGGTTAGATCAGACCAAGGAGGATGGATGAGGCCTGAACTTCGCTTCTCACTCTTTTCTTTTAAGATACAGTACATATGGTATTTTATCCAAACTTGCTCAATTCATTCAGTTTTTCTGAGCAACATGCAGTAACAGAACATGACAGGAAGCCACCTCTTTCACTTAAACGAATAAATTCCATCTCTTGGAAGAAAACCCCCCTCCACCACTGTCATTCACATCCACTTTGAGTCATCATGCTCCTTCCTCTTCAGCGAGACCCTTTAGGCCCTGCTGTCATGTGTGCAGCCTCGTGTCGTGCTCTCACAAGTCTTTTTCTCCTCGCTCGCTGGTCTGAGCAAAGCAGAAGTGAAGTATACCTCTGCTGCAAAACAGAGCAGGTGACTCACGGTCAAGGGGTGGGGGGGCGCCGTCAGCATCGCTGTTGCGTTGATGTGCAGAGCTAAGAGTGTTTGCTCTATGTGCTGTCCGGTCGAACTGGATATAATTAACCCTGCACTGAGCAGAGCCAAGCAGCTGTCAGCAGGCACAGTTTGTTGCCTCTGCCAGTGAAACATGAAACAAACGAATCTTGCCTGCAGCCCGCACACATGGTGGTGAAGATAATCTGAATCCCGGATGTTGAAGAGTAACAACAACCAATGTCGTCTGCAATTCTTATACTTGTGTTTTCCTGCAAGTGGATAACATTTCTTCGAAAAAAAGTAGGAGGGTGTTGATATAACAAACAGGTTCAGAGAAGAGAGGCATTTTGCAACTCAGACATCCTATCTGGAACCAAAGGTGATAAGGATTTCTTCACAGAATGTCCATTGGCAATGCAATGTGTGTGTGTATATGTGGGTGTGTGTGGGTGTGTGTGGAGTTTGGTCTGTACTTAACCATATGTTTACAAAGTGCTTTTCTGTGAAATTCTCTGGGTGTAACATGGGTGGATTTGATTATCTGGGTACTTGGGCACTTTGGCCAAAAGTCTTTCTGTACACATAGCTTATGATGGATTAAGCCAGTGCTATTTTCGGGTTAGTGCATTAAATGTGTTGACCTGTGTAATATGCGGTACAGCTTTCTATCCACAGGCGTGTTTCAAGGAACTTTGGGAGCGCCGAGGTAAAGGGACCTGGGGGCCCATACATCGAATCACCCACACACACAAACACACACACAAAATAAATATCAAACCAGATCATTCCAATCTTCAAGCGATTATTCAATGATAAAAAACTAGATGGATGATCAGAGAGCAGATGGCTCCACCAAGGCTAACACCCTATCCCACCATGTTAAAGAAAGTGAAGAAAGAAATCCTCAATCTGCCTGTTAAACTGGATCCACTCCAAAATGTTTGCGTAATCCTGCTAACAAACAAACCAATGCAAACTAGATAGCACTCAGGAGAGCACATAGCACGGCCAAAGCCCACCAGTCCTCTTGAATTAAACCAGATTATATTTATACTTAATGTCCCTGATCCTTTTCATCTACATTCATGAATTATTCCCTGGGAAATTGGTGAAAACGCCAAAACACGCTTTCCTGTACACAGCAGATCATAGAATTCAAGGTGGTTCACACAAAATAGTTTTTTCTTTCAACCAACGTTTCTGTTCTTGGACGCCCCCCCTAATTGTCGCGGACAGGGCTGCCCCTGTATCGCCGCTTGTAAAAGTTTTGATCTTGATATGTGGCCTTGACTGACATCCTCCATCATAAAAATTATTTCCACTTTTCCAAGATATCATATCTGCTAAACTGCAACATCTAGTAGCCTGCTTGAGTTTTTTTTTTCCCTTCTTTCTCGGGGGAACAGATTAGATAAACAAATATGTAAAAGAAAACATACAAGTTCTCCTCGGTTCCTGCAGTGGAAAAACGTCGGCCGTGCACAGTGAAGTGGAAAGAGCTCCCCATGGAAACCTGAATATGTGCCATGGAGCTGGATTAGTGTACCAAGGTACCAGTGGGTCAGACCTTATCACAGCAGCTGTTATCGCGCCGACTGTTTGATATGGCCTCAATCAATCCACTGAAAAATGCTTTGGTTGCGGACATTTTATCATATCAAGGCTCGGCTGCCAGCAGATCACACATCACTGTTTATTTCCTGATGCTGCACTGTTTTCAAGCCTGACCTATTTTGAAGATATCTAGTTTGTTGATGGGTTTTATCTACACACTTTGCTTCCACTGTTTCGCACAAAAGAAGTGATTCAGTGTACGCATTTAAGTCGATCCGTCACGTAAACGTTAAGATGTGGGCATATCACACTCACTCACATCATGATACATCGAAGATACACATCATGGAGCAAGTTTTTACTTATTCTTAACACTGGGAATGTAGAATTCTAGAGTAAAAGAAGAACTAAATGAAATGTTAATTTAAATACCGTAGTCAGGATTGAGAGACGTTTTCAGTAAGAGGTGAAATGTTTATTCCCATCTTTTCTTTTTTCATTTGAAAGTCTACTTTTAGTCCTGAGACATTCAAAAAAAAATCTTAAATCAGTATTGCAAGTAACTTTTGCGTACTATAATAGTAGTTGAGTATAATACTTTAATTAAAGTTGCTCCTCTACATTTCACATATGTAGAAACACTGGACTTTTCACTCCTGTACCTTTATCTGAAGGCTGTGGTTACTTTGCAGAGGATGATTTTTATAATATATTTTTAAATAGTAAATTAAACCGAAAATGTACATAAAATGAGTAACAGTTGCTAAACTGCAGCATTAAGATGCCACGTCCATGTTAATGCCTCACTTATCTCAAAGTATAACATATATTGTAATACTGCTGGAACCCATTTTTCTGTGCTTGTGTACTTTTATACTTAAAGCACTGTGTTGGAAATATTTTTTTCTCACATTTGCCAGTATAAAATGTTTAATACAAGATTTTTCCTTGTGAGCAAAGGCTGTAAATATTTATTCCTCCATAGCATTAGATATTATATTAGTGTATGGGCTCTCAAGCAGGTAGAGTGTAAGAAGTATAAGTATGTTAACAGAAAATGGTTGTGCAATAAGCATTAAAGGTCACTGAACTTTATTTGCACGTGGTCATGACTTGGGTTTATGCTGCACCGACTATAAAGTGACAGAGGAGAGTGGGAGAAGGTGAGGGACAGAGCATGCTGAGTCACTGAGAGGACATGTCCAGACCTGCTGTGGTCCCAGCATGTTTGACTTCAGGCCACAGTTCAGTTTCATGAGGCACGAGCGGGTTAAATGCTGCATATTGCTCCATTATCACGTTGACCTATGTTACTTAAGAAGGAAGTTATGTAAAAGTGGAGAGAAGAAGCGAAGACACGCAGACACATAGAGATAGTCAGAGTCAGACCTTTGGGTTCGTAATTGCACAGTTAAACCTTTGAGACGTCGAAGTGAACGTCGAGAGGTTTGTTGATCTAAAACGCAAACCACAACGTCCGAACTGCGGTCGATCGTCATCGCTCCTCACTGCGTATCTAAGAGCATGTTTACAACACGCCTGCCTGCTTCCATTTACAGCGTCCCATAAATCTCAACCCGCCGCCAGAAAACCCAGAGGGAATCTAGCTGGCCCTCTCTGACCTGATGGGATACGTGCTCGCCTGATTCAAAAATCCTTCCACGGGGAGGACGGAAGAAATCTGGATGATGATCTGAGAAACCTATTTTTAATATTCGCTCTTTGTGCAGAGTTTTTAACCGTTTTCAGCAGCACCAGTTACATGAGTCAGTGATCATGACCTTAACAGACACAATCTCAGAGGGGTCTGCTCCATATCTGTGCTGCGATCCACTCCAACGGTGTCCCCCCCGAGCATTGGCACAATCGCTCCCCCACGTGTTCCTCTCGGGCTGTGTTTTTCTCTCAGCTACTGGACAGGGGGTTGAGGAGCTGGATTTCTGGGAATGAAATCAGAGCTTGCTGCCAAATAGGGGTTTCCCTCTCACTTCTGGTATATGCCCCGGAAAGTGGAATCAGCCGCCTCTCCTCTCTGGTAGCTTTTAATGTGTGATGTCCACACCATGTGTTGAGAAGATTACAGAACAGAAGTTTATTTCGTAAGCTTTTATTATGGTTGCATTTGTTGACTCAGTGGTATCTGCACATTGTAAGCAGCTGTCAAGTTGTTTCTTTGTCCCTGTAGTGCAGTTAGTCTTATTTGCTTGGAGGATAATAATATAGGAATTAGAGTCCAAAGGGAACCATTCATCTTCTAACACCAAAGCTGGGAAGTGAAGCCAACGGGGGTAGGGGGTTATTTTCTTTTTTGCTGCAGGGACCCTAAATGTCCCACTGGGGTGGGCGGGGGGGTCGCTGCATAATGCAATATAAGCTCCGGTTGAGGAATCTGGCCAAGTTAGGACGTCCCAGACATATGGAGGATGGTGACGGTGTTTCATTACCAGGGCCATACATACCTCTCTTTAAACGGGAATAAGTCACGTGGGTTAACACATTCAGAGGGTCAGGATTTAAGGAAAAGAAAAAAATGAAAGAAAATCTGTGTACGACTACGCTACCGCTACGAGGAAACTACACTTTCATCACACCCTCTGAAGGAATTTCTCATCTTGCTTTCCTGTATACCTCTGAATAGATCCATGCTCCACTGTTGAATGAGCCCTTCTTTCCTTTTTTTCCTGTAATGTCATCCAAAACTTCACCGTGGGTCAACGTTTTCTTTTTCCTCCTGCTTTGGCCTTCCCACCCATTCAGAGGGTAAAGCGATCTGGGCATTGCATAATGCTTATAAACTAACACTATATTTGACCGTTGAGCTTCAGAGCACTTGAACAATGCAATAACCTCTCTTATCGAAAGATACGGCCCAGACTGTGGTATAATCGTGGACCTGCAGGGTGAATAGGATAAAAAGAAAAGAGAGAAGAAAGGAAAGCAGTAAAAACAAGGTTAAAAAACAAACAAACTTTTTTTACTTAAGCCAGTGTTAGCATGCTTATAATCACATCCATGACTAGCAATAGCAAACAAAGCTAAAATCAGATATACTGACAATTGTGTTTTTCACATTTTATTTTGTAGCTATCTCACTACAGGTGTTTACAGGGTGGCGAGCAGCTGCCAGGACGCCACTTGAATCTACGGTGTTTTCTGCTTGTTGCTCTCCCCACCACACAGCTCACAGCTCACAGCTCTGCCAAGCACTAGTGTAATCAATCAAGCGGGCAGTGCAGGCAGTCTGACGTCAGCAGCGCGGCTGCTTGCGTAACCTTGTTCCACTGTCCCATCGATTTTTCATCTCGAGCAATCCGGAAAAGTAAACGTACCTCTCTTATCGCACGTTCCCTCTATCGCAGGTAGGCCCCGGTGGTGTCCAGGCAAACAGGTCACCTCAACCTGGTTGTATAGTCAGCCGGTTTAATTCACTTCTGCTTCAGAATTAAACACGCAGTGTAATGTCAGACATGAAATGCAGTAACAGCAGCTGCATATTATGCTATTTTAGCTATGGCAACACCGTCCAAAGTTACACATGATGCAGGCTCTAATAATAGCAAGCACTTGCTCCTCTGGTGTCTGAATGTGCACCGAGTCTAATGGAGGAAGTGTTTTCTGGGGGAGTGATTTTACTTTGATTGGAGGAAGTGTAAGAAAAAGAGCTTCACAACTCATCCGATGCGACAGACCGAGAGTTTTCTGTCTTCACTCAAATCACGGCTCGTTGTTTAGAAACATTAATTTCCAGCCATGCTTTTACAACACACTACAGTCATATGTCCCCTGGAAGAGCCCTTGTCCACATCATGGCTCCTCTTCTTTTCTCAGCCTCTGAGCACAAACACGAATGTCTTGAATGAGCTCTGTAATATTACCGAATGTACAGAGGCCCGTCAGATTGTTTGATCATGGCTAGGATGTGAATATACACCTGCGTATTAATGCTTCATTTGTTCAAGGTGTGTTTGAGTGGACACCTCACCGCGCCTACAATACTCACAAACCCAGGTGTCACTCCTCGAGCAGGATGTCAACCCAGGGATAAACAGAGGATAGAGCCACACTGACATTTTTGCCAGACAACTCACGTTCAAACGTTTATTGCAACAATAGAACAGGTTGGTCGATGTGATTACATAGATATGATGGGAGTGATGAGCAAATACTTCTCTCCCCCCCCCCCGCCCTGTCGGAGCCTACAGGTGGATGTCAGGGTGGTGGAGGAGCTGAATCAACTGGCAGCAATACTGATGCAGCAACGAGGAAAGCAAAGGGAGTGATGGGAAATTGTCTCTGCTTAAATAGACTCTGCTAATAAGATGGGTGTGTATCATAGATGATTGTGGAGAGTGAGGTATTAAAAGGTGGAAACAGAGGATTGCAAACAAAACAGTGTATATAATTCAAGACTGTTTTGTTTTTTTTATGTTGTTGCCTAATAGATTTTGTTCCACTGAATGAATGTCTTCACTTTGCATCCGACTGACTCCCTCTCCCATGCGTCTGTGAGGGAACCTGAGAATGTCAAGCCGCCTGACATTCATCTGTCGTCATTGTTCTCCCATCCCCAAGTGTTTCACATTCAGGTAAACGCTGGCTCCGCTCCCAGGATGCACAGCTGCCACACAGCAGGGTTATTTATAGTCGGGTGACGCAGATGTCTCACATCAGCCTCTGCCGGACCCTCAGCTGGAGACGCCTCTTCCTGACAACCAACGGATGCTGTTACCACGGAAACAGGATTATGTTGACATCACACGGATTTAAAGTGATCTTTTGTGGAGACCAAATCCATTGTGCGCCCACGTCCTGACCTCTCTGTGGCCCTGGGAGATAGTGTCAACCTCCAGCTGTGCGTCGTCGAGAAGAACCGCACACACACAAACACACACACGTAGGTATGGCAGGACATTATGATGTGCGTACCTGAGTGCGTAAGAGCTTGTGCTTTCGTCTCTCTATGTTTTATTGATGCATCACTAAAAACCAACATCAGGACAATCATGTACTGAACTTTACTCTCTCGTAAACATTTTACAGGTGCACTAACACTAACTGTGTGGACAGGTATTAGAAGTGGGGGATTTTATATACAATGACGCATGTGTTTTTTTTTAAAGAAGAAATTACCAACCATTTTACGTGTAATATTCAGTCTTAAGGCCTTCTCACCCCTGAAAGAGAAACGTCTACCTTTATGAGTAATGTCTACTATTGTGTGAGGTCCTTCATTCAGGTATTTTGTGCATTTAAACACGATGAGGACTATGACAATGTGACCACAGACCACCCCTGTAAGAAATGGAAGATAACATATGATCCAGCAGCTTTATAAAGCAATTCAATATGTGAACTAATTTGTCCGCGGATGGACAAATACACTTCAAATCCAACCAGTGTTCTGTCCGGACTAGAGGAATTCCTCTGCATCTGCACCAGAGCAAATAAAGAAACAGGGCAGATAAGGAGGCAGGGTGGAAAGACGTGGCAACGAGGTTTCTGAAAGTGTAAATGGAAAGCCGCAACGCAAAGGGCATCGCAGGTTATCGGAGCTTTGTCATAAACCCATGTACAATCAGGAGCAAATTAAATGAATGATTGTTCGTGTGGCTTGTGGGCTTTAATTTTCCACTGGCTGCGTAAACAAACATCTCAAAGGTAACAGCTCTCCACTTTAAATATGTCCATCTACTAAAAACGATAAGGACCAATAACAATGTGTGAACACTTTGCGGTTTGAATAGCCTGCTATCGTAATATAAATACTTACCTACTGAAACCAGCTTCTTGTTTTCAGTGAAATACATGATGGATTTTACAGAACGCTTTATGGACTCACCTTTAAGTATCAGTTACTGTGCCTATAAATACTATTTATCATTTTATTATGACATTAGGAATAAAGCAGGGAGGCTAGAGACTCCGTATTTGTATTTCTTTATTTTTGTATTTCTTTATTTCCTTTGGCAGAATACACACGTTGGTGTAGATGATGCTCGACTATACTAACCTATACAAATGCAAGAGTAAATCCAAACTTTGACTTGTAAAGAAACTGACTTATTATGTGTTTACCATGTAAAAATACTAATATTTAAGAAAACAGCACATAAATGTTGCAAGAATCAGAAAACAGATTTAAAAACTAAATTGATTTATTGAGCTCCATGCTAAAGCTTTAGCTCAAAATAATTGACTTATTCTACTTTTTCCTATTACCTGTTATCTATTTTCATGTTGCAACATCTTAACAATGGATTTAACAACTTTATGCTGTACCACAAAAATAAGTCTGCAACATCAGATAGACTGGTCCTAGCAAAAAAGCTATCTAGCCTGGCTTAGCAGAGTAGCATTAGCCTTTGTCAGAGCCTTTTCTAAAGCAACTTTCATGTCACATATTTTATTTAGTCTAAGATTAATTTAAAAGTGTCTCGACCTTTGGTGAAATGTAATTTTTAGGTAACGTCTGTGACAATGATTAATTACCAGCCTAACAATTTACATTTGTAGAGTCTAAGACTGCTTAGGAAAAGGCCATGAAGCCTATTTTTGTCCCAATGTTGATGATGTTATTTATGTATATAAAAGTGACAAAAAATAAATTAAATACGCAAAAAAATGTATGTAACAACTTGTTTTGTGTTCAAATATTTGAGGGGCCACTATAAATGATTAAATGTAACACAAAACAACCATTCATATAAAAGTTGGTGAGGAAGACTGCCATGGAGTAGACTCGACTTTTCTGGATATTCTCTCTGCGGGCGTGATGCTGAAAGCAGGGCGTTGCTACAAAAACATCCTGCATGTTCCGCAAACATTCCCTGGGAAAATAAAGAAATACTCACTGGGAATCATCGAACCAGTTCATATTTGAGCGAGCGAATAAACACGAGCTTGCAGAAATACACCTCTGCAATCCATTTTTACTGTATACTTTTTTATATATAAATGACCTAAATATATATACAGAACTTATTACTATAATATTCCTGTTTTTGCTGCATTTGAGATCATGATCTTGTTTGAGGGAAGACCCTGTCAGCAGCAGAGGGGGCGGGGTCAGTCAAGTGTGCGTCACAGAGGGCGGGGGGGGGGGGGGGGGGTTGTTCCCTGCAGACGGGGCGTCCATAATCAATGACCAAACACAGCAGCCAATCACAGGGCCCATGCTAATGAGGTGGCTTTAAACCCTGCGGACCTTCCTTATGAATCGCTCCTTTGCAGACTGACCGGATTACAGCCGCGCACACCGGAGGAAGAGGCCGATCCAGACCCCAGCGACCCTCCACCACTTGAGCCTGAACTTTCCTCCAACTCTGCAACCAGGACTGATCCACGGGGAATACACCTCTGGCCTGTGTTCGAAGATAAGAAGAAGACACAGAATCCGCAGCAGTTTCTGCCCGATCACTTTATTTCTCTTTATTTTGGGGGGGAGGGTCTGATAGTGAACCTCGCCATGTCGTGCGGAGATGCGTCGGATGTGAGTCGGAGGTTCTGCGTGCTGTCTTGGGATCAAGTGCAGCGCCTGGACTCTATCCTCGGGGAAGCTGTGCCCATCCACGGCCGAGGAAACTTCCCCACGCTGTCCGTGCAGCCCCGCCAGATCGTGCAGGTACGAGTCCCCCCCCCCCACCCCCACACACACACCTGCATGGACGCACTTGTGCACGAGAGTCACATTTACCATCTCAGTAGTTGTTGATTTAAATTAGAGTATGAAAATCATTTCTGTAAGAGTTTGTGACGTATTTATACAAAAAGCTAATATTCCACCTGCAGCATGTGGGCAGGTCGTGAATCCTGAGAAACCTGTGGATCACTTATTCTCACACTGTGATAACAACCTGAGGAATTACATATTTAAACTGAAACATTTACAATAACCTTTTTTTTTTTTTAAATTGCATTTGTCTGGAATGAACTGACCCCTCCAGAATCTTTAATTATCTCTTTGAAAGGTAATGATCCTCCCTAGATTTCTACCCCCCCTCTGGGTTTAATTGTGTTTCTATTCTTTTTTTGGGGGTGGTTCTGTTTATTCTTTTTTAAGGGAAACTTACTTTTTAACTGATCTATTTTCCCTGCTTTTATTTTATATTTTTTTAATTCCGAAGATTATTCTGTCTCAGTCAAATTGTGCCTCCTTGATGTCTTCCCTGTTGGTGACACTACTTTAATGCCACTTGCATCCAGCAGGTGGAATAATGGAAATGAAAGAGCATCATGTGGATTTGTCACAAATTAAAAATCAGTTTTTTTTGTATTCATTTTGAATTAGACTGTAGATCTGTCCATATGTGACTAATTGTACCACTGGGACACTTCATTTCCTGTGCATGATAATAAAGGATTGAAGGAATGTATTGGATTCAGAGTATCAGCCTTCACCTCTCCCCTGTCCATTTTAAAATCCATGAAGCAGACATGTGCTAAAGTCCCCTCCACAATTCCAGCATCTCATTCACTGTGGCCGGATCACATTTCACCTCCCTCGCTGGTGTCTCCACATGGCTGCCTGTGCATTTAATAAGTGGTAAATGCTCTGGTATAGGATTCCACATTGAACATGAGGCCGGTCCCTAACAAAATCCTCCTGTTACCTGATACATAATCCTTGTTTTCCATTTCATTTACGCATCGGCATATTCAGCATGGGCTCCACCAGAGCTCCATGCTTGCGGTTGTGGAAAGATGAATGCTCCATTCAGCATTCAGGAGGCTTAAATACAGGTTTGAGCCCCCACATGGGGGGACTCTCATGTTGCCCCTGGATCTGTGGAAAGCCCATGTCATTTTATTTTGCCAAAACCTGCCAAAAACATCCATCAACAGTAAATCTCCTGGTGTGACGAGCTAGACGGAGACTATTTCCTGCTGTTGATGTGTATTTAATAGGTTTTAAATCATGCAGTTGACTCAAAGGGGGTGTGAATGAGAGAGTGGGCCTTTGTCCCATAAAGAGGCCCTCATGTAGCATCACCAGGACTGAGTCCAAAGAGAAGTTTAGATAATACAGATAATTACACCATCTGTTTTTTTTAACTGTTTCACAACTAGTTTTATTATTTTATTTGTCAAAAAATAAATAAATAAATCGTTAGACAGACTTGATTAGATAGGAGCCATGTTTCCTTTAGGATCTAATGTAAAGCCTGTGCTCAACCCCCCACTCCTGTGTATGATTTCATTTGACAACCTGTAGTCAGACTAGAGGTGCTAAGAGTAGGCCTGAGGCTGAATTTCACTCTGACGTATCAACCACAGAAGTAGGAAAAAAAAAACAACCACATTATAATTGCATCTGATTGGAATTCGACCTACGGCTGAATGAAAGTTCTGCTATTATTATGATCTTTGGTCCTCCTCCCCTCCCGTGTGAAGGGCTGACTTGCCTTCATATGTTTGCTTGTCACTAGCCTGACCCAGTATGTATAAATAGGGCCAGCGTGTTATCTGATCACCATGGGAGAGAGAGTTAACAGATAGCTCTAATCTGACAGGTCAATGCCAGTCGGGGAGATTTAGGATTGTGTTGCCAGTAACAAGCAATTAGTGCTGCAGGTTTAACATTTGGAAGTGTCTGCAGTTGTTGTTACAGTCTGCTGACACAAATCAGGGTTTGCATCAAGTCTTCCTGCTGTGGAATTGATTTGAGAATACTTCTCCAACAGCTGGCCAGATGTAACGGTGAAGCTGCAGCTGTGACTTGAGTATGCAGCAGGGTCATTTCCCCTCAAGCAACTTTTCAAAATCTACATTTGATGTCTCACTTCAGGGCCTCGGACATGTTTTCTGTTCGTGTTTGTTAGCAGCGATCATCGTGTTCCCGCACCGAGGTGGGACTCCCTCGTTTAAACATCTCACAGGAACAGAGGGAGAGAAACGCTGCTCCTCAATAACCTGACTTTGTGACATTTGGCCTTAAGCTGAAGTTGTTTTCTTTGGACGCTGCTCTTCAAACCCACTGGTGCTCACTAACTCGCGGTTACAGTTCAAGATTATAAATCTTTATAACCGTTTTCTATCGGAAAATCAAACGATCTGACCCAGAGGGAGGTGGACCTGGAGCACAGACTCTCCAGCTCTGCCCCTGCTCTTTGTGTGGCCTCTTTAGGTGATGCAATTGACTTCTCTCTCGCAAACTAGTTGATTTTTCACTTGCCCCATGTGGAGGTTATTTGCAAGGATTAATTTAGATCTGGGCTGCCCTGCTGCAGCAAAATTCATGATTTTTATCCGGTTTTAGAACATTTTACACTATGTCAGGCAGAAAAAATGGCCATAGTGCAGTCGAAAGAATCAGATTCGTTTTTAAGACATATCTAACCCAGTATTGCCACCACTGAAATCTCTTCAGTTCATGCTTAACAATATTTACATCACATTTGATGTTTGTGGATGAGAAAGGTTACACAGAAAATACCAGTAAAATGAAATCAAATATTATTAAAAAATAATTAGGTCTTATTTGTCAAAATGTAGATCTAAAATTGAGGTGATTTTTTTGTTGTCGATTGATTTGTTTAGTCAACTATTTTGCGTTGCAGTTACAGCCTCTTGCCAATAGGAGTGCTGCATCCCCTTCAGCACCCCTACTTCCATTGCCTTGGTTGTTTGGACACACTTCAAGAGTTTTACTTGATTCTTTGTAGTTTGTAAGATTTATGAAAATACAAGGCCAGTTTTAATCATACAGTTGTATTTCTGTGTTCCTGTCCAGGTTGTGCGGGCGAGGCTGGAGGAGAGAGGTGTGTGTGTCAAAGACGTGAGGCTGAACGGATCTGCCGCCAGCTACGTGCTCCATCAGGACACTGGACTGGGCTACAAAGACCTCGACCTGATCTTTGGTGTGTCACTGAAAGACGACCAGGCCTTCCGTCTGGTGAAGGACGTCGTGCTGGACTGTCTGTTGGACTTCTTGCCAGCTGGGGTCTCTAAGGAACGCATCTCGGCACTGACCCTCAAAGAGGCCTACGTACAGAAACTGGTGAAAGTCTGTAATGACACGGACCGCTGGAGCCTCATCTCTCTGTCCAACAACACGGGCAAGAATGTGGAGCTTAAATTTGTGGACTCTTTGCGGCGGCAGTTTGAATTCAGTGTGGACTCCTTCCAGATTTGCCTTGATTCTCTGCTCTTGTTTGACCGCTGCTCGGAGACGCCCATGTCTGAGAGCTTTCACCCCACTGTGATCGGGGAGAGCGTGTACGGGGACTTCAAGGAGGCCATGGACCACCTGTGTCAGAGGACCATAGCTACACGCAGCCCTGAAGAAATCAGAGGCGGTGGTTTACTGAAGTACTGCCACCTGCTGGTGCGAGGGTTCAGACCCGCCTTAGAGGCGGACATGAAGCATATGCAGCGCTACATGTGCTCACGCTTCTTCATTGACTTCTCCGACATAGGCGAGCAGCAGAGGAAGCTGGAGGCCTACCTGCAAAACCACTTTGCTGGGATCGAGCACAAACGGTACGAGTGTCTGACGACACTTCACCAAGTGGTGAATGAGAGCACCGTGTGTCTGATGGGCCACGAGCGGCGCCAGACGCTCAGCCTGATCTCCATGCTGGCGCTGAGGGTGCTGGCTGAGCAGAATGCCATTCCCACTGTGACAAATGTGACGTGTTACTACCAGCCAGCTCCATACGTACAGGACATCAACTTCAGTAATTACTATATTGCCCACGTGCAGCCGCCGCCGGTCTCCCATTGCAGTAATTCATATCAGACGTGGCTGCCCTGTAGCTGAACTGGCTGTGAGACGGTCAGAGGTGGATGTGTCTCCATCCCTCAACAAGGAAGTGTACTGAAAATACATAAAAAGGAAACCCATGTTTGCCAAATGTGACTTAACTAAAACAATCTTGTACTGCTGTACATCCGATTGAGCCGACGCATTAACTTTTCTCACTTTTCTCTTGCAAAACATCTGTAAGATTGCTGGTCATTTCTGAGATGTAGTGACAATATCTTATTTAAGTATTAAAAAAGGTCTTTATGAAGCTTTATATCGTGTATGTCAGAAATACATTTTTGAGGAAACAAACTTTGAAGCTGGTGTTATTTTCATACGCTGGCTTATGTTTTTTTTAAATTACATACCGGACCAAAGATGTATTTGTTGTTCAGAAAGGGAATGTTGTTATGATTCCAAGTGCCTAAAATGAACCATGAAATGTTCTAAAAACATCTGTAAAGTCAGAACTGTGCATTCAGTGTTTTCTAGATTACTCTGTTTCTCTTTTCAGAAACGGAAGCATTTTGTGAGATTAAAAAAAAAGATAAAACTCCAGTTGTTTTTGTATTGTGGTCATTTGATTTCAACCCTGCTGACAATTGAATGTTTGGCTCTGAGGACTGCAGTTTGATCTCTATCTGAACTGCTTCAATATTCACACAGTCGAGCTGTAAACTCTCACATTGTCATCATAAACAAGATTATTTCAGTTCACAGAATGACTCAGACTTTTATCCTCCTTTTCTTTGGATGGATGGGGGATTGTTTGTTGCCCCATGAGCTGACGACGACAGGGCGGCTCATTTCTAGCAAGCAGGCCAATTGAAATGCATATACTGTCGGCAGGAGTGAGTTGCACTTGTTAAACTGGGGCTGAGGATCCATTACAATCTGAGGACATGAACCATAAGGAGGCTTTTCTAAAGCACAATGGCCTCTCTCTCCTCCGTGATACTAAAGCTTTTTAACAAAGGCTGGCCTGTTCTCCCACCCATGTTACCACTGGAAACCCAGCCCTGTTTGCTTGACTGATACCATATCCATGTCATTTTGTCAAAATCAAAAATCTTCACAGGCACAAGGAAGGCTGGTAAAGCTGGTTCAAAGACGGCGATGGTGGAAACGATACAGATTGTATTGATTATTAGCAGATTTTGGGATCTTCACGAGTCACGCTAGTCACAATTGAGCCAACATTTACATCCACCAACCTAAAACAGTTTATTTTAAGATTTGAGTCACACCCCTTCATTCCTTCTCCACACTGAAGTCTAAGTAGATTTTAGAATAGTCAGATGTTGAAATATAGCTGTCAGAAATGTGGAATTACTGAGGGCTACATATATATATACTGACTTATCTTTGCAGAAATCTGCTAAACACAGGGTTGTGGAGTGACTTTACTGGCAGCAGTCAAATCACTGGAGCCAAGACAAACTAATCTGGACCTTATAGTGTTTATAATGTGAAATGATTTTTACTTTTTGTTATATACTCTTGCACATGACACATAATCCTGTGTTGGGGGCTCTGGGGCACAAATGTTCCATTGACCTCTCGCCTATTGCCCTGTGTGAAATGTATATATTGCAATATGCACCTTTTAAATCCTGTGCAACCAGGGCTATATCCTGAGGAAATGTTTGCAGTACTGTGGTTAAACACAGTCTTGTTGGGAATATGCATGACGTGAGCCCATTACAGAAAAGAATAGCAATCTCACACATCCGTGTGGCTCTCATAATAAGAGATTGTAAAATAAAAGGAAAAAGGAAGTAGTCTGATAACACACATGATTTATTTGCTAGTTGCTAACCACAGCTGTTATTGTGTAATTTTACAAGTTGTGTGTTGAATGAAATGCTCATGTATTCATTCATGCACTCATTCTTCAATGCTGCTGGTGCACTATACATATTCCCATGCTATCACTAATGAGCACAACTGTTTGTGTATTGCAGATTGAATACTTTCTTCCAACAGATCCAGATTATATCAAATTATTATCTGGATCGGCAACTATTTGTAAAAACTCCTAGATCTTTTTTTCTTTACAGTAAGATCCTTTGTTTCCCCAGAGAAAATATTGAAAAATATCTCACAACGTGAAGGAAATTAAAAAAAGAAACTACACTTAGTTCATTCTTGCCTAGTTAAATACTTTGTTTTGAGGTCTATCTGACTAGTTTTTAATCTAACATTGTGACCCCCAACTCTATTTGTTTCTGCACAGAGTCATATGGTTTAACATCGGAACATCATACCAGCTCGATGGAAATCAGGTCAAGGTTAATTCTTCTTGCAGATCAGCTTGACTGTCACCGACGTCTTGCCAGAAGAAGTAGCGTGTTTTTGAAATGTTATTTTTTTATCAACTGCCTCACTAGATGCCACCAGTAGACATTTTTTCCCAGAGATGATATAGTGTGAGATTTCTGAGACATTTAATTTAGGGTTTAATTTGGAGTGTGTGTGTGTGTGTGTGTGGGGGCTGAGGTTCTGTGTGAAAGGAGGGTGATGACAGGACAGATGCATGGTAATGACAGAGATTTCACAATTTTTTGCCACAACACAAATCAAACTCACCCTGGCCGGGTGTCTGTGCTATTACCTCTCCTGAAAAAGGCTTTATTTACCCAAGGGAGCGATTATAATGTCCCACTTACCCATTATCCACAGGGAGTTTCTCACTCTGCATGTATGTGCCTCTGTTTTGTGCGAGTACTTTCTCTCAGTGTTGTCTCCCTGACGTGAGACAAACTTTTAAGACTGGGATCACACAAAAGCTGAGTCTGAAGGATATGAAGATGTTTTAAATTAAGCTGCACTTTGGGAGCACATGACTGTGTGGATATGACATCATCCTGAGGGTGCAAAGGGGAAACACATGTCTCACTTTGACTGCAATGATTAGATCAAGCTGACAGCGCAGTTTCATCTGGAGGAGATGTGTGGCTTGTTGTCTGTGTGTTGCTGTGTTGCTGAGGTGCAGCACTGCTGAGAAATGTCCGAAGGTTCATCGGCAGGCCTTCGTCAGGGGAAAGTCTCCTCCACACAACTCTAGCATACAGTTCCCTCCTCAGTATGGAAAAAGGAAGCTGATGCTTTACAAGACGCCTTCATCCCTGTTGTTTCACGACTTTAAATCATCTGCTGTGAGCGAAAAGCAGAAACTTTTTGACAACATCCAATCAACATGCAGACAGTTTTTATGAGCATATAAATTAACTCATGGAGAGAAAGAGCTTCCTCCATTAATCCACCTGAAAACATGGAAACCCCTTAGACATTTGATATGTTTTCACCAGAATGAAAATCTGGACAGCAGCAAAGTAATAAATGTTGGTCTGGTTGTGCTGAAGCTTTCTTCCACTGAGTGCGAGGTCATAGAGTCCACACGAGGACTCGTGGCTGTTAGTGGGGTTAAAGAAACAATATGTGGGGTTAAAGAAACAATATGTTGCATGTGCAATTCTGAGGTACTTGTACCTTAATTATTTCCATGTTGCACTTCACTACATTTCAAAGGGAGCATGTATCTCCACTGTCCATCTGACAGCTACAATCACTCATGTCTTTGAATATTTCCTGCACTTCACACTCACACTGAGGTTCTCGAATAGTCCAGCTGAAGACTTCTGGTCATTTCTCAGTTTGGTTCAACTACGCTTGAGTTTTCCATATCTCCCATCAGCCTATATGTACCATGTAGTTAGTCCCAGCAAGATGGCTCCCTGATCTAATGTAGTTCGGCTCGGATCTTTCCGTGTGGAGTTTATAAGTATCTCCCCATGTCGGTTATCACCGGGAACTCCGGCTTCCTCCCACAGTTTAAAGACATGCATATTGGGGTTAGGTTAATTGATGTGTGTGTATGGTTGTTGCTCAATGTCAACTGGGATTGGCTCCAGCTCACCTTGCAACCCTCAAAGGATAAGTGGTACAGATAATGAATGGATGGATAAATGTACCAATTAGACTGGTTAGGAGGATTTACATCAAGCTCTATTTGTGAATGTTCAAACTGTCCTGAGAAGATGTTTCTTCAGGAAACACAAATGACAACACAGATGTACACAGACATTAAGATTTATTATTACTCATAAAATAAAATGCCTTATAACAGATTAAACTATAAAACAGTAAAATAATTAGTCAGAAATGTCTTATTTCTAAAATATTTATTAGACCAAGTCATGTTCATAAATATATTATAATGACTTATTCTGATTTCGTTTAACATGGAACCTCATTAATCTCTATTAAAACCCCATGAAACGCAGCCTCTTAGTGGAGCTCAGCAGGACTCACATGCAGCTGGATATTGGTTAGAGTCAAGCTGTGAATGTTTGTGTGTTCCCATTTAGAAAGTGATGTCATGATGGCCGGATGGAACATGCTCGAAAACGCCAGAGCAGAATAGACAGGACAGTCTCTGCTGGGGCACTGGGAGGCAGAGGGAGGGGAAATTTGAGGTGGTGGATGAGTGTGTGTGTGTGTGTGTGTGTGTGTGTGTGTGTGTGTGTGCGTGTGTGCGTGTGTGCGTGTGCATGTGTGTGTACCAAAATAGCTTGCAGGAGAGAAATAGAATCTGTTATTTCACTTTGGAGTTCAGGGAGCGTCGGGGTGTCACCACAGATCCAAACTGCTGCTGCTGGAGCGGCAAAATAAAGTGTGAGAGACACTCACACACACAAGGGAGGGGGGAGAGGGAGCCAGCACTGAGCATTCCTGGCATTACAGCCCACTGACAAACAATCCTAACTTTATCCAGCGAGCCGGGCCAACTGAATGGCTGCTGTGTGTGGAGTTTACCCACCGAGGGGGGCAGTGCCCAGACCGATCCCCCACTCCATCTAGACCATCCAAACACCATAATGTCCGAGGTGGAACTGTCACATTTCATGTGTAGCATCATCACTGTCAGTGTGAGTCCCGTGGGTTTTATGTAATGAAATCTAAAACTAAATCCTAATCAGAAATCTCATAATCTCATAATCTCATAATCTCATAATCTCAAGTGTTTGGACACATACGAGCAACAATTTCAGTGTTTTCATCTGTTTGTTCTTCTCATCATAGCAGCACCAGATGGGCTTTTCTTCATTTTCAGATTTATTCACCAAAACATGTTCATAAATTCTATGATACATGTCTGCTTCTATAAATGAAATGTGTTCTGTCAGCTGGGATCAAACAGATTTGAAAGTACAAAATAACATCCGCCTCGTTTAACTGTAAAATATATTTTATGGTGCCATAACAACTCCACGCCCTGCTCTCTGTGACAAAGATCAAAGTATTGTCTGCTATTTTACCAGGGTGCACTCACACAGACACGCATGTATAAACTGTACACTGCTGCTATAACAGATAATTCATCTTGTTATCTAACACTGGTTCAAAGGTAAAATAGAGGAGACTGAAAGTTCAAAACAATGACACCACAAGGGTCTGTTATTAGTTCTAGAGCTTTTGATCACTTCACATGATCTTCCTTAGCTCACAGATTTGCCCAACTGTCATGGAATTGATAGTTGGTGCGAACAGTAATTTTTCAATCATAGCCATAACCAGACCCGACAGGTCCTCTTGAGCTTTGAATTTCTACATATGTTGGCGCTATGTTCATGGGGCCATGTGAAATCCTCCTCTGGTCTCCTCCTGTGCAGTTGGACGTCATGTGCAGTCCATCACCGAGGCCCTTTTCACTGATGTCCCCCTACCTACATTCCTGGAATAGGAAGCGTAACGCTGAGAGAAGGACTTGGTTGTGCTCTTCATCAACACTGGTGGACAGAGGACTGTTGAGGATCTACGTGTTTTTCAAGAGAAGGGTGACTCACGGGGAGGCCCATGGGTCCAAGCTGATGTGGGTTGGTTTACTCAGGGCCCAGTAAAAGTCATTGTTCCACATTTTCCAGTTTTCCACATGTCTCAGAGCTGCTCCTCAGCCCTGCTGCAGCCGCCGTCTGACCACTCAACCCAACAATCTGCCTCCCACTGAGAGGGACTGCAGGGTTATTGGCTACCAGTTCAACCGAGCACATCTACTCAATATGGTTGTAATAATTCCATGGCTTTGTGATGATATTAATCTGAGCAAAATCATTAAATGCTCTGTGTCTTGATGTTGCTCCGAGGTCATTGGAGAACTTTGGAGGACGGTGATTTCCCCTCTCAAAACCAACATTTCTGTCAAACCGAGATCTAACCTGAGATCTAATGGAAAATGAGACCTCATCAAAACACATAAATCAGTGATTCTTTCTACCATTGCACAGTTCCCCTTTGAAACATGTGCTTTTTTCGCCAAACCATGTCCCTCTGTAATGTGTATCAACATCAACTATCAGGGAACTGTGTAGAAAGATCATGGCAGCATCAACTTTTATATTTTTTCTTCTTTGTCACATTTAAACTGTACACTGTATGCCAGTGTCTTGTTATGAAATTCAAAATTACTTCTCAGCGCAAACACATTTTTCAACTTTATCATATACAGTAATGACAGATCTCTGTCTGGGAATTTAGCAGCAAAACTCCTATAAAAATATAAAAAGGCATCTGTTCACTGCAGGCCATAAATTGCACAACTGGCAGCGACTATCAAGAGAAAAACTGTTTCCAGGTGCTTTTTCAAGAATCACATAACTCATTTCAATGAAATCTAAAAGTAAATAATTGGATAATCAAACCAAACCGAATGTGTAACCATGGGAAATATATTTCTGATGGCATTAAACAAGATGAAAACCTTTCCGGGCCCTAACACAAACACAATGGATTTTCCGATTGAGTACTTGAACTCATTTCCAAGCATTAAACCACACTTGTTAAACAGTCAGAGGGAGAGAAATTAGAGTACGTAATTATTATTTTGTGTTCCAGCTGTTTTGTTGATAATGCTAATTATTGTACTGTCAGTCCCTTTTTAATAGCAAGGTATAAAACTGAGCAATTCCCTCTCTCTTGAAGCCATTTTGACTGCAAACCAACAGGTTTATTATTGATGGAATAGACAGAATGACCCCAGGAAAATTCATAATAAAAGAAAACTATTTTCCTCCATGTGATGGCTTCAGTAACTTATCATTAGCTTTTATTTCAAATAACCAGCTGAGGCGCCATTTTCTTATTAATAAAATAATTATATATTTGAGCTCTTGGTGTGTTGTCTTTGGTCAGTCTGTTGTGTTTTTTGGCTTAAATATTTTCTAATAACTGGTTTTATCCTGACTGACTGGAAGACCATAAAGCGCGGATTTGGAACAACCTGCTCCATCCACTTGTGTCAACCCACATCGGATACGAGCCTCAACCTTTCCAGAGAATAAAATGATAAAAGTTGGAAATCTTTCAGTGAGGGCACAGAGCACATGAGGCTTTAGTTTCATTTGTCTAGTCATTTTAGTCAGCCTGTGTGCGCTGAGCTCTCTAGATTTCCCCTGCAATATTTTCTCTAGCTGTCTTCATTTTAATGAGGAAATGACAGAATAAATGAAATGAAGTCCTTAATTTTTGTCTGCCAGTTTCTGTCAAAGAAATGTGACCTCATCTTGGTGTTTTCTCTTGTGGTGTGCCCCAAGGCTTCATTTTAGGTACAGTTTTATTTGCATTAACCATTCTGTGATATGGGCCAAATTTTTTGAAAATACAAAAAACCTTTTCATGCCTATAAGCTGACAATATGATACTGTAGTCCCCTTTAACATTAAGTGCTCTAGCCCCTGTTCTTGGATCTCTGTCTTGAAATCAGACAAATAAATTCTGACATTAGTAGCTTTTTCCACGTAAGGCCGTCAGATTAAATGAAATGCTGCTATGATTTGGAGTTCTGGTCTTACATGCTTTTATTACTACTATAAATCCCTTTATATGGAAGTCAGTCAGTCATCCATACCCTGAATAAACCATGTTAGCCTATACTGCCCTCCCTCAAATAGGCCTGAGTGTAGCAAAGATTTTAAGATCATTTATATTTGATGACCCTTCACTTTTGTGATTTCTCAAGTATATATCAGATTCCTCTGTTAAGAGATTTGATCAACTCTTGTTTTTTTTTACATTGTGCTGCATAGATGAAATTGACTAGACTTGTCTGGTCGAAACATGGCTTTTCAATGGGACTAAAAAACAACAAAAGCAACAAGAGAAAGTAGCTTCGCTTGTCTTCTACCTTTACACCAAAAGAGTCCACATCACCTGCTCAGACAGAGAGGTCCTGCCGAAGTGTACCGGGCAGCAAACAGTAACCTGTGGCCTTCATCCAAGTGATATCGATAACCTGATTTCTGCAGCTCTCTGGGCACAAACATTAATTGGATAACATTGCTTTCACATGGGTTTCATAATCTTTTTTTTTCTTTCCTCCCACTTGTTCATCTTCTCCTGAGGATAAACAGATGTCTTGCATGTCGCTTGAGTTGTTTTTTTAATACCATCTGCTCAAAGCATTATTCAAAAACTACAAAAATAAAGTAAAAACAAATAAATATAATGAAAAGAACATCTTGATGTGATAACAGTAAAAATGAAAACTTTAAAGATTGTACATTGTCGTCATGTGATCTGCTCGCAGGAAGTCTGAGCAGATAAAGACAAGGGCGTCCTGTGCTCAGCAGAGAAAACCTCCTCTGCTCTGGGACTTCTTAACTTCCTGAAGTCCACATAGACAGAGAGAGTCTGTGTGTGCTGTCAGTGAACTGAAACAGAAACAAATATACACATCATCCCTAGACCACCTCCCCAAACAGACACAAAAACACACCCACAGCATGCATTTAGTAACACACACACATGCACAGGGATTGAGACCTATTGCTCACGATATCCCCCACGCATCAACAGGTCTGCTTATGTGACCTTGGCGTGACCTCCAAGGCCATCAAGAGTTTTTTTTTTTTGTCAGAGCTCTTGGACAGGATTACCAGTTTCCTTTGGGCTGTTGCAGTCTCATGTGGTTGTAATAAATCCACCACAAACTTGAAACAAAAACAGCTGAAAGATGTTTGGATAGCCCCTCATACTTTTTTAGTTATTTCTTTCTTACATAGTTTGATTCTGTCTCTCTTGGATTTCAGTGTTTTCAGTTTCTTTCCCGTGGATCCAGCTGAGGGGAGGAACGTACCCTAAAGGACCAAATCCAGAACATTATATTGGGATTTGTCCCCGGAGTTGTAATGATTCAAAAGTAGAATGAGCACACTGTGTTTTGCTCCAGCAATAGTTTTATCCACTGTGCAATGTTTTCATCAAGCAGATCTGATGAACAATTGCTGACAAGACATTTCCTACAGCCGGGGGGAAACTATGCATATTCAGAAAACAATGAAGTAATAATCAGTCACAGGTGACAGCAAATGAATAGACAGAAGGCTGAGAGAAACCCAGAGACTCACAGAGGTAGTGCACTTCCATGTAGCAGAATGTATACGCTATCTAATTTTGAAACACATCTTAAACATGAACGTGTGGACATTTAGGGTAAAAACATGGTGTAAAATTACGCCATTCCGAATTCGAATTTCGGGGCTAACGGACACTTGGATGACAGCTGTTTTTACAGACTAGTAGAACTGAACTGAGTAAAATGAATTTAGTAAAAATCCACAGCTCTCAGCTACAAACAGAGAGTGGGACATTTGTGGGTTTACATGTTTTTGGACACTGACCATCACTAACTGGATCATATTGCATTGGTTTCAATTCCTGCCGTTCTTAATTTACTGCAGTTCCTGTAGGTAAACATCGAACCTGTGCAGCATCTCATTAAAACAGAAAGCTCTGCAGAAGCTGCTAATACAGGGAGGAAAAGTAGATGTTGCAGGGTTTGAACTATGGTGCTCTAATTGGATTAGTGGGCAGTTGAGAAGGAAATGAGAGTAAGAGGGGATTTACACACTAACACAATTTGGCAGTGTAGGAACTTTGCTTTGTCAGTGCAGCATGAACTGACGGGTTTGTGCGATGTGTCAGTTTTTTAAACGGCTTGCAACAAGTGCAATTACTGAATCCCTTTTTTGAACGAGGAGACAAACACAGTGGGGTTGTCTGACTCGATTGTACCGAAACACAAAATTACACCATTTTTTCAAGCGTCTCCTCAATTCATAACAGACGTGTTTGCTTCATAATTTCAAAGGATATTTTTCACCCTTCTGCCTCAAAGCAGAGGGGTTATGCACTTGTTTGTCAGCACAAAGGCGAAGCTCAAAGCTGTAACGAAGAGAGCACAGAGATCAAATCGCAGCCTTGGGAAGAACCACAAGATCTTTTTGCAGACGCACTATACAAATGACTCAGTGTCTGTCCGGCGTTGCCAGTGTGTAATTGACGGTTGTGCATAAGTTATAGTACAACATTTTACATTTCCCTTTCCGGGCTTTTCTGCCTTTAAAGGCATTTTGGGGGATTCGCTGTGCAGCTAAAGGGTGAATCATTTTCTCTGTGTCAATTCTTCAAGATCTCAAGTAAAAAAAAATACTTTTTGTAATCAAGGAATTGGGTTAAACATCACTTGCTCGGGGCATAATTCAAATTTGGTTTGGTTAGTCATTTAGATATTTTGGTTGGATTTTGTATTACAGTGGCACCACCAGTTATTTTGGTCAAAGGTAGCCTAAAACAGTGGCACCACCAAAACAGTTTTGGATGTGGTGTGTGTGTGTGTGTGTGTGTGTCTGCCAGTAAAGTAGAGACAGCTGAAGGTACAAGGATGTGCTTAAAGTCTTTGGGTGGTCCAACCTCTCGAGGAGATCGAGCCTATTTTTTGCGAGTGCCAGCGCTGAACAGTGGTCATTATTAACAGACAAACCAGGCTGGGATTACCTTCCAGCCAAATGCAGATGTGAACGTCTAAACAATTCTCCCACTCTGTTTTGACATGCTCTATTACAGGTTCTGCATCCTCCACCAGATCCAGAAAAAAAATTTGACAGCTAAATGAAATCATTCATTTTCTGGTCTGATGTCATCCAAGAATTGCCATAATTGCTCGGTCCTGGCGTCTCTGGTCTGTGACTGGCAGAGACACCAGTCCTGGGCGAGGTGCACGATGAGGAAAGTGTACTTGTGGATGTTTCCTGCTGGATCTGTGGTAACTCTTTGTCTGTGAAAACATGAGGGGGTGCACTGTACAATATGGGGGTGCAGGACCACTCTCCTCCGTCTACTCGACCAGCTCGGTACCCTTTCAACTTTCCACTGCGCTCACGAGCCAAGACAAGATGGGACTTGATGCGGTCAGACCCCGAAGGCTAATGATAGACTGTGAAACCCAGCAGCATGCAGAGGCTCAGGGCACTTCAGTGCAGTGTATGGGAATGCACACAGATTTCATTATGTAACCATGCAGAGCCACAATGAATTCAGAGTGAGGGGAGATTCACAAACAGGGACCTACTCCTCATTCTTTGTGTAAAATTCACATCGCAGCTGCCTCCTTTTTCCCCCTACATCTCCACCACAGCAGTGGAAGAAAAAGTCACATGATAAATACCACAGTATACAGGAGGCCTATAACACCACAATATCCCAAAATCACAACACAAAATCATACAAGTCAAAGTTACAAGTCAGAGTCATGCATTCATAACCTTTACTTGACACATTATTTCAGCTCAACACGTTAAATGACAACACCCCTAACACTAACTGGGAAACAGCTAACAATGCAATATGTTGCTCATCCATCCATCATCCATCCATTTATAGCCTAGTACAGGCCTCTGTGATGACGGGAAAAAAAGCAACATAAATCATTACTTGATTACACATATATTCATTCTGCTACTTGATGGGAATAGATGAAGGGCAAGTCACTACTTTTCAGTATTTAGAGCATTGGCCTCATTTGTAGGTTTGAGTACAAGGCATAGTGGTGTACGCACAGTTCTTGTGAAAGAAGAGATCATACAGTTCTCTCAGTCTGAGCTGCTGGGAAAGGGGTCAGAGGTTTCAGTCTGATTTCGTCTTCCTTGGCCTCATCCACAGGGTTTATTGGCAGCGTTAAAGGATGTCGTGGGCTGATCTTGACTGGTTCTTCCTCGTGGCCTGCTTCCTCTTTTACCTCACGACGAGCTGCCCCACTTCTTGAGCCGGCCGACACCGTCTCCACCTGCCAGACACACTGCTGCTGTCCTCAGGCAGGGACGGCTCACACTCTCAGCCGGTTGTGTAACACTAGTGTAAAGAGATAATAGTCTTCCTCGCTCAAGACAAGCATTGAGCCCGTAGGCTACTTTCACCTGCAGCCGTCAACACAGTTATCTTCAAATCCCTGGACCACAAACGCACAGTCTTAGAATAAAGGGCCGTGCTTTATATTTCAGGGCTATAAATTTGAACACACTGTTGTATAAAAGAAATCCGGAACACTTGCACTTTATCTTGAGGGCGGACATTTAACTTTTCCAGACAATACTGTTCTGTAATGATATACAATTATGTTAGAGAGCTTTGCTGTCTATATAAACTGTGTCCACATAAACTGTTGGGTACGAGTGCATTTCTAGACAGAGAAACTCAAACCAATTAAAGCCTTTATCCCGCTGATATTTGATCCGACTTCAAAACCAAACTGTTGCAACTTGCATCTCACATGCTCATGTTTCCCACAGCGGAGGAGACGACCAGCAGCAGGGATGTCTCTGAGCTGCAGAGGGGCTCAGCTCATGGTGGATGTGGGAGGAAAACCTTCATGCCTTTTGAGCTTCTGGTCGCTTGTTCCCTCAGGAAAAGATTTTTTGATGAAATCAGTGTGTGATAAGCCTCTAAGAAGCTTTCAGAGTTGAGACATAAACACATTTTTTACAGGGATACGATGGATCTTGTAGAAAGCACTCGCTCGAGGAATCTCAGGAAGGTTCGTCCTCTGAGAAGTTGTTTAACCGACCTCAGCTAATTCAGTGTGCACCACAGGACTCAGAGGACGACTGTGAATACCACTGGTTCTCAAGTCATTTCCAATAATCTCATTCCAGTCAGGATGATTTGGTCTCATCTCAGCCTCTGGGTGTCTCTGCAATTCTTGGAAAATAGGGCCCCTACTGTCTCAGCATTCACACTTTAACGCTATCACACACTGCATTGCAATTCTCTCTCCACCTGCCTGAGCCAACATAAATAACCAGACTCCTCACCGAATCTTTCTCTTCAGTGGCTTCCAGTAAAATTTAGAATTGATTCTGGGATTTAATTGCTGACTTTAAAGGCCCTTGTACCCAAGTGTATTTTTTACATTACATTTCATTTAGCTGACGCTTTAATCCAAAGCGACTTACAATAAGTGCATTCAACCATGAGGGTACAAACCCAGAACAACGAGAATCAAGAAAGTACAATTTCTTCAAAAGGCTAAACTACAAGGTGCTATAAGTAAGTTCCATTTAAGTGCTACTAAATTGTTAGTTTAAACTTTTATTCAAGGTATAGTCGGAAGAGGTGTGTTTTTAGTTTGCGGCGGAAGATGTATAGACTTTCTGCTGTCCTGATGTCATTGGGGACCTCATTCCACCATTTTGTGACTTTTGACACCATATGTGTCCGGCCTTAACCTGAGGTCCTCAGATAAAGCCCGGCTCGCCATCCCACAGTCCCAGCCGAGGACCAGAGGTGACCATATGAAATATAATCTGTGTCTTCAATGCAAGAAGAAGGTTACATGTCCGTACAGGATCCGATCTGGCCATGGACTGTGCCCTGACATTACAGCGCCCTCTAACGGCAAACTACTGTTAATTCAGGAAGAGGTTTTTAAATATAAATATATATAAAATATAAAAAACACACCCACCCTCCATCGGCATAGTGGTCAGTAGGATAAAATCTGCAGGATAAAATCCCCCCCCATTCTTAGTTGAAGTGAATGAGGTAATACATATATAATAAATTGAGTCAGGGTTAGGTTTAGTCTTTGGCACAACAGCAGCTGGATCTGGTGCGCAACACTGGAGTGCACACAAAGATGAATCATTACACAGTGACCCCGTTTGAGGTGGGGTTACAACCTACATCTGGCGCGCACACACACACACACACACACACACACACACACACACACACACACACACACACACACACACACACACACAGAGCTGGTGACATAATGCAGTCAAACTACATTGACATAAAGTTGGATCGAAGTCTGACACCATTATCCCCTTCATTTTGTTAAGTTTTAAATGTTTTTTTAAATCAAACTGCTGCAGGTGGAGGTATGTGTGTGGTCCCATGTGTCTACTACGGTGTCTATATTTAGTTGTTGTCATGTGTGGCGCTGGTCAGCTGGGATCCTGCAGCAGGACACGCCTCTGGGCTGAATGGAGTGCGCCGTGCGTAAAGTCCGAACTGCGGCGGATCCATTTTTCCCCCCAAAAACTCTCACTTAGCGGTTCCTAAACAAGCATCCAATCCCCACTGTTGAGTCGCTCAAAGTGGATTAAATGCAGCGATGACGCGAGAGGAAGATCTCACCCGGATCGCAAAGAAACTGGACAAGATGGTGTCTAGAAATAACACGGTGAGGCTTTATTTTGACACCCACAGGTGGCGCGTTGTCCTGCCACCTCGTGCTTTGCCGCAGGCCCGCGGGTTTCTCCTGTGAAAAGTGAAGCGTTTCCCCGCAGTGCTCGGAGATAAGTTTGATTTGGTTTAGACTCCGCGCGCGCGCGTGTGTGTGTGTGTGTGTGTGTGTGTGTAATATCTGCACAGTTGTTGTGTGTGGGTCTGACTCCACTGTAACAAATGGTCAACAGGTGTTTGGCGCATACATTTCTCTCGCTGGACGTGTCGGATTCTCAGTGTGCAGAGCTCAGTGGGTCCGCTTTTTCCAGCTTGTTCTTTCTTTTTGTGATTTGTCTACCGGTGGAAACATTAAACAGAAACTAAAACACACCAACGCAAAGTAAACAACGCGGCCTGCTGTCAAGGTCGTGTGTGTGTGTGTGTGTGTGTGTGTGTGTGTGTGTGTGTGTGTGTGTGTGTGTGTGTGTGTGTGTGGGGGGGGGGGGGGGGGGGGGGGCGTGTGTTTTGTCTGAATCCACACACGGGACCTTGTTTTCATGGCGCTGCTGCACAGTTAAACCACAGAGTCAGTGAAATATCTGCGATCAGAGTAAAGCCAGCAGTCGTGGAGAAGCTTATTCAAAACCTGTTGTGACACATTCTTTGACTTTAGCGTTCATTTGTCTGAAATCCTGATTAAAATGCAGAAGAGAAGCCGATTCTGTTTTCTTTTTGTATAGTTCCTTTTTTAAAGGACTATGTTTGCATCCATGTAAAATCTTTACTTGTATACACACCTAACCCTTTCTCCTTAAGGTGTTAAGACTGACGTTCTTTTTAAATGAAACAAAAAATATTAATGCAAAATAGTTTTTGCCAATCAGTGACATAAAACCTGTTACCAGTACATATCAAGAGATGTGTTTTTTATTAGAAATGGAATTAGGTTTAAAAAATGCCATTAGAGGGTTAAAATACTGAGAATAAAAGAATATATGAATTAAGTAATTCAATGTGAAAATTGGTGTTTTCTTGCAGATTTGAGGGAGGGGACATTTTTTTATCCTTAGGGTGTTTTGTTTTGTTTTAAATGAGACGAAAAATATGAATGCAAAAAAAGTCAATGCTGTTGCTCATCAGTGACACATTCCAGACTGTGGTAACCCTCCAAAAGAAATATCATTATCTCAATGTAGGGAAAATGATTCACTTTGGTGTTGTTGATATAAAAAATGTGGAATTACTTAAAAGACATTTAAATATTGAAAATCAATGTATATTTGGTATCGATGACCAAGACTGATGTGTTTTGAATTTATTGAAAATCGGAATCAAAGTGATGATGTTGGCTGTAATGATTGTGTTTGTGCAGGAGGGCGCCATGGACCTGCTGAAAGAACTGAAAGGTTTCAACATGACGCTCAAACTTCTCCAGGTAAGCTAAACAATATACATTTTATTCATTCATAGTTGTACATTAGATTAAAGAACATTTTTACTATTGTTTTTCAGCCAAGTAACTAATTAGAAGTAAATAACACAAGTGCATAATCATTACAGTTCACACTTTAGATTTATATGTGTGTATTTGTTTTAGGAGACGAGGATTGGCATGTCTGTGAACGGGATCAGGAAGCACTGCACAGACGAGGAAGTTATTGCCTTGGCCAAGGTCCTCATTAAAGACTGGAAAAGACTTCTGGGTACTTGACTTTTTAATGATTTGCACTTTATTGAGCAGTTGCCTGTGTCATAAGTACATCAGCAGACGGAGTGATTTGCTGATGTGATTCTCTTGTACGCACACACAGACTCAGGCCACTCTCACTCTGAGAAAGCGGCTGAAATGAAGAACGGACTGGACTCCAGCAAAACAACAGCGTCTCCAAACAGCTCACCCGCCGAGACACAGAGTAGGTCAGTACTTTCATGGATGCTGCACAACCACACAGTGACCAAACCGCTTTTGGGTCCACTGACAATTACACAAAGTTATGCACCTCGAAAATAGGTCAACTCCTCCTACAACAACAACTTTGTCCACTCAAGACATATGTCAGAAATGTCAGTAACACTTATTGTCTGAGAATATCCTGCAGTAGTAAGTGATATTTAAGGATAATGGGAAATAATGTAAAGACATTTGCGTTTCTTTCTCATTTGAGCTTTTAAATCTCCATTTTCATCTCTTTACCATTTAGGTAGCATTACATCATCAAATACATTTTTTTCTGCCGTCTGAAAGCTGTAGATGGACTGATGTAATTCTTACTGTACCTGCAGGGTTGATCTACAAGGAAAAAAATATAACACCACAAAAATAAACTGGGATTCATGGATGATAAAAACAAAGATGTAAATAATGACGATTAACAATTTTCAGCACCAAGGACAGTGCTGTCTGACTGGATCTTAATCATCTAATTTATGTGCTTACTCTGGTATAACTGTGATCACATTATTGATAAAATAGTGATAATGTAGTAGGTCATTTTCATGGCAATCATGTTGACAAGTGGAGGTTTCTAAAGAGGTTATGAAAGCAGTGATTCAATTCAAGTAACAAATACTGGATTGTAATTGTGTCCAGAGCACTAATGTCTAGCACTAATCATTTTTCACCCCCCAGCCCAATAATCACCACAGCCTTAATTACACGCTCTTCTACAGTAAATTTGTTGAAATTATAACAAGTGAGATAATTTGCATTTCAATAAAGTTTTGTTTCATTGGCAAGTACAATGCCAATGTAACAGGTAGAGAAGTGTTTACCTTGTGTAGCGCTCGGTAACATCCGGCAATTCAGTGAATGAAGGGAAAAGTTGGGATAAACTTTAAGAGACCAAGACCTAAATAAACTAGAATGGCACTAGCCTCAACCAAGGCCCAACATTCCCCTTAAATTCAATGTAGCTGCACAAATTTTCACACACTCATAGATATCAGTTCCCTAAATATACCTGTTTTTTCCATCAAGATCCATGAATGATTCCCTGGAAAATCTGTGAAGATATCAAAAAATCTCACAATTCCTCACAAGAAAAGTGAGAAAAAAATTCCAGGATCCTTCACCTGATCCAGGTCCACGACACCTTCCCTGACTCATACTGATTCCTTCCACCAAGTTTTGTGATAATCTGTCCAGTAATCTTTGCATAATCTTGCTGACAAACAGACAAACAGACGGGGGTGAAAACGTAACCTTCTTGGCGGAGGTGATAGATCTTGTTGTAATGTCATAATACAGGTGACTGTGTACTTACTGGTTCACCTTTGCAAAGCCAAACTAATGTAATACGTAATATACATCATGTATTTAACATTGTTGCAGATACTTCTTCATTTTTGTCACTGTACGAGATAATAACAGTTTGCAGGAGCCCATTTTGATAATTCAATTATAGGTAAATAATAACTAGTAAATATGAATAACATCATGTTATTGTTGGCTAACCTGATGATGGTTTTCTACATCAAATATGTCTTTTACTAAGAAGGATGTGGATAGTGGGACAAAAAGTTTCTGTTCAAATGTGGCCTTAGTTACATCAGGACAATAAACCTGACGTCAGTGAAACTGGTAAATGTCTCTCTGTAAGCTGTCTCTTGAACAGAGGTAAAAACGATGCTTCCTTTGTTTCTGTTAGTCACAGGAGACTGGATGTCAAACTGAAGCATGACTCAAATCCTGACAAAAAACACACAGATAAAAACATGAAAGAGAAACATAACGACGAGCACAAAAACAAAAAGACACACGCGGATGACCTCGGGGACGGAAAGCACCTGGAGGAGCCCCAAAATGAGAAACACCCACAAGAAATCAGAAAAGAAAAGCATTTAGAAGAGGCCAAGAAACAAAAAGCTGTGGAGGATCCCCAACTGGAGAAGAATAACAAGAAACAGAAACAATTACAAGACCTGCAAAGTATAAGACACAAGCTACAACAAAGGAAGGAAAGGTCGTTGGAGGAAGCAAAAAAGAAGAGCCACATGGAAGAAGTGAAAAAGGAAAAACACCACAAGGAGCCTAAGAAGCACAGAGAAGAAAGCAGACATGAGAGGCCGCAACGAGAGAGACCGCCTAGCGAACCCCAGAGAGGGAAACCTGCTGATGTTCACAGGCCGATATTTGAAAGGTGAGCAGAACTGTGGCTCAAACACTGATGATTTCACATCAAAAACATTCTGCAGAGCTTCAGGCTGAATTATTCATTTCAGGAGGGGAGTCTTGGATGGCAACATTCTGTATCCCACCCGCTTCCCCTCTCCTCCTCGACCTGCTCGGCCTCCTCTCCCGATCAAACGCCCCTCTGTGGACGTGAAAGACAGGTCAGCGCTCTGACGTCGCTGCAGAGGCTCCTGCCGATACCGCATGAGATAACGGTTGCTGAGTTACTCATATGCACTGACATTTATTCATGCTGTTCCACAACCAGACTCACGAGCTAACAGGACACCTGCTGTGCATGGTGCATGCTGTGATGAGGCATTCAGGTGTGTCTTGAGCATGCAACAGTTCCTTGGAAACTCTTGCTGTGCAGCGCTCTGATCTGTTCTGTTGTGACATTTGTTCAGGAAGGACGGTAAAGACCCTTCCCCCCGACATCTTCGTCCTCCTCGACCCGCTTCTCCTCTGGCGAAGCAGCGACCTCCGCTCGAAGTGAAGAAGGAGAGGTCAGGCAAAGCATGCTGTGGTGCATGTTTGTGATGTTAGAGTGCAGACAAGTGTGAGGTTTTTATGGGATTCTCAAACCGATGTTTGTCACGTCAGGAAAGTTCCACTGGACCCAAATGCTCCGATAGCTCCGCTGTCTTTCCACCTTCATCCTCCTCCCCCGAGGTCAGGGTCTGCATGGCCACATTGACATTTCCTACCATTATTCCCCCCCTCACCCTTGGGTTATTCAGCTCAGCTCTAATGTCTCTTCCTAATTTAGAAAAGAACCCCCTGACCCCAACGCTCCTCTTCCTCCGCTCCCTCTTCACCTGCACCCCCCGCCGCCTCCTCTGAAGCGTCCCTCGCTGGACGGGAAAAAGGAGAGAGAGAGGTCTGGATCAGATGAGTTCTTATTACAGTGTCTACTACCCTGTGAATTCATGTTGGAAAGTTCTGCTCTGCACTGAGCCCTTGTGTTATTTGCCGCAGCAGGAAGGAGACACCGGACTCGAAACCTCCTTCACAGAAGAAGACGTCAGATCATGTGAAGAAAGACAGGTCTGAGATCTGGGAATTATTCTCTGTCTCATTCATACTTGAAGAAAAAAATTTCTGTTGTGTCTGGACGATCATCATTTATATCAGACTGTAATCTGAGAGTTTTATCAGTGATAAATCTTAGGTTTGGAATAGATTTAGATTTAGAAAAAACCCTCAGTTAGAACATGGGACAACATGATATAAGAGAATAAAGATTTTTCAGGTTTATAATTGAGTAATGTTGTTTTTTCCATTATTCTGCAATTGCTTTTGTATTGTGAGTATTTGGGAGCCCTCTGGATAGTTTGTCACATAGCGTCTGTTTTTCTGTTGGTACAAAGGCTGTTTTCTTTTTGCAGGAAAGACTCATCAGATAGCAAAGTGTCTAACAAACACTCCGATGAAGCCAAGAGAGAAAGGTTAGCCTCTTAAAACTAACTTTTGTCGGTCTTCACTGCATGAAGAGGTTGCCTCATATCATACTTCTGCTCTTTTTTTCTAAATCAAACACACATGTTTCCTCTTGTCAGGAAAGATTCATCTGAGTCTAAACCACCGCCTCCTAAAAAGCCCAGTTTGGATGTCAAAAAAGAAAAACACAGGTTTGCAAGGAGCAGGAAAATATATATAAATGAATATATAACATAATCCCATAATCATAATAAGTGTGTTTTTTTTATCTTTTTAAACTTTAGGATATAGATACATGAATATAAAACATAATCTCATAATCATAATAAATAATAATCTTTTGTACTTGGTATCTGAATAAAAATGGCGTCAGTGTCCCTATCCTATTTCTCTTTTGTTGCAGGAAGGACTCCTGTGACTCAAAGCCTGTCCAACCTGTGAAACGTCATTCAGTCGACTCCAAACCTGAAAGGTAGAACTCGTGTGGATTTATTTCCATCTCAGTCACATTCAAAAAATATACGTCAATTAAACCAGATTTACTGAAAGAATTTCATCACATAGAAGTGAGTCCACCGATTCAAAGAAGAGCAGCCCACTACCAGCAAAGAAGCTAACAGTGGAAAGGTAAATTATATTATTATCACCAAACTAATGAATATGTGAGAGGAATTTTTTGTTAAAAGGAAAAATACAAATGTAATAATTTGGGCTGTGTCTCCTAGGAGAGAGTCTCAGGGCTCTAAGACCTCTCAGCCTGGACCTCCACAGAGGAAGCCCTCGACTGACAGCATTGAAAGGTATCTCAACATGATCGTCTTCGAATGTTATTTTCAATTCATGACAATGCTCCTCATGAATATTTTATAATCAATCTAGCTGAAGCAATAGAATCCCACAGAGGATACAACTATTTTTTACTTCTCTACTGCGGACGTTAGAGTTTGCGAGTTAGTTTATTGGTTTCACAACCTGATGAGTCCAGTCTCACTGCTCTCATCAGCTTTGTTTCCACCAGCAGCAGCAGCAGCAGCAGCATCCAGATGGTTCTGGTGAAAAAGCTCTAATAAAACCACAGTGTGTCACCTGCACAGCACCAAACAGCAGCCAGAGTTATCAACTAGCTGGTGAAGCAGCAAACGAGTGAGATATTTCATTTGAGTGGGGAGAGACCACAAATAGAGCTAAAACAGAGGGAGATTTAGACTTGGCTGCTGGATGTAAAAATAGGTAATTGCGTGATAACATGTTAAACATATATATATATATATACAAGTAATAATAATGTGGGTTTTTTTGTGTTTAAGACAACAATCTAGGAAGATGTAATGTAAAAAAAAACAGGACCAGCTCAAATACCAGGCTCAGTTTGGCAAAATGTAATATGCAAAACACCACTTTATGTTTTATGTTCAATGTGTCCTTTTACACAGAAAGGGAAAACCCGATACCCCTAAAAGTCCCACCACCCCGACCAGCCCCATGTCACCCAGCTTCAGCTCTGCCGGGGGTCCGCTGTCCCCCCACCTGGCTACTGGAGACTCCGTCAGGGACAAATGCATTGAGTTGCTGGCGGCTGCCCTGCGCACAGACAGTGAGGCTAATGCTACACTTTATAACAGTAACGCACAACAGCAGCTTATTCAAACATAGAGCAGTATAAACTTGTTGTGTACGGATTCAGTGGAATTATTTTTGTTCTTGTCTTCACAGACGACTACAAAGATTTTGACGCAAACTGTGACGGCATGGCAGCAGAGATTGAAGATCATATCCTTCGATGCAGTTAGATGTGTGCTGCTGTTGGTTCATTCAGTGATGATGCAAATGAAACAGAAGCCTTTTGTTAGAATTGTCAGACACACACCACAGTGGATTTAATTCTACCTTGACTGCGTGTTTGCACATATCTACCAGGAGATAAAGGCCACTGATATGAAATATAAGAACAGAGTCCGCAGCCGCATCAGCAACTTGAAGGACCCCAAGAACCCGGGACTTCGCAGAAACGTACTCGCACGGAGCATTGATTTAGGCCGCATCGCCAGCATGTCTGCTGAGGTACACGCCACTGCAGCTTGATCGTTACTAGTTATGGTCTCACGATGCTCAGAATTGTGTTTGTGCACCAGTCTGCATTTCACCACACATTCACTTGTTTTCACATCGTCCTCTCTGCTCGCCTGATGTTGTCGCTTTGCAGGAAATGGCCAGCGACGAGCTGAAGCAGCTGAGGAACGTTCTCACTCAGGAGGCCATCAGAGAGCACCAGATGGCCAAAACTGGTGGCACCTCCACCGACCTGCTGCAGTGCAGCAAGTGCAGGAAGAAGAACTGCACCTACAACCAGGTAAACTGTCCCACATGTTCAACACATGATACACACACAGATACTGGGCGCACAGTAAAATACTGCTGGTATTTATCTTTTCATATGTAGAAAAGTATGTTTAAATGTATGTTTAATATCAGGACACAGTGAGAAGGGTAGTGTGCAGGAGTCAGTGACATTATACAAGACATTAGGGCGATGCCCTATAAGCTGAATGAGTATTAAGGTGAGTGAAATCTATTTTCCTCTTAAAAAGGAACAAATCCTGAATTATAATGAGGCACACTGGACCCTTACACAACACGTAATGGGCCCACATTGAAAAGTAAAACTTTATTTATATGTGTAATTATTAGCGGGGTATTTTTTTTATGGCTGCCTTTGTGTTGCAGTGTTACATTTATCATAATTATATCATTATCATGAATTATATGGGATCATTGAAGGAGCACTATGGCAGACATGGAAACCTGATAACAGATCTCTGTGTTATTATTCCATTAAGACTGGAGTAAATTCTCCTTAATCAGGTAATTAGGAGAGAAGGATTGTGCTTCAGGTTAACTCACGTCTACTCTAGGTTGTGTCGTTGCGCTGTAATGACTGCTGTGTGTGTGTGTGTGTGTGTGTGTGTGTGTGTGTGTGTGTGTGTGTGTGTGTGTGTGTGTGTGTGTGTGTGTGTGTGTGTGTGTGTGTGTGTGTGTGTGTGTGTGTGTGTGTGTGTGTGTGTGTAGGTGCAGACACGCAGCGCTGATGAGCCGATGACCACATTTGTCCTCTGTAATGAATGTGGAAACCGCTGGAAGGTGAGTCGTTTCCTCGTCCTTGTTCCCCATAACTCTCATCTTTTCTGTTTTTGAAAATCTAAAACAATCTTTTAATTTCTTTGTTATTTTATTTCTAAATTCCAGTTCTGCTGATGCCTTCCAGGTGAAACCAACGTGTTTTTTTTTTTGGTGCATATTGATCTAGTTATTTTCTATAATGGGAGCGTTTATACATTTTTGCAGCTAGTGATTTGAGAACAGTAGTATTCGTACGATTTTTACTTGAAATTTTGACATTGACGAGCATGTGCTGAGAATAAGGGTTTGGCTTTATGTGGATTTGAAGACTGAGCATGAGTCAAGAAATCAACCCAGTTGGAGAAGACTTAAATCATTATCATGGTGCTATCATGACAGGATGACCATTGTAATACAGCTATTTTGCAATCTCTTATTACGGCTGTTCACTTTGTAAATATCGAATGCCAATAAACTGCATAAACCATCAGTGTGAAAGCTTTATAACTGTTCAATAAAACAAACTTGACAGTCTAATGCAGCATCACTTATGCAGCACATTTCGCCAGCATCCTCCTTCAATTAATTTCGCACGTTGAATTTAATATTATAATCATAAGAGCATTGATTCAAAATCTGCATTATATGTGTATTAATTATTAATACATAATTAAACAATTACGAATAGATGAGGGTTATTAATCTATTGGATATGCATGTGTATTTATTACAATTAAATACATTTTTTATGAAAACAGTGTATTGGGAAACAGACAACATTGTTTGTCTGTTGCACCACTGAATACAAACAGTAGATGGCAACAACTCGTCATTCCTAAAGACGCTGGCAGACTGTCATTTTTCTTTCCAGAGGTTTACAGACCACAAATTAGACACTTACTTATTCGATGCCAGGTGGAGCCTGTCTACAAGTGTTGATTTATGTCACAAGCTTACAGCCTTACAGCGGCAATCAACAACACAAACCCTTGTTCTTAAAAACATATGAGTTTGCAATGAAAACATTTTCACGCCTTGAGCAAAGTGCAGATTGCGTTCAATCAATCTACGGTTTCTAGAGAAACGACTGTATATGGTTCATATGTAACATTTAGTGCTTATTTGAGAAATATGGTCTTTATTCCAGTGGTAATAACTGAAAGGGAAAATCTCCCCTGCAGCGCTCTGGTTCAGTAATCCACCATCTGGTTTCCTGTGAGCTGAAACCACATTCATTTACTTTTTCTGCATAATTTCCTCCATTTAAATGTCCACTGTTGATGTTGATATGCAGGCAGGACCAAGAGAGCATCAACACTGTATCACACAACACTGTGTTATGTACATTGCTGCCATTTGTTATCCTGAATTGTTGAAATAGGCAGGAAAATGTCACACAAAATGCAACTTAAACTCAACAGATATCTGTATAGTCCCTTCTAGTCTTATTTGGATTCTTATCACACGTGCAGGCTCTACTGTTCTGTCTACTTTTGTGCCAATGTTGGATTGTGCTGATCGGAGGCAGTAGGCCTGATTGGGTCACTGCATTGAGAGATGACATTTAAAACAATGCGAGCACCCTGACCTTTAATTTAAATTCAGTCATAGAAGAAGACGTCTGTGAAACCTGCATTGAGATTTATAAATATCAATCTGGTCTGCCAGTTTTGTGTCTTTGTTAAATATTGAATGCCTTCTTTACATTCATCTTCAATAAACTGCCAGCAGAATGTCGACATGTTAAGATGGGTCCATCGTGCAGAAGAGCAGAAGAAAACCCTTATGGAAACACTTCCTGTAACGGAAATTGATTTGAACTCGTACAGATGCTCAATATTCATCACTGGAGGTTGACATAAATTCCAGGTGAACACCCAGTGAACACGATTACACAAATATCTGCAACACAACAAAACGGCAGTACTGTCATATGTTCTCATATGACGTAAAATGCAAGTCTATCAATGCGCGGTGTGATATGTCAGGTAAAATAAATCAAAGACAGATGTAAACTCAGTCTATATGTTCCGCTCTCTCTCTGGAGAACATATGTGCCAATCCATCAGTGTCAGCCATGTACAGGCCCTGTCCATGGGAATCTATTTCACCACACTGCAGAATGTTTAACTTATGTCTCTGTCAGAGGAAAAGAGACGTAGCGGAAATGTTTCCACACAAACCTTATCTTTACCTCCGCCAAGGAGGTTATGTTTTCACCCCTGTCCATTTTGTTGGTTTGTTTGTTCGTAAGTAAGATTACTCAAAAACTACAAGACGGATTTCTACAAAACTTGTTGGAGGGATGTGGTTTGAGTCAGGAAATAACCTCGTACATTTTGGTGTGGATGCAGATAAGGGGGCAGATCCAGGAATGTTGTTTCCCTTTAATTAACTAATATTGTGAGAAAGCGAGTTTGTCAACCTTCTCATTGATTTCTCACAGAATAATGGATCATAGATCTTAATGGAAAAAACAGGCATATTAAGGGAACTGATATTTATGAGTGTGTGCAATTTGGTGCAGATCCAATTAAAAATCGGGATCTAATGAATTTAAATGTGGTTTCACAAGGGGACTGGCAGAGGTGTGTACTCTCTGAGCGCCATTCTAGTGTCAGTTATGTTTTAATGGCAGGTTAAATGCTACATAATACACAGGGGGAAAAAGCGAGATGCTTACGTTCATTGGAAACAAAACAAATAATTAAGCTTGTGAGTTGGATCAACACAATTGATATATTTAATTTGAAAAAACTTGTATTTATTCATTGACAAAAGGATAAGTGGTATTGATAATGGATGGATAGAACAAAAGGTGAACAGAGTTACAAGCATGTAAGACATGTAAAGCCGCATAAAACAGGAAATTTAGAGATGTAACTTCTTTTTTTCTCCCAGCTTGAGGAAAATACTGAAAAGAGAAAGTGCTCACAAAGGCAAACACCCTGAGTTTGAGAACATGGGATCAAGGCTTTGTGTTTTGTTTTTTTTCTTCATGACTAATGTGTTTTTTAAAGAAATGTGTCATGCCAGCCTGTTGCGAGGAAACATTACCCCCTTATGAAACATCATCAATTTAGAACATCTGTACCTTCTAAAGCATCCGACCTGTCTTCTCCCTTTTGAAAACGTGCCATCACTGCACTCGAGTCTCTTAACCTCTTAAAACAGTCTGATCCTCTGAAAGCTTGAAAATTAAACTTAAAAAGAACTCCATTACTGTTTTGTATATATCCTGCGTCAGGCTCTCTTCCCCCAGATATAACAGAGGTCCAAAAAGACATTGCATCACTTGCTTTAAAAACCAAAACCATTTTTGCTCTTGTCTTGGAATAGATTTCATCAGTCTTTTGTAGTAGCAGTAGAAATAGAAGCATTTCTAGTAAATTGATGTTTTGAGGCTTCTTTAATATCCCTGAGAGTGGGCATGAAATGTTAAATGTTCACCTTTACTGCTGCTGTGGCTGTGGAAAGTTTCATCGCTGAGGCTATTCAAGTTGCAAAGAAAATGCAGTGAGGCAGAGGGGGAATAGATGATGTAACTCAGGACTCTTGTTGAGCTGCCTGCCTCGTGCTCAGCCTCCTACCTTTTACTCTCAAATGCTGTTTCACGACCTTTTGCTCACGAGCGGCAGGGATGAAGTGCATTTGATGTCGATAGCTATCAGACTGTGGAGGAATGTTAACGCCCTGGATGCGCGCACGTCTCTTTACTTTAAAAAGTTATTTATTTTAAAAAAGCGAAATCCCCCAAGCCAACCGGTTGATCTGCTGATCTGCTGCTGTAAAGTCTGATCTTGTAAAGTGTTTTTGACCTGCGGTGGGTGGTAAGTAAATCTGATGCTGATTCCGATGCCTGATGATGGATATGAGCCGGGAGCTGTGGATGCTCTTAAACCTGGAGAGAAACTCTGCTCGGGAGGGTTTTGAATGTTGTCTTCTCATTCACATTCCCTTTTATCAGACTGTCCAGTGTGGACATCTCGACTGCAAATGAAATGTTGGCAGACTGAAGATGTCTGACCAGCAGGAGAGTCTCTGACATCTTGAAACAAGTCTCGAGGATTATGCACCTTGTCAGATGTTTGGAGCAGGTTGTGTTTGTCAAGACCGGGAACCAGGGGAGTGACGTTCAAATAGAACCAGATCAAATATGCATGGTTGCGTAATTCTGGGTGAAATGACCTGCACCAGGCAGGGGCACGGTGCTCTGCTGGAGAGCATTTGAGCACAAGCTGTGGGACTCCGTTTGGCTTCTGCATGGTTGGTGCTGTACTACACCTGAGCGGAGCTGCCTTTAGTCAGGGCTCCAAGAGACACAAATTAGAAATGAGTTCACGTTGCAGCTTACAAAACACAAATATATCTGTCTGCTTGCTCTCCGAAGGCAGGTAGTGAGGAAAACCCATTTTCACCTAATCAAAAAAGGTCCAACCCTTCAGGCAAGTTATCTGTAGTTGTACCAAATGTAAATGAGCAGTCTGCAGAGCTTAAAGTTGTTATTGCACAAATATCTGACGACAGGAATTAAAGCTTCTGAACATCTTTGACTGACAGCTCCACTCTGCGGAGGCACAGGGACGATATCAGCTGCTGTCTGAAAGAAACATGTAAAGACTTTCAGAGACATACAGGAAAACAAGGAGACAGTGAGACAGACGTAACATATAACTTAGCAAGAAATCAATAAACCTGGATGCAATAAGCCTGACAACACAGTCCACCTGTCTGGGGACATGGGGGTTAATTAAAGAAGTAATGTAAGGCTGGACACCATCCAACAGGAGGCTACAACCATGCTAGTGGCTGGTTGACGGTAAATTGTTCGAAATCAAATTGTTGTTGTGTCTGAACCAAAGAAGGGGTCATCCACAGGCTCTTTATAAAGATGGAGAACATGACTGCTCCCCAGAAGTGAAGCCAGAGTTGCGGCTGACTGCGGTATAACTCATAAATCCTGCCTCCTCCATATTAGCGGTGGGGACATGGACCAAATTACAAAGTAAAACAACTCAAATAGATTTTTCTCAAAGATGTTTTCTGTTATTCCAGCTAGTTCTTATCAAACGGATGTACGCCCAATTGTTCATTTTTCTAGTAAGATCGGTTTTAATTCTTGATGGACTAAATACAAGACTGGTACCGTCAGCTGTTACTAAGAAACTAAGATGGTGAACATCGTAAATATTACACCCAGTAAACATCAGCATGTTAGATGGATAAAACCAGAAAAGTGCTGGATACATTCAGTCCATTTACCAGTTAGATAAACCTTTGTCGGCCTGTCAGGGTGAAGTCGTCTTTTCCAGGTGCAGCTGTTGGATTCGAAACCATAAATCAGACCAACAAATACAAAAACAATCTTAATATGAAAATGAAAATGCTCCTGCACGATGCCCAAAATGTCATGGCCATGTGATGAGGCTGAAGCCATTCTTATGGAAATTTTGTCCCCTTCTCCTGTTGTGCTAGAAATTATTCAATGACCCTTGTTGAGGCTTGAGAGGGTTCAAAACGGAGACAGGGCTGTGTTCAACAGCTGCTGTCTTCACGGGAGCAGGAGGAAGGATGTGACGTCAATAAACAGCTAATGGTTTTGTTATCTAAAAGTCTGTAAAAGTGCAAAAGTGATGCACTTGGGGGCGTCTTTAGAAAACGTTGACCAGAAACAACAACACTTCATTTCTGTGTTTCTCTCCTTTTGTGTCGCTCTTGGGGAAACCGACTGTGACTGTCAACAGCACACATAAGATGTCCACAGCAACATCAATACAGTACCTGTAGGCACATATATACGTGGCTGCCTGGCATCATAATAACATCAGATTTTCTCAGACGTTCAGAACTGCAGCCAACAATCCGTTTTCCTTTATCTGTTCTGACGAGTCACATTCAAGGGACACCTTGGGATGTCTTTGTGTCTTTTGCTTTTCACAGTTCTCCGAGGACTAGAAGAAACTTAATGTAATGGGTTTACAAGGACACAAACAACACAGTCATTTTCAAACGTAAACATCTCGGCGAAATAACAGCGGCGGTCCAACTTTGTTTACGGCTCCTTCCCTACATTCAGATGACGCATCTCGGCAGCAAATACTGTGATCTGCTCTGAGCTCGATTAAAGCCCGGTGACACCGGGAAAAACACTGTTCCTTGTTATCCTTCTGATATTGTGGAGACCAGCAGGGGAACTGGAGCCAGCGTGAGAGGAGGCAGCCACAGTGTTCAGGCTCGTCGTTATCGTGGCTGACTAATCTCGCTGCAGCGTGATTTCTCAAAAAGGCTCTAATGAGGGGCTTGGTTTGCAGTCAGCCTTTTCCCATTGAACGCTTGGCTTCCAACATTAGTGTTTGAAGGAAAAGCTGGAGATTGCAATTAGCTGCTCTATTGCCTGCTTTTAAATCTTGCCTTGAGTCCTTCATTTACCTGTTTCCATCACTGTGTTACAACAATGTGGGCCTTCTCTTGACATAGTAAGGACACAATACAAATGTTTATACATCCTCAATAACATCCTGTTAGTTTATCTCATACTGTATATAGGCTATTTTGCTCATACAGATTTTTTTATTGTTCTATTTCTATGAGACATCTCCCTGTTAATTTAATTTAATGTCATTCTATATATTTTGCTGCTGACATTACCCAAATAAAATATGAATTGAATCCCTCCTTTCTGTATCATGTCACTGTTTGATGCCGCAACAACCCAGTTTCCCCACGCTCATCATCAAACTTTCATCTTATTATCTTATGTACAGTGCCCTGGGAGGTGCTGGCAATCCTGCATGTGCACAAGCTCGATCATATAACTCCGCTCTCTGCTCTCCAGAGTGTAACCCAGCGATGTGCCACTCCAGTCCTGGGAATTGCTCCCTGCATCACACATTCATTAAGTCTAATCCTCTCCTCCCGCTTTGCGCCCTTCATAATCCTGGAGGCTCTCCGACTGAAAGAAAGACTCTTGATTGAAATCAGTTTTTCGCAGTTGGAAATTATCTTTAAAATTATGGATTTATCGATGGGAGCCAGTCCTGTTTTGGAGCTGAGCACTTAAGATGGAGACAGAATGGGACCCGTGCAGCACCTGTCACTGCACCTGTTTGTGCACAGGCATTTAGCCAACAGATTAATTTCCTTATTGCCAAGGCTGAAAGGCGCCATGGTCTCCAGACAGCCGTAAAACGCCAGTGGTCATCAGAAGCTTCTAACTCGACTGCAATCATCCAGTGACAATCAACACAGCAAGGAGCTGAAGTCTGCTGCACTGGCAGTGAAGGCCTGAATCAACTCTTTAAAATCTATTTGATTTGTAATACCTGGGCTTTCGGTCCTTCCCCTCCAAGCGCCCTCCTGACTGGTGAAGGTCACTGCCTCCATTTCAGCTCATCAGCTCAGTTTCAGTCAATCACAGGAGGGAGCCATGGCTCAATTTCAGCTCATTACATTACATTACATTTCATTTAGCTGACGCTTTTATCCAAAGCGGCTTAGAATAAGTGCATTCAACCATTAGGGTACAAACCCAGAACAACAAGAATCAAGAAAGTGCAATTTCCTTCAAGAAAGCCAAACTACAAAGTGCTATAAGTAAGTGCCATTTACATGCGACTAAATGTTTTTTCTATATTTTATATAAGGTATAGTTGGAAGAGATGTCTTTTTAATTAGCTTTTTAATAAATAAAATAATAATAAAACTTTAAAGTCTAAGAAATTTGATGATACATATAAATGCTTTACAAAGCGTGTGCCTGTAATGATTTAATTGAGCTAAATTACTTCTAACTCTCCAGTTCAGCTGCAACCAGGAGCAGAGGCTCATTTTCCAAGCTGCTTTTGTGAATCTGCACCCAACATGTCTTGTTCATGTGCAGATGGGAACAAAGCACCAGAAAGTAATTTACAAAAGACATGGCAAATGCAATTATGTTTTGAAAAGAAAAATCACTGACAAATCTCAGAGACCATGTAATTACACCAAATTGCAGGGAACCTTTAAACCTTATGTTTTATTTGATTTTGTCTTGTACAGATGATATAAAGTCAGATTATCAGTTGATGCTCTGCATCCGACTCTTTTATTATTATTTATTCGTATAGATGACATTCGATATTGACATTTTATGGAGATTATATATCATACTCTGCCCCTAGGCTCTCACCACTAAATGTATGAAATAGTCTTGTTTTAACCCAACAGTTTAGGTCAGGTTGACCAGTCCAGCAGACTGACATTCAGTGATATAAATGAGCACTCACACAGACACTCACCCACAGTCTGATGCATTCAGTAAAGAGCAACCCTGCTCTCTCTTTTTACTGTACTGCTTCCATTTATAAGCAAAGTGTCCTTCTGGGCGAGAGACAAACTTTGTTATTTCGTTCCCTTATTTTGTTGAGAAAGCTCTCAGGTGTCTTTCATCGTCACTGCAGTTTCCATCCCCCTCATGTTCTCCTCATACAGCGTCCTTGTCTGCTGAATGCTCATGTAAACATCTCAGTCTGTGTCAGCGTCCTCTGGGTGTCACAGTGAGGGCAGCAGACCTCTCTGGTCTCTTCTGCTCTTTCAGGGACAATTCATATGGAGATTGGAGCCGCTGTTTCCTTGACAACCACATTTTGCCAACTTCCTTTTTTTTTTGTGACACTGATCGCTGATTTCCTCTAACTTGCATCTTTTATTCTTTCTTTTCCAGCTGGCGTTAATGTACTTTTTTCTCAATCATTTTCAAATATCGGCTTTCAAACGCTTCTCTCATTGCTGTTTTTCATCTGTTCATACCTTCCTCTTCCTTTTTCCTCTCAGTCTTTTTCTTCCTGAAACTCATTCAGTCCATCCTTCTGTTATTCAGATGGCCCAGTCAATATTTGTCCCTCTCTGTCTCGATTCATATCCGTGTTTCACTCTTTCGCTCTATTCAGTGGCTCCTGCACAGATGTTGTCACATCGATCTGTTAGCTGCACACACACTATAATCTACTGTCACTTAGTGGATCACTAGAACATGGACAGTAAAGGAAACATGGACAATTCCAGGATTGGGGCGTCTTTTACCAAAAAATGTATTAGTACCAGCCAATAAATGTATCCACACATAAAAAGTTGGTTAAGTATGGACCATAGACTGTGTATTGTAGAAGATTTGACATTTAAATCTGGGGAACCAGAATTATAAAATACAAAACAAAACAAAACAATAATGGAAGCAATAATAATCAGAAAAACACAGCACTGCACCAACAGTCTGCCCCAAATCCAGTTCCCCAAACCCCAAAAGAAAGATGGATGACACGTTTCCACTGCCTTCCAGAGATGAAGCCAACATTTCACGGATACAATCAACAGTCAATCATGACATTTCCCCCATTTTTATAGCATTAAATAAATAATTAAAACCAAACTAAAATGAAAATGAATTAGACCTACTTAAACCCATTCACTCTTTGGTATGTCCGATGATGATTTAGATGACGATGGACCTCAGCTCATGTCTTTCTGAGGTATGGATTCCTGGACACTTTGAAAATGCGCTGGCATCAGGGGATGAGAGTTAAATCCATTTTCACTCTTTTAGCGGGTGACTTTTTAGCGACTCACAGCGAGCTGCTAAAGATGATCTGCCACTCCATTGGTCATGAGTATAATTAGATCTGATCTGAGCCTCTTTGCAGTATTACATAAGCCTCCCCCCCACCATCATTTTCTCAGAGGGGGTAGTATATTTTTAAACTGTCCATTTAGGTAATAACGGTGCATTTTCTTTCCAAGCCTCTCTCTGTCTCTTCGTCTATGTGCCAAGATGTGAGTGTGTGTTTCAGAATCAGTATCCAGCTCTGCTCCCCTCTGGTACATTACTCTCTTCCATCTCATTTCACACCTTTCTGACACCCACCCCAATATTCACCTCCTCTGTGGATTAGTACAAATATTCAGTGACCCTAAAGAAGATTGTGAAGTGACTAACAAATATTATGATGGGGACTGTTGCTGCATCAGGGAAATTAAATTGTGTGTGTGTGTGACCACTGATGAAACCACATTTAAATTCACTTTGGATCTGAGGTCACGAATGCCAGTCTCCTTGAAATGCCTCATTTTCTTTCAAGATCCATGTCATATTTTCTGAGGAAAAACCTTCCTAGATCTGCCCCCTGATCTGGATCTGCACCAAATAGCTTATAGCTTCTTTCCTAACCTATTCCGCATCCTTCCACCAATTTTTGCGGGAATCCATCAAGTAGTTTTGGCGTAATCCTGCAAACTATCAGACAGACAAACAAACACAGACGAAAACATAACCTCCTTGGTAACTATGATCAACACCAAGATGTTTGACAAATCAAACGATTGGATTTAGATGTGGAGCTTAAGCTTAATTTTCCATTGACCGATGCTCTCTCTTTCCCGTGTTCCTCCCTGAGCATACCTTAAATCAATATCAAAACCAGACTGAATATTAATATTGGTTCGCTGCACCAACTCTGGCTCTGCACGGCAGTTTCTGTTCACAACCTTGTTTGAGTTTATAACTGGCATCCTCAGCAGTCACAGAGATCAGACATGAATTGTTTTGTGTGGGCGAGGGACCTCCTGGCAACCCCCCCTGGATAACAAAAATCCTTTTTTTTCGAGAAAGTAGATCTCAGTATTTCAAGACAGAAGGCTGCAGCCTGTCTTTGCTTTTTGTGTTGCTTTCATTAGATCCCAATTTCACCTCAAACAGACGATATGCATTGGACACATTAGCCTCACAACAGCCTCACTTCGAACCCTCTCTGCCAGTGCGGGTAACACTTACAAACATTTTCAATTAGTGCACGCTGCCTCTGTCTCGCCATATCTAAATTGCGCTGGTTGACTCCCCACAGATGGCAATCCGAAGACTAATCAAGTCCCAGACCCAGACAAACTGCTGTTGCGTAACTAATTGTCAAGTGAAGCTGGAGAACCTCTGCCCGTTATTGCAGAATACCATTGTGACAGAAAAAAAACTGCTGACAAGTAATATCTTGTGTGAAGGAGGCTGAGATTTTCATTCAGCTGCCGCCACCGAGTGAAGATATCCGTCAATCACAGCTATCATGCCCGCGGGGAGGTCTTCAGTTTAAAATGAGTGCTGCTGCAATCAGGGAGAAGTTCACATTATGAATGCTGTATTACCTCGCTGATGATTTTAAGAAAGAAAAAAGAGGCACTAAATGGATATGGTAAGCATCAGTAACTTTTCAATCAGAGGCACCGGCGCGTTGATTAGTCTGTAATGATAAACTGTTACTGTGTCTAATTAATTTCTCATAAACCAGTCAACCAACTCTAAATAAATTCAATATTTTGTAATATGTTACGTTTGTTTGTAGGTATCATTCAGCTTCCAGGTATGTCTTCCCCTACTTATCCCCAGAATATCCCATAAAACATAAACCCCATGCACAAATATCAATATCTCAGCAGAACTCAACTCAGTAGTTTACTCACTGCTTATATAAAGTTACTCTCTCCAGCCAACATTTTTCTGTCCAGTTAGGGGCTGAAGCTTGTTTTTTATTTAAATTATTATTCATTCAATGAATATAAATTATTATTTATTCAATGAATAATTTTCTGATGATCCCTATAGATCAAACCAACAGTGTATTTCTTATCAATACTCGTGATTGAAAGAGAACTCTGACGTGATATAAACATGCTGCAGGTGTTTTTCAAGCTTTATGATGCCTAAAAACATGATGTTTTGAGGAATTTCAGGTCGCAGTATGACCCCTCTCTTTCTCTTCTCTGTTGCTTCCTCATAATAGGAACTTTTGGTTTCTCTCTATCATATTAGAAAGACCATAGAATGTAAATAATGATGGACAACGCATATAAATGCTGCCATCTTGTGCATTTGATAAAGTACATGTGCAGTAATTGAGTAAATGTACTTAGTTATGTTCAACATATGTTAAAGATATCACAATAAAGGTCCAGTTCTATGAGTGCTCTTGTTCCTGTGGTCCGCTCAGGCATGTCTCAAGAGGAAGAACGTCAAAGATGAAAAATATTCAGAGACATTAGTCAGGTATTGTATGGTTGTTTTTTGTACTATTGTCCATGTGTTGCACTCTCTGCAGAGAGTTTGCAGCTTGAAGTTAACACAGACTGAAAGTACAATCTGCATTGTACAGCAGAACATGCAGGAGGCTGCCACACTGTGTGGTTTCTTCTGTGGTGTCACTTTGTCCTCACACTGAACTGGTAGATTCCTGATCTGCAGTGGTCACATTGTCGGTATATCAGTGAGGCAACTGGTCTACAAACAAACCACTAGAAACTACATATGTACAGCTGCAGTCATTGACCCATGAACTGTACATTTGTTTAAACATTTTGTACACACACACACACACACACACACACACACACACACACACACACACACACACACACACACACACACACGTTTTCCATAAAAAGATGGCCTATAGTTTTAAAATAGTACAACAGTCTGTTTAAACCAGTTTTCTTACGCTCCAGTCTTTTCCCTGTAATGACTCTTGATCACACAGAGATGTGTTTTGCGCATTCATGTGGAATGTGAACTGTAAATAATGCAGACGCCCTGAGCCTGGAGGATTACTGCACAGGAAATTGACTCTTAAGAAAGCCTGTGATCACTGTTCCTAGTTTCATGTGGTCAGGTATAATCTTATTGTTTCTTGGTGTCACAACGACACTTGGGTCGTCTGCTCAGTGTCCTGCGAGCCTCACTGCCAGTGTATTTATAGAAACTAAAATAAGAGCTATCACATGTTTACGAGACGGAAGAAAGCAGGAGTTCACACCTGCTGGTTGAGTAGGTCACCCTTATTATACTCTATGTGATGTGTGGTTGATGTGACAGGGAACAGAGGTTCATCTTTCTGCTGTGCTTTGTCTCACACAGCTGCAGACAGGTAAAATAAAAGCTGCAGCGTGGACATTTTGTTGCCCCCCTCTGACAATGAGGGGGATGACAAAAGCACATGCCGACATAGAGACATTTCCACACTTCCAAAACAATAATCCATCATTTTACTGATTTAAGCTGTCGAACAGCAGGTAAGGCAACAAACTTTTCTTGGATGCCATACTCCTACTTACTGCTACTGGCCCCACAAATAATGTCCCCGGTGGAAGATGGCAGCAGTCATATCTGTGATATTTTGGCTTTATTTCTGGATAGAAGGAGGACATGGAGATGGTTCATCCATGCTTCATGGTACAGTCCATGAGCCTACTCTGTCTCCATTGCTACAGTCGCTCGACACTTCACCTCTGGCAAACCAGTCATTGTTGGTTGACGTAAATCTCATCGCTACTGGCGCAAGCATGGGAAATCTCGCCACAGACGCCATGATTTAAAATCTAGTACACTACAAAGAGATTTGTTTGGCAGCTATCAGTTTAATGTGTAATCTTTTTTGCCTTGAATACAACAGAGGTTGGTTCATTTGAAAAAGTCCCACAAGGCAGCTTTCAAACAGTACAAAGCCTCAGTTAATTTCTTGTACTTTCTCTCTGATCTAAAACGTCTGTACATTGATACCTGCAACGTTGAGAAATGAAATATCAAGATATGACACCTTTTTTTTCTCTGACCTTTCAGAAGTTACAAAGTACCAGCATATATCAGACACATGCTGCAGCACACGAGATATTGCAGCTTGAAGCCAGATATAAAACACTACAGTGGTAACATATAAAATACAAGATGACTGCGAGTGCAAGTATGACAATTGAATCGATGGAAGACGCCACGGCAGCGCATTAAAAATGATTCATTGACATTGAATCAATCAGCAGCAGCCGTCTTGTCTTGTGTCAACATTAGACAACATGCATCTTCATCATCACTCCATCTTTTCATGCAAAACCCCAACATAGAGCCCACTCTGTTTTCCCTGCCATGAACATGATGTGTCATAGAGGCAGCGTAATGCTTCCCAAGGTTTCCATTGGGCTGAAGAGTGATGCGAGTAATCATGTCGAGCCCGCGCAGATTAATCATGAGCGATCCTCCCTGAGGGCAGAGGAGGAAACATAAACACAACAACAACAGCCACGATTTGTTTGTGTCGGCTACCGTTCGTCCAGACACATCTCTCCCTCTTTTATGACACATTACCACCACATCTCCAAATTGTGTAAAAAGAGAGATGTGGCTCATCCTATACACTCAGCCTGCACAGAGCATTACACAAAGCACCCAGCCAGCACTCACACATTATAGAATTTTGAGTCCCCTTCATCGGAGGAGATGAAGACCTGGTTTGTGTAACCCTGCACATCACCGTCGTGCCTGCAGCAGAGGCAGGTGTCATACAGCTGTAACCGATATTAGACCTGGTCAATTTACTTTCTGAAGTGTTGTTAGTCATTTCACACCTCTTGGGCTATTCTTGTAGGGATTGAGTGGTATGATCAAAGCTGTGTAGGTACAATGTGCAGGCTAAGGTAACTGTACAGACCAGAATTTACTGTCAACTCCTCTGGAGGTGTGGTGGTCTGAATTAAATGAAACATACTGTATATGAAGGGAGGTGTCAGTCTCATGTTCCCTCCACTCCACTGCCTCCCTGCCTCATCTTATACTGTCCCTTACATTTCATCTTTAAAAAAAAGCTAGAGGACTGAAATGACACATGTAGTGATAATTCATATTTGTTTGTGGAAGTAAAATAGTTTGGAAGGGTCAGAGGATCACCTCAGCGAGCAGGATTCCTCCTCTGTGGAAGACGAATATCTGACAGAACGTTAATGGGAATCCTGTCATTGGTGGTCAAGACAGCTCTTGGAAAAATTTAAAATGTCAGCCTCAGACGAAAGGTCAGAGGATCACCACAGACATCAGGATCTATCCTCTGGGGACCATAACTAGTTGTATGAAATTTCATAGGAATCCATTTGACGGGTGTCGAGATATTTCAGTCTGGACAGCGATGGAACAGCTGAACAACCAACAGACTCATATTGCCATTCACAGAGTCATATGTGCCTGTGCCACTGCAACTCAGTATTGAACTTCATTCTGACGGTTATGCTCACTTGGTGATGGATGGTTAGAAATTGATTCAGAAGCCACTTCTGAAAATACTGAGATAAAAAGATGAGGTACGTTCGGTTTGTCATGTCCCACAGTTGCTCAATCTCGTGTGGCTAAATTCCACTTGTCCCTCTAAGAAGTTGGACGCCGACCGCACGGGGCCGCGTAACTAGTTAGCATGCCGGAGTCTCGTTCGTTATCGGAATTAACCAGACAAATCGCTCCACCAACTAAGAACGGCCATGCATAACCTCTGGTATTGAAGATGAAATGAGCTCGCTAAACTCCCGAAAAGAGCCTGATAATTTTAATTACTACTCTTCACGTGAGGAGGACGCACATGATCTATCTTTAGAAGGAACAGTAAAGAGGGAGGCTTCGGAGCTTTTGTTCGCCAAGCTGGCTCCATTCTTCTCACCGTCCCTGCTTTGTGTGACGCTGATGCTGGTTGGTTAAAGGCAGATTTTGTAAAGGTCACTTTGCAGAGTGCATAAAGATGGGCGCAGTCGTGATCACTACAGATATGACCACGGGAGGGTTTCAATCTGTCTTGCGTTCAAATAAACACTCACCCCTGAGAGATGCTCTCAAACATGCTGCAGACATGTGTGTGCAGGTGCCACAGTTTCAGCAAACACACCTGATCACATGCAGCTGCTTGTTCCTAATGGTTTCTGATGTTTGCAGTGATGGGACATGGAAAAAAAGGCAGATAAAGGAGAGCTTTGATGAAAATGTAAAAAGGGACACCTGCTCAGCTTTAGAGTCAAACATTTGTGTAATCAAGGATTTACGTGACACGTGGGTGTGAACTGAAAAGGTCAAGTAGTGAATAATATTGGAGATAATAATTAAATGCTTCAACCCATTCAAAAAACCGACGTAGTGTTTCATATTACAATATGGTAACAGTGAATCTCTCTTATTCAGGGTGGATAAGAATGAATCTTTGCGAGGAGAGCGGTGGAGCAGCATTGATTAAATAACATCCCACAGGAAAAACAGGGTTCTCAAATGAAGGAGCCTGCATGTCTGTGTGGCTGCATCAATGTGTTTGTTCATGCAGATGTAATTGATACCAACACAACTACTCGGGCAGTAAATATAAAGGGTGACAAGACAAATTGTATAGGATTCACTTCAGGATTCACAGACTTGGCTGCTGTGAGCCGTCAACACCGACTTAACACTCAAATTGGCAGGAGGGGAAAATGAGTCGTAAAAGATAATGTAATCAAACTGCAACATTTCCACAGCACGTGCATATTGAATACATGCAGGCTCAAAATGGCACATCACACATATTAGTTTTTGAATTGATAATTGAATTGAAGTATAGGCCTCTGACAACCAACTACTGCATATGTAAAATTGATATTGTATATTCATTGATTTAGGCCTAACAAGTAACGTAACATATTGTATTGTTAATGTACTGTTGAAATGTATCATAGCCTAACATATCTGTGCATGATAACATCTGTTTTGTGGTGAATAGTAACAAACTCTGTTAGACTGAATTTCTTCATCAGCATATTAAGTTGTCATAATAAGATCAATGGTTTTATGTTACTGTTGTTTTATTTATAAGAACTGTGATTAATATGCCATTAGCTGGTCACCATGTCATGCACCACTGGCTGATTTCTGATTAGGGTGACATAACAATGACAAATAACTGGAATCAAGTCATGTGACCTGTCCTAGACTTTTGATAAATTATATCTTGAATGGCTGAAAATCTTCATTGACACCTCCCAGAGGATGTCTGAGAGAGTTTGCATCTGCTCCTGCACGTTTTCTATGGATTGGATATTTCAGTACTGGCAGGCAAGAGCATCTTCCCTGTGTCTCAGTGAGGTGACTTCATGGAGGTGACTGGCTCCTGATAACAGCCAGCTCTCTCCTGGAGCCCCGCTTCTACAGGCCAAAGACCATGGAGGTACCTCGAGGGAAAATGGGCAGAGGAATGGCTGGATGCCTGCAGGCGACTCTAATTGAGCTATAAAGATACAACCAGGAGAGATCCTTGGATTCTTTGGCTCTGATCGACATCGACGAGGAGTCGGTATAGCAGGTGAATCACGGCCAATAACGAGAATAAAAAAGCATTACTCTGTGCTACATCTAATTAAAGCACGTTGACAAAAGGTTTCCCTTTAAGCGGGGAGGAAAACGGTCTCCACACATCCTCCTTTGCTCGCCACTAGAGAGAGAGAGGGGGAGAGAGAGAGAGAACGAGAGAATCTCGGCTGGTCGCCTCATCTCTCTCTAATTTTCCTCCCAGTTTCCGTGCGCTCTCGTGCGCCTTCTTTTGAAACCTCTGACTTCCCACTTGGTTTTTTTTGGAGAGAAATCAAACAATGGAGTTCCCCACTCTTCTCCCCGACGACCTGGGGGTTTTCAGCGAGCGCTACTCGGTGTCAGGAACTCCTGTCAATGTCACATTCTCCGAGGAGCTGCTGCTGCTGCTGCCTGCCAGGAGCAACCGGACCAACGGGGCTGCAGCCAGGGACACCTCAAGCCTCATCATCGCCGTGTGCATCACGTCTCTGTACTCTCTCATCTGTGTGGTGGGACTGCTGGGAAACGTGCTCGTAATGTTCGGGGTGGTCAGGTAAGAGACAAGAGATCTACATAAAGAAACATAAACTAATTCTAGTGAACAAGAGAGGACAAGTTATTTGCTTTTTCAAGTAGGATTTGCTGCTGGCAACACGCTGATCAGTGAAAACTGGCACAAATTAAACAGCATATGGTCCAGGATAGAAATTGTATTACTTTTATATCATGTGGAGATATTCTACATCACCTTTAAGTACCCTACAAACTCACTTCTTGGAATAAATCTAATGTCACACAACTATACATCTATAAATACATATGTTGTGATTGTCTTTTATAATTGGCCACTACATTTCCAGTGCATCTGAGAGCCACTCAGAGGCACCCACACACACAAACTCACACACACACACACCTCCTACACATTTGAGGAGGGGTGCAGCTCTCCAGCTCAGTGTTGAAATTAGCCTTCTGCATTGCACCTGTCAGGAATGATGTAGTAAACTCAGATGATGAATTTGTATTACAGAAAGATGGCGTGTACAGATTAATCACGTGTAGATGTATTGATGATTTGTGTCTTAACGGTTTGATGCTGATAAATCTGTAGTGAGGAGACGGTTGGACCTTCACTTTCATCATCCCCCTGAGCTGCCTCTTCAATTCCTGGATTGATGTGTTTAAGATTCATTTCCCAATAATCAAACAAAGTGAATATATAAAGACATTATGGCCTCACTCTTTCCGTGCAAAGATCCGTGCATGGCGTGTAATAATCTCTTTATGTGGTGGATTAGGAGAAAATGTAGACATCCCTTTGTCTTCCCTCATCCTTTTACAGCCTGTTGCTGCAGTTTAATTAAATTTGTTCCGACCACTGTGGATTGATGTGGAGGAATCCATTCTTCAAACAGACAGACAACTGTTCAGCTGGCATTCAGACAAGGCTGGCCGCAAAAATAAAAAAAAATAAAATCAAGGAGGTGTTTTGTAGGATTTTTCAGTTGGAATCGATTCATTGGATAGAAGTGCAGTTTAATGGAGGTTTACAGTCACTTTGGCAGAGGATAGGAGCTCTCAGGCATTCAGTGTAATGCCATAAAAACATGAATCTCAATCTCAATATTGTATCAAGGGGGAAATAGTGGATAATTGGTTTGAGGGGGGAAACTGATTAGATCAAATAATAAATTGGCTTCTATCCTTGAAATATTTTCATGGAAATCGAGGCATCTTTTTTGGCACACAGCAGCCGGCAGACCTTGAAATAAACTCGGTCCCCTCCAACTTTCAACAGCTTCCGTCGAATGAGAGACCAAATCAATTAGAACAGCTCAGTGATATTTTGTTTCTCCTCCAACTAACCAGGTACACCAAAATGAAGACGGCTACCAATATCTACATCTTCAACCTGGCTCTCGCCGATGCCCTCGCCACCAGCACGCTCCCCTTCCAGAGCGCCAAGTACCTGATGAGCACGTGGCCCTTCGGAGAGCTGCTGTGCAAAGTGGTCATTGCCATCGACTACTACAACATGTTCACCAGCATCTTCACGCTCACCATGATGAGCGTGGACCGCTACATCGCTGTTTGTCATCCGGTGAGGGCTCTGGACTTCCGCACGCCCGCCAAGGCCAAACTTATCAACGTCTGCATCTGGATCCTGTCCTCTGTCGTCGGAGTGCCTGTGATGATCGCTGCTGTTACCAAGGTGACGGATAAAGGTGAGGGGCTTTTATTGTGGCAGGACTGACAATAATGTAAAACACTTCACAGGCTTTTTGGCACCTTGGTTGTCAAGTGTTGATTTCGGGGAGTCATCTGTAACAGAGAAAACATTTGAGCTGGGTGATTAACTTGAATTAGCTTCTCCACATGGTTCCCTATTAAACCTCTAACTGTTTAAATCCTCAGGAACCACCGCCTGCACACTCAGATTTCCCAAACCTGAGTGGTACTGGGACACAGTGATGAAAATCTGCGTGTTCATTTTCGCCTTCGTCGTACCCGTCCTGGTCATCACCATCTGCTACGGCCTAATGATCCTGCGGCTCAAGAGTGTCCGCCTCCTCTCTGGCTCCAAAGAGAAAGACAGGAACCTGCGGCGGATCACCCGCATGGTCCTGGTGGTCGTGGCGGCCTTCATCGTCTGCTGGACCCCCATCCACATCTTCATCATTGTCAAGACAATGGTGGATATTGACCACAAGGACCTCCTGGTAGTGGCCAGCTGGCATCTGTGCATCGCTCTGGGTTACACCAACAGCAGCCTCAATCCCGTGCTGTACGCCTTCTTGGACGAAAACTTCAAGAGGTGCTTCAGGGACTTCTGCCTGCCCTATCGCGCCCGTCTGGAGCAGAGCAGCTTCACTAGAGCGCGCAACAGCACACGGGAGCCTGCCTCCGTTTGTGTTCCCACGGTGACAGAGAGACCAGCGGCCTGACTAGGCGTGGGTCAGTTGGCGGGGGGGACAGTTCATGATGACCTCCATACTGAGGTCACACAGATTTCCACTACAGGAGTATGAGTCTGCAGACATATACAGCAGGCCTGAGGATGAATTATTGATAGTGTGTTTGAATTCATGTAATGAAACGCCCGTGTCCAACATGCATTCATGAGACATCATCCCTAATGAATTGGCTTTCAGGATGATCACAAACATGCCTGTGTGGGCCTGCGCATAAGGAAATGGATAAGAATGTAAATACAATCTAAGAGTGTGTAGAAAGCGCGCATGCATACACACACACACACACACACACACACACACACACACACACAGTAGTTGGAGCTATACGTTCTTTACTAATTTTGCTTTAATTTGGTCCAGTAATGACTAAATACGAAGTTAAAGGTTCAGTGTGAATTAGGTGGATTCTTAATGGTGACACTGCAGAGTTAAAACAACTGGGTATCCTTCCACTACCTCACCACCTCCCATTACCAGTGTGAAGGAGAACCTACAGAGGCCATCAGCTAACTACAGTAAATACATAAAAGACCCTCTCTAGAGCCAGTGTTTGGTTTGTCCATTCTGGGCTACAGTAGAAACAGGGCAGTGCCAACTCTGTGGAAGGGACTCGCACCTGACGTAGCGAGGTAGAGTACACAGTCGCACAATGATCAGATTGTCCAGGGAGGGACAACATTGATCTTAAACACACAGGCAAGGCAACCTGAGTCTGTTTAAAGCCAAACAGTGGCCTGTGATTGGTTGAGTCAGTCACCTGACCTTGGCCCCACGGATCATGTTTGTCACTTGATGGAGACCTGAATGACTGAGAAAACTCCGCTGTCACAGCAGGAGGTGAGAATGGCTGCAGTATGGGACTGGCAGAGCATCAACACCAGAGTTACAGCTAAATATCATACATAATAACGTTATTTATGGTAAAGTGAGCAGGTGAAATAGTGTTTATTCCCTAAGGTTGGCGGACTGGAGGAAGCAGTGGGTTTTTGGAGCCTGAAAACATCTAACGGCTGAAAACTGCATTACTAGAGGTGCAGATTAACCAAAAACAGTGACGTTTCAGCCCCCCCACCCGCCAAACAAATCAATTAGCTTAAAGACACTTTAATGCCACACAGAGCGGAGTCTAGAGATAATATGGGTTTATTATTAAAAAGCAGCTTCTTCAAAATTACTCACCATTGCTGAATTCATTGTTCATAACAGTAAAATGCTTTTATAGCTACTTGTGTTTAATTTCTCATCCAGTGCACCGTAGAGTACAGAGGCAACACAATGAAATATGCATATCTGTCCTAATTCTTTTCTGGCTGTATTTTGTGAATGGTAATAGTATTGTTACAGTAGTACAGACAAAGGGCATGCACATAATTAACAGTTTTTGTTACAGATCTGTCTCTGAGATCAAATTCTATATGAACACAAGGACATTTATACATTTTGCTACATTGTGAAAGATGCTTGTGAAAGATGACTGGCACTTCCAGTGTATCAGTTCTCTGGTAGTTTGGCTGCTCTGTTTTTTGTTTTTCTTTTGCACAATCAAACATTCAAATGACAGCGGAACAGACGTAGTTTCAACGTATGGTGACATGACCCCAAACTGGCATGGAGGCATTGACATACATGTGGACTGGTAATTTTCCTCTGATGATTGTTGGACACTCTTGTGGACATTTCTTTGCACATTTTATGGGATCAGTCAAATGGATGGCAGTGATGTGGCCCCTTCAGAGATGCAGGTTCATTTAAAAAGGGTAGAGCTCTACAATATATACTGTATCAAGTATAACATTGTTATGTGACAGCATATTATTAAGTGGTAATGTGTTTTTTTTGGTTTGGTTAAGCTGTTGTATCATTAAGCTTCACTCGTAATTAATTAATAGAGTTGAATGTTATTTTACTATGTATTTTCATGAAGTGCTACTCATACTAGGAGAAGCATTCATACATTTTCAAAACAAATCAATAGTTCCTGTCTCCTGTCTGGACTGTGTCTGACTTTTTTTTTTTTTTTTTTACAATGATCCCTGTAAATACATTATTTATGTGGATGTTTTTCTGCTGAATGAAAATCTGTACCGTTATGCCTTATTCAGCTTTCTGTTTGGTTCTCTTTGCAAAAAAAGTGAATTGTTTTGTAGAGAAAAGTGCTTGATCTTTATCCATTTGTATATTTTTGGGTTGTTGCAGCCAACACAGTATACAAAAAGTATCTTATTGTATAGATATAACAACTGCTTTGTGTCCTTTTTGGAGCATAAATTGAAATACTGTAACCTGTCGATAATGCTCCATTTTGAATCCAATGATTTGTTTTCTGTGATCGTTCTTACAGGTGTTGTAAACATTACCCTCATGCTATGTAAATGCCAGTGAGGCCTTATGGCAGTCACATGTAATTAGTCGGTATGATGACATATGGATTACAGATTGGTAATCAGCAGCCTTTGACCTGGAAGCCCCTGGTGGCTGCAGGACGCTGGGGTTAATGGAGGTGGATACAATACATCTAAAATGAGCATGTAAATATGACTGGACACAAGCACAACTTAAAGTCAGGGATGATATTGGAGTTTCCAGACAACAGACACCCTGGAGGTGTAACTGATTAAACAATATAGAAATCAACTGATAAGGCTGAGGATCTTTATACATTCATTATTTTAAGAAATACGTTGGATATATTAATCAGGCTGTAGCTACTCACATAAACAATAATTATTGGCATCCACACAATTAGTTGAATTAGTTAAATGCATATCACCAGCCTTGTCCTCAAAATCAAAGAGGCACGAACACTGACTGAACACAAAACCAGAGGATCACTTCACTCAGTTTTTTAAAACTCACCCTGGAGAAATAAAAAAAACATTGTGTTATCATTTTCAAGGAATGAGTTCTCATTGAATGCGGATTGTGCACACTTAACTCCATGGGTCACATTAGAGTGCCAGTCGAGTGCAGTCAGGATTGGTCAATACCCATTGTGTTGTTATTAGAGAGGGAGTTAACACTTAGATGAAACGTTCTTAATGTCAGTGTCAGTGCCAGTGCAGGCTCACAGGGCGGTGTGTAGAAAATCACAGATCATTGGCCGTGCTGTGTTGTTGTCCACAGATTACATCTTCAAGTGGCGTTTCATTGAAGTTGTTGCACACATTAAAGGGCTGAAATCTGTCTCTGCTGAACGACTGATGGTGTCTGAGAGAAGTGAAAGTGAGATTGTTGAAAGGCTCGCGTTTCTGCGACCAGACAGGTTCAGTGCAAACATCTCCGAAATTCCCTATATTAGACATTGCAAAGCTGTCGTCAGGCAGGAGCAGACAGAAAGTGACATTTGTGACAGTAAGGGGTGTGTGTGTGTGAGCTGTAGATTTCCTTTGTGCTGCAGAGCATACACTGTTGCATGTTCTCTATGAAATATATATGCATATATGTTTGCTGTGTAAAAGACAAATGAAAAAGCAACTAAATTAATAATTTAGTCCAAAATGAGCCGCCTCCCGACTCAACTAAACTACTCGCTGGCCGTTTTAAAATATGACTAGTGAAGTGTTTTATTCAACAGAGCAGATGGATCTACGGCACTATACTGTCCTGTCTGAAAACTCTAGTGTAGCTGTATCTGGGCTCCAAAACCTATGCTATCAAACATACTCAGATACTGTAGAGCAGTTCCAGCTTATGACAACAACATTATTAAAAGCTTTCATCTAACCCCAGCCAATGGTTGCACATGCACTCAAACAAATTAACGGAGGGAGAACGGAGAGACAATCTCACTGAAGCATCTATAACAGCTCTCAGTGTTGCAATGCTCGTTTTCCCTTCCTGGCATTAAAAGCTTAGAGCGTCCAATAGTTTTGAAGCAAGATTGTCTTTTCGTTTTCATCTGGATTACACTTGTTCTCCCGCTCATTTATCTGTGAAGGAGACCATGAAGAGATCTACAGAGAGGGAATGAGGGAGGTGTCTTGCTCCTCACTAACACAGATTTGCTTCATCGTATCTCCAGCACACAGTTCTGCAACCAATTCTTTCAACGTAACTTACAACGTAAAATAGACACCTAAATACTTGAAGTTACATAATCCAAAAACTGGAAGGTCCAAAATGAATCAGGTGATGATAATGCAGAGATTTAGATAATCCCTTTGGTCTGTTGTTCTCTGTGATAGTTTGTCATTCAGCTTCCTTGATGTTTTTGTACAAAGGAGAGAAGTGTAAAAAGGAAGGAAAGGAAAGGAATTTTGATTTTCACAAGAGAATTGGGGGATTCCCTGCTGAGGAGCGATGATGGGATTCAAACTGGGCGCCATCTGCCAGCTGTGTTGTAAAGGGAGGGGGGCTCCTAAACCTTCTCAGATAGTCTTTGCTCAGGGCTAACCGTAAATAAAGGGCTCCTGCATTTGAAGTATATAAGGACGTTTTTGCCAAGGTCTGAACCACTTTTCATGTTCTGTTCCATTGTAAACATTTGAACCAGTTAGTTTTGGTTTCATACTTCACTTAGAGAGTGCACTCAATTATTTTGTATGACATATGTACACTATCAGCTATGTTGGCTGCATCTACCTACTCTTGACATTGACATTTGAACTGGTCAAGGGGTACTTGCCTGGGGGAACCACAGCTTTAGGCTAACCCTATTTGTTGATATTTATATACCAGACTAGTGCACTATGTTCATTGGGGAGGAGCAATGTCATCCAAATTACAAAATACCTAAATTTGGAACAGAAGTACTCTACTTTGAATACTGAGTGTTCAAGTTATGCTAAAGTGCCCCTTCCTAGCACACATAAAAAAAATGTACACCATGGATTTTGTAAATCACTTTGTATAAGTTGTTTTGATAAGTGCTATTTTATTATTATTTTGCAGTATTTAGCTGCATCTGTGGCAAGAACTTTTCTCTTCTCAATTCTCTCCCTCTGTGCTCCACCTTTCCTTTTCTCCTTAACACAACCTCCCATTTCACGGGCGACTGTAATTTATGTGCAGTCCCTAAAAAGTCTGCAGGCAAACATATCTACTTCACAGTATCAATCCGCTGCATCTCTCAAGCTGCCATCGATACAGGTGCTTTAGAAGATCATAGTTTTTACACAGACTTCTGTGAGTAATCAACACTGGATCAATATGACACCGGCGTCAAGTAAATAACAGGAAAGGTCCATTAAAGGGATGAGTCACCCCCCCTCTTATGGTGTTTCATTAACAGAATTTAATGCTTGGTGTACATTCTGTCAACATAACAGATCTATAAACATGAACATGATGAGGAGATGGGCCCTTAATTCTCACCAGCCCCTGCGCAGCTGCTGTTCCTCCGCTGCAGGGCTCACGAGAAGCCCTCAAACCACCGGACAAGGCAATCTCCAGTAATCACAGAGTGAGGTCTGCGGGTCTGGAGAGCCAGCAGCTTAACAGCAAGACAGATATTCATTTGTTGATAATACCCTATATGCCTTCCTGCACACACAGTCCCAGAAAAGAGAGGTTTTCTCAGAGTAAACAATTCTCCTGTTAGAGCTTTCAAGAGGCTTTGAAACAGCTCCTCTCCCATGGCAACATTTAGCATGTCATACAGCTCTTAATGCATCAGGAGCAGGCAGGGGGCATGTGTCGTTGTTGCTGTTGTTCGACTGCTGCAAAGGAGGGCTTCTTCATGTCAAATTCATCTAGACATTAAAACACAGGAGAATAAAGTGCTTCTCTACCTGCAAAACACAAGCGATTAAACAATGCACACGGTTTATAACCTATATGGTGAAAGAGAGAAAAGGTATGAATGCTTTGTCAGATCAGTAAACAAAAGTGTTTGGCAGGTATTGTGTTGAATTGTTACCTCATGAGAGGTCATGGGCGTTCATGTTGTCAACAACTTTGGCCATTACTCAGACCGATTACGCAGAAACTACTGGACGGGGGAGAACTCATTAAATTTTGCTCATTTTTTTTAACATTATGAGATGTTGTTTCAACATTTCCTTGATTTCATTAGAGAAAACCTCATGGATATTGAAGGAAATCATGTTTAAGGGACTGATATTTGAGTGTTTGGGGCCAGATCCAAATACAAATCTGGATCTTTTGACTTAAAATGTGGTTTCATAAGGGGACTGTTGGACCTTGGCAGAGGTATACACTCTACTGAGTGCCTTTCTAGTTTGAGGCTACATTTGCTCTCCATCAATTCACCTCATTTGATCTACAAGTTCCACATACATGGATGCATTTAAGCTTTTTCTTTTTATGAAAACAAACTTTCCTGTGTATGTGAGAGAGAGAGCTTGAAAAAAAATATGAAATCATTTGGATAAATCCTTCCTACTGTGTCATATTCAACAGGTTCCCACTTGACAACCCTGAGTGAGTTCTCTCCAGGAACATTTGCACCCCCATAACGCTCTGGATGTCTTGATGAAGACATACTTGAGAGGCAGCACTCAATAAAATGCAAAATGAGTTAATTAAAAAAGCAGCAAGGGCTCAAGCGCTGCCATATCCCAATCAAGACAGAGCTAAATGAGGCAAAATGTTCCGCCTGACACAAGCCTGTTAGAGCAGTGTCGTGTAAATACGCACGCAAAGACAGAGTCACCAAAAACATAACCTGCTGAAAGCCTGGTGCGCAGCTCACAGTGGAGCAGCCAATAGAAGTGATTAATTTGTCTCTCTCCATTATGAGAGCGAATGTGTGCCGGAGCAGGTGCCTGAGACTCCTCGGTCTCCTCTGTGATTAGTTTTTCAAGAGGAAGATTAGAGCCCACATGCATTATGAAAAATCCTGTTAAAGTTTCTACGAGTGAAAAGAATTAATGACAGGATGTCTCGACTGAACTCCACAGTTCAATCACGTTAGCACAGGTCATCTTTTTAAAGAATCCAGCTATAGGTCTGAAAGTCTGGCAGGTTCCGAACCAGTCAATGAAACAACTACACTTAAGAAATCGAACACAGTCTGGAGGGTTCAATAAAGTGTGCAAAAACAAAATGATTGTTTTACAATTCAGACACATTGAGGAAAGAGTGTCTCAAGGCTTTTTCATCATCATAATACCACTAAATATTTGACACAGCTTCACATTGTAGCAGTTCATCACTGACCTGAGGCAACATTTCAAGAGTTATTATTCAGTATTATATATTTCAAAACTGCAGTCAGAATAATATTTTCTTTTCTTATGAGTCACTACCAAACTTGACTGTTTTCTTTCCCAGTTGAAATTATGTAAGAAAATACTTTCCTACCAGGCAGTGTGATGGGTCTGCAGTAGGTCTGGGTGCCAGAGACTGTTATGTTTACTAAGTACTGTATAACTGTTCGTTTAATATACAGTTTACATCCATATGTACTGAAAACTTTAAAATGTATTGAATAAAATCAATTGATTTGTCATATATGAATATTTAGATAAAATTGATCTAAAACTGAAAAAAAAGCAGCTGCAAGTTCGAAAACGTGGATGCTTCACTCAGCTCACTCTCTCACACACACACACACACACACACACACACACACTAGAGAAATATGGTCCCAACCTCCCCCTCTGTTGAATAATGATCAGAAAAGTGTTTCTACAGAAGATTATCACATAACAATGAAGTTGACTGTTTGCATATAAAATCTCACTTTACCAATTTATCCTATTCGTTAGCTTCTGCCATAATTGCTGTATAGACTATTGACCAGTGACATTGAACTTTGACCACCGAAATACAATTAGTGCAAAATTTCCTCAAGGTACCTTAGATATCACATTCACGGAAATAGTATCTATACAGTTTGTAGAAATGGATGTAAAGACCCTAAACATTCTGCCCAGGGTTACAGCTGTGACTACTAGAAGGCATAAAAATGTTCCTTTTAAAATACGTTGAAGAAACTTCTTCAAAAAGCATAAAAGAGAAAGCTGAGTTTCCCATAATACCCAGAATCATTTCATATTGAAGAGTTTATGCCCATGTAGAACAGAAACCTTGAAAAACAGTTAAGCGCAATCATCAATCTTGTTTTTTCTAAAAGAGCCTTTTAGCCACTTTACAACCGTAACTACCCAGCAAATGTATTCCTCATATTTCTTCCCTGACGCAGAACAAACAGCGAAGCAATACAAACAAGGGTTCGCAGTGATGAATTAACTGCTTGTGAAAGATACTTTAGCATTTCAAAGGTTTTTGAGGAGCTTTTTCGCCACGACAGCTCTTCACAGGATTCAACCCTTAGATACTTCATCATCTGTCTTTCTGGTCAGATGAAAGCAAGATGACACAAGCATGGACCCAGCACATTTCCCCCCCAGATAAAACACAAAGGCATGTAGCTTTGATATATGTACTTGTGCCGTCATTTGCATCCTTAAGTGTTTCTGATTTAAAATTCAGGACTTCATGTGCAAGGATGTGGTGTTTACTTCCTTAATAGGCATTAGGAAAACAGGGTGAAGCTGCTGTGGCCATGTGAAGGAGGACTGATGCTGATGATGACCTACAGTACTGTGGATATAACTGTCTCACTAAATTGAGTTTGTTCACTTGCAAAGATGAAGGGTGCTTATAATCAGATTGGACAGAAATGCAATTGCCACATTTTGCTCCTTCCCTGCAGCAATAGTTCCAACATTCAGGAGGACCCAATCTTAAAGCTTTTTTCATTAAGTTACGAGAGACAAAATGAAGATGTATTAGAAGTTACGATGGACAAAATGTTTCCAAATTTTTGAATTACTTGTTATTTTCTGACAAATGTTTTTCAGATTGACTAAAATTTCAAACCTCAAACATAATGTGAATCATATTTTGTTTTATGGTGGATTTTTCCTTTTTCAATCAGTGTTGGATTAAGCACGTCTGTGCATAGCAGAGCTGCAGTGACAGATTTGAATTACTGATCCAACTGCAGACTATTCTTTGTGAGTCATAACTACTGACTATATTGTCTACATGTCAGAAACAATTGCTCATCGAACTTCCCAGAGCTGAAAGGGACATTTTAAAATTGCTTGTTTTGTCCAACCGACAGTCTGAACCAAAAAATAAACAGTTTTTTGTCCATTAAAAAAAGAAAAATATCAAATCCTCACATCTGAGGAGCTGAAAACAGCGAATATTTACAATTATCAATTTTTCCAAACAGAAATACTAAAACATTCACTGTTAAAATATTGGTAAAAAAATATATACTTAGTTCACCCAAAAATGAAAATGTACTCACCACTATGCTGATGGAGGGGTGGGTGAAGTGTTTGAGTCCACAAAACACTTTAATAGAGGGGTAAATAGAGTTGCAGCCAAATCCAAAACAATTGAAGTAACTGGGGACCACCTCTTCAAACAGAAAAAAACTGAAAATGCCTCCACACTGCTCCTGGGGTGTCATAAAAGTGTCCGTAAGCACCGGCATTCAAATTCAACTCAAAACGAGGTAATTAAACCCAGTTTTAGCCTAAATGTCCTCTGTGATCCACATGCTAACATGGCACCGGAGGAAGATATCAGAGGACATAAAGGCTAAAAAAAAGTTAGTTAGTTGGATGAAACCAGATTAGTATGGAGACATTTACTGTTTTTTAACTGGTCGCCAGTTACTTCAATTGTATTGTATTTGCCGTTGACCCCTGAAACACCTAAAGTGTTTTGAGGACTCAAAGAATTTTCATTTTTGGGTGAACTATCCCTTTAAACTCATCACTGTGACGTAAATAATGATTTCATGATGCAACTGCTGAAGCATAATGACACCATCAGAGTATAGACTGCTTCCCTTAAAGCGTCACTTTCACAATGCAATTCTGTCCGCCCCGGGGTACAGGAGCTCCTGGGGAAGTCAAGGCTTTGGCACAAAGGAAGTGAGTTTGGCGTTGCTCAACCAAGACAGAAAGGACAGTGCTTTCATTTAGCCTGGTAGTTATCGGTAATGGAAATGGTGCCAACTTGGAAGTGGAAGGGGAAAAGTTAAGAAGTTGTCCGTATCCATTTTAAAATTGTTATCTTTATTTTCAGACTGGGAAACCAACAAAATGCAGAATACATTATGACATGTTTCCAAAAGTCCAAATAGCCACAACTATTTTGTTTGCCCTGTAGATCAAATGAACAGTAGTCTCACATATTAAACCCATTGAGTATAAATGTCCAGGCTGAACCAAGGTCAACTGAATTATTGCTTTGAAGATAAGAAAACAAAAGAGACATTAAAAAGACTAATGTGTGGGGAAATCATTAAAACCTCTGCACTCTCATATCCTCTATGTACATGCAGTCACATTCACAAACATCACATATGCCACTTTACAGTCATTCTGATGACTTATAATGAATTCAAAGTGAACATCAAAAACTGGATTTAAAAAAATAGTCTCTCATGATCTTCCAAACATCCACAAAAATGCCCCCCCCCCCCCCCCCCCCCCCAGCTACGTAGAGCGGAGTACTGGTAAAAGGGGCTGAACCTCTCCCCTCCCCTCGGCTAAGCACAGTAAGCAACATACAGATTAACCCCCTCCCTGCAAATAGGCCAGGCCCATCTTGAATCAGATCCCTCATCATTTCTCTGCCAGAGATGGACATCAGCTCTCCTGCATGTCTTTGACCAAAAGGACTGTGTGCTGCCCTCCGCTGGAGGCCATGAGTACTGTACGGTTCTCCAGTTGCTTGCCTGTCATCTTAACGGGGCTCCACTCGTCATCCTCCTCTCCCGTGCCGAGCTGCAGGTTGGTGCCCATGCCCCAGGCGTACACAGATCCTGGAGGAAGCAAATCCAACAAATTACAGATGGAAAAATAGAATTCATATAAACTAAACTAACAATAAAGAGACTTTGCAGTAACCATGTGTAACTACACCTAAATGTGTGTTGGCCTGTAAAGGAGTATTTTGCAATCAAGTGATTAATGTGAGTCGTCTGTAAATAGCAAAGAAAGAGGAAGAAAGCCGCATCTTTTACTGTTGTAAAACCTATGTGGAGAATCGTTCACTGGGAATGGTTGTATGCCCAATTATGCCCAACCCTATTCTCACTTTAACCAAGGAAACCTGCCACTGTTTTGAAACAGAGTCAAATTATCTATTTTAAAGTGGTTTCTTTGCATCATTTCTCACCTTCCCTGGTGACGGCGTAGCTTACAGACGCCCCAGACGTCACACTGCTCGCCGGCTCCATCCCCATCACAGGTGTGGGCTCATTCTTCTCCTCAGCCCCTTCACCCAGACCAAGACGACCGTACTCTGCTCTCCCCAGGCTGTAAACCTGTCCTGAAAGGGTCAGAGTTGGTTGAACAAAACAAACCTTTTCTACTGATGATTAAATTTAATTTTGACATTTTAAACATTACTTCTTATATTCCCTTACAATGACTGATATTCTTTTTTATATATTACCTCTCTCTTTAAACCGCCTTGACCTCTGATATGATTTCCATATTTGAAACTAATACTTGAACAGATTTGTTTTTAACAGGCACACAGTAGAAAATCTGGATCAGATGTGGTCCGTTAGTTGCAGTTTACCTTCAGTATCAAGGCAGACAGTGTGATGTTGTCCTCCAGAGAAGTCAACCCAGGAGATGGTAGAGTTCTTGAAGCATGCGAGTTTCACTGGGACAAAACACAGCTTTGTGGTTTTAGTGCCTGGTCAGATGGATCAAAAAAAGAAAAAGGTGTAAGGACACAAACAATAACTTCATAACATCTGCTGTAATTAGAGCAGAGTGTGAGGAACGAACTTCTTAGTTAGCATAAAGTAGTCAGATGCCACTGCAGTTAAACTTCTTGCACATTATGAGAGGATACAGTGAAGTGCCATACTGACCCAGCTGGTGGTAGTTGGAGAGGCCAAATCCATACACGTGTCCTTCTTTAGAAACAGCGAAGGTGAAGTACGCGCCGCAGAAGGCATCGATGAAGTGAACTTTGCCTTTGACTTTTACCACCTGTGGTACCAGCAGCCGATCTGAAATCACAGGACACACAGTCAGCAAGCACATTACGGTAATCTACACTTCACACAACACATGTATCCTCAATGTAATAATAAACTAGAGAGAAATGACATTTAAATATCAGATTTTCTTTCCATTAAAACACTAGAGACTTGTTACGTACCGAGGCCTTTCCTGCCGCCTCTGTTTGAGAAATGCTCCGGCACTCTTCCCAGCTGCCCCTGCTCTGCTGTGCCTGATGTGTAAACATTTCCTTCGAGTGTCACCAGCACCAGGTGATCATTGCCTGTTAAAGCATTCACAGAAATTACACAGAAACACTGTTAAAAATGAATATGAAGCTAACAAATAAAGACATATATGCTCAAGTGGAATGTCTCTTACCTGAAGCAATTTTCACTACAGTCTCCGACATGGGGACTTTGACCGGAACAAGAGACGTTTTCATGGGCTCCAGGAGACCAATAACACCATTGTTATCCTGAGAGAAATTCCAGCACATTAATGATTCCATTAAAAATATCCATTCCCTTCGATGGTGCATCAGTCGTAGTGGTGGGAATTGAGTAGTGAATTAATGCAAGTCTGCATTGAGAGAAATCCGACTCATGTATTCGGTAATCACATACGTCCTTTACACTTGATGTCTGTGTACATAGCTCCCTTTGCACAGCCAGTATTGGTGACCAGGTGCTGGTTGGTTGCAGGAATATCTTAAGTGAATATCTTCAGTGTTACTAGTTTACTGTGACCTGTTTGTACAGTGTTGGCTAGTTTGTCTATGCACACCCACAAACATTTGTTAAAGGCATAACCGTCCTAACCTGTAAATCTAGGTTTATTTATTGTATTTCAAACAATTACTAGGATCTGTGTTGGACCATTTCAAATCATATATTTATATGTGACTTTGTTTTGTCAAGCTGTACTTTATTTCTAATTAATAATGGACTTGATTTCTACTGATGATAATGATGAAAAAAAAACAGGACTTTCTCCTTAGGCAGACAGATTGAGATATACTACAGAGTTAAACAATAAAAACAGTGCAACATTACATTTCCCAAATGTTTTAAGTACATAAATTTGTTAATGGGATCTGAAATAACAATAAATAGGATATGTTTTTAAAGCAGTGGTTACATACTGTTTCACACAGTTAATATCAGCCCCATCAGAAATCAAGTGGGAATGTAGAAGGTAGGCAGAGGTAATAGGAATGTAATTGCCAGTGTGCCATTGAGGATTAATAATGACAAACTGATGAGTGATGTGGCAGCAGGAGTGATAAGTGTTGCGAGAGGAAACTGTGAAGGCATGAAACTAATGTAACTGTAGCAGAATGCATTCACTCACTTTTTTCTTGCATGAGCTACAATGGTGGACAAAAAAGAAAAGTTCTAGTGAAATGAAAAGGTAAAGAATATATGTTTATATAAAAGAAGATTGATGTTGGAAAAACAATGAGTTGGAAATCATAGCAGTAATCGTTATTTTTCTCAGTGCTTGCAGGGAAAGTGGATAAATACACTTTGCAGTACTGTTGACGTTGTACGGTGTCGAGATCAACGAACCTTGGCAAATATTATTTTGTTCTGACTTGAGCTCTGTGTTAATGAGCCTATGAGTGTTTAAATAAATTTGTCAGCGGGATGTTCTGGGATTTGCTTGAGTTCCAGTCAAGAGTAATCATGAACAGCTTTTAAATTATTTTTTATGTTCCCACATTAAATGCGGCTGAAAGGAACATGAGTCTCACGATACGAGATGGAACAAATAATCTAAAAAGAAATAAAAGATCAACAGGGAGTAAAGTAATAGAGGAAAGGCTTTTATGACACTGACTAAGATACCATTGAGCATTAAAAAACACCTTTTCATTTGGTACAAAATTTATTTTTATGTGTTAAAAATGTAATAAGAGTCACGAAAAGGAAAACCTCACACAAACATACACTCAGCAGCACACTCACCCTGAAGGAGCCCCAGATGTAAACTGTCCCATCCTCTGTGAGCGCGGCTGTGTGGCTGTCTCCTGCCGACACCTGCACCACCTTCTCGTCCAGTGTCACCTTTCCTGGAACCATCTCAGACCCCTCCTCTGTTGTGTCGCGACCAAGTGCCCCTTCGTCATTACAGCCAAACGTATAGACCTGGGGGGGACAAAAAAACAAACAATACAAAAACTGTTTATTTGGAAACTAAAGACATGTAGTAAAGATGTTAGCAGGAAACAATTTTAAAAGAAACGAGATTCCGTTCACTTACATGACCAGTGTCGCTGAGGCACACTGTGTGCATGCCTCCAGCTATCACTTGCACAGTTTTGTCCGGCAAGGTCACAAGTGCCGGCTTCTTCCTCTCGATGACGTTCTCGCCTAAACCCAACTGTCCAACGTCCCCCTGGCCCAGGACGAGAACCTGGCCTGCCTCCTTACCATGACTCCTGTGGGAAACTGGTACAAATACACACACATACACAAATAATTTCAGACCCAGTGGATTTAATTTGCGTTTGGGTATTGTTGGTGAGAAACTTATGATCGTTGCCAGTCAGGTAAATATTATTGCCTTAACATTTTATTTGATTCTTCAAGTAAGAAAATACATCTATGAAGTATTTTTAAATTGAGTCTCAACTTAACCATTTACAAAGACACACAAAAGACACTGTTTTGTTGTCCACGAACAGAGACATGGGTCAACTCAAGTCTTTATCAAAACAGAGATGAACTTGCCTTTCACTTTCTTGGCATCTGCCTCCTCCACAACAACCTCGGACTTCCTCTTGGTGGTGGTCCTTTTCGCAGGCATGACGGCAACACTTTTGTAAAACATCAAAATATTGGTGTAAGATTTTAATAATGCAATATGAGTATGAGTCACTGAGCTGGAAAGCTGGTGGTGTTGAAAGCCAGACTGAAGTCTCAAATAAAACATAACTTAATCATAAGGGCTTAGTCTAAACAAACACTGGGGGCTCCACCTTTTCTTGCAAGGCCAGTGGACAAAGACACATGATGGATAGGATGGAGAATGTTGATATACAAATGTAATATGTGTAATATGGGTGACTTCATAGTTCATAAAAAGCAATAGACGCTCTCAACACATGATGTCAGTTTTTCTGATGTGACAAGTTGCACAAACAAAGTGAATTAGTGCTCGAAAAAATTGATCCAGAGAGAATTTATCAAACTACAACATTTTGATGATTGATTTAGTGACTTGTGAAAGCAAACGTGGCATTTTCCTGGTTCTATCATAAGAAACACAAGGTTTACTTGACATTCCCTACCTTTTGCGATCGGCAAGACAAAATGAGCAGTTGTGAATGGTAGTTTTTACTAAGTTACTACCATTTTAGTTTCAAGTTAGCAGAGTATCTGGTCATTAAAACCCCCAACTTGTGAGGACTTTCAAATACTCTGTACTGTTAGGGAGAAAGACTGGACAACACTAGTTCATCAAAGATATTAAGAAAGATAAAAACTAATGCGCAAACATTTATTGAACAACAATGCTGTGACCTATGTGAAGTAGTGGACACTCTCATACGCTCACAAGGAAAACAAGTGGACACAGACGTTTGAATGAATGAATCTGTATTTTGATCGAGCAGAAGCTGTTGAGGCTGAACAGCTGTCAGAGGCTCGTTTGAATGGCTGGCACCGTGTGAGGCTCCATCACTACAGACAACTGTAGTAGCCTGGCAGGCATGCGAGTGGACACTTGTTCAACAATCTAAACTGTGACTGAACCGCCATGTTGGGGAGGACATGTGTAGACGGACCTGTGGCTGCGTTGACATTTAGCCTGAACACACAGTGTCTATTAAGCAGCGTGATCCACCGCTGCCTGTCCCCATGTGTCCTTGCTAACTTGCACCATGTTCCCGAGCGTTAGCATCAGGCTGCTGCCCCTCAGCTCCAATTCTTCATCACAAGTGACCGTGACACATGTGGCTGCCGACACAGGATCCACAGAATCCACACAACCAGAGTTCACTGCCACATAGTCACTGTTAGCAGCCTCGCGTCCATGTACCACTAGTCCACACACGGAATGTGAGCTAGCTAACGAGCTAACGGCGCTAACACGACACTAAATGAATGAGCCACGGTGACACAGTGTGTTGAATGATCCGCAAACACATCGATGAAGTAGCGTTTATCACTGATTGAATATTTGCCAGATGTTTATGGGCGGATGACGTACGAACCTGAGAAAAGTAGAAGTCTGTAGTTTGCTGGAAGTCAACGAGCTCAGCCTGTTCCCGGTCTTCAGCACGCTCCGCACGCGTGACGTCACAGGCTGCCCAACCTTAAAGAGACAGGAGCACTCAGACCTCAAGTGAAAGTACTGTGACCTGTGTGGAGGAATGACTATGATCATTTACTGAAGTATAAGTACTGTGACCTGTGTGGAGGAATGACTATGATCATTTACTGAAGTATAAGTACTGTGACCTGTGTGGAGGAATGACTATGATCATTTACTGAAGTATAAGTACTGTGACCTGTGTGGAGGAATGACTATGATCCATTTACTGAAGTGAAAGTACTGGTGAACCTGTTGCTGGCAGGAATGACTACTGAAGTAAAAGTACTGTGACCTGTGTGGAGGAATTACTATGATCGTTTACTGAAGTATAAGTACTGTGAACCTGTGTGGAGGAATTACTATGATCGTTTACTGAAGTATAAGTACTGTGAACCTGTGTGGAGGAATTACTATTATCATTTACTGAAGTATAAGTACTGTGAACCTGTGTGGAGGAATTACTATGATCGTTTACTGAAGTATAAGTACTGTGAGCCTGTGTGGAGGAATTATTACTATCATTTACTGAAGAATAAGTACTGTGAACCTGTGTAGAATAATTATTATTATCATTTACTGAAGTAAAAGTACTGTGAACCTGTGAGGACGACTTACTATTATCATTTACTGAAGTAAAGGTTCTGTGACTTAGAGTATTTACTGAGGTTAAACTACTATAAAGCAGAGTGGACGAAGTATGCAGACACAAATCCATTCTGCTACTGCTACTTTATGACCCTTCCATCTTGCCTTATCATGACATCACCAATAATAATGTGCCTTCACTCTACAACATATATTACTTTAAACCTCTGGTTTGTACTCTGAGTGTCAGATAGGCACCTTCATTATGCATATTGCATCTAAAGCCATACATCCAGGTTTGGCTCCTCATGATAATCGACCTAACAGTTACCTGCCACCAGGTGTCACTGCAGCCTCATATTATTTTACATTATCTCCATGTAGGGACAATTTGAGTTACCTAAAAATTACTGTGGTCCATATTTCATCAGTAAGAAATTTTCATGGATTTCTCCTAGAATAATTTATGGGTCATGATTCCAAAAGTCAGTCATGTTAAGAGGACTGATATTTTTGAGTGCAGATCCAATTAACAATTTAGATCTAGTTTCTTTAAATTTGTCAGGACATTTTCCTGATATTTTTCCATACACAAGATACATATAAAAATGTCAAATTGAAAAGTCAACGAGTTTTGACAGCTTTTGCCTGTGAGAGCTGACCCACGTTTCAAGAGTTTCCGGAGTTCATGTCTGAAAATGGCAATGGTGGTAAACACAACAACTCCCATGATCCCACGCTGCTTCATGGCGTCATCAAACTAGGTCTTTTGTTATTGTTTTGATTGAGTGACTCCTAGCTTGTGAAGTTACAGTTTAAAATGCCCCCCACAGATCAACAGGTAAGATAGATCATTTGATTTTAGGGCAGAGTCAGTACACAGGCAGTTCAAGGAATTGCAAGAGTTTTAATTAGATCCATAGGCAGCTATTTACAATTAAAAAGAAAAAAACCTGTCTGTCCATACAATTCCACATTCAATTAAAAATGACCTTAGTTTTACAGAAAAGGTACACTTTCATATTCCCATTCTTGTTGCATTTAATCATTAACTAATATTCTGTGCTTAAAAAAATAGCAACCTATAATAACTTTTATATTTAAAATTTCTTTCCAAATTAAAAGGAAGACAAGATATACACAAGCATCAGTTAAACCTACGGTATATCAACCTGTACACAGCATAGAGAACCCTGTAAGCTACTGGCCAGACGGCAATACCAGATAAAAACACTTCTGCGTTTCCAGAAGGCTCCAGCCAAAGTGACTCCCTGTTGACCGTTTATACATTTTCAGATTTTTTGATAAATCCCTGATCTACACTCACAGCAACTTACATTTAAAACTCTTAGTATAGACACTACTAGCATGACCTTATTCAGAATGGCTACAGAATGCATTGCATGTTTGTTGATCTTTAAAGGGAAGTACAAAAACTCATTAAAAAACGTATAAATGAAGAGAGATCATCCAGATCCAGTGGTGCTGGATTCTGCGTTGGCTCATGCAGTGGATTGCAGAAATCAAGTGATATGAAAACCAGCATCCTATAGTCCTTTGGGCATTGGGTAGATTGGCACGAACAAAAAACAAAAACAAAAAACAAAACAGGCTCCCGATCCGCAGCTTTTTCTAAAACTAGGCTGACACTTAAATGGCCACCTCACGTCACAACCATAAATACAGGCAAGCCAAATTAAAAAAAGGCTCAAATAAAAGCTGTCACTTCTAATGTGATCCAAATTACAATATAAAATATCTTGTGCATTACAGATTATTTTTGTAATTAGATCTCTCCAGGTTTCATTCTAAGGTATCACAATAGCAGTCTGTACACATGTTAATATAAAACACATACAATATCCCAGAGATGTCCAGTCCTACAACAGAATCTCCCAGTCTTCATCCTCCAGCCTGCGCACGCTGCCGCCATTCGTCTCTCTATTGTCTATTATTACTGTGTGGAGAATTATAAGTCGTCATCATTTATTATTACTGTTATTATTGTATGTTATTACATTAACAAGATGAATTAGCTTTTCCATATGCGGTAAAGGAGAAAAAAAGGCAACACAGAATGAGGCCGCGTTAAAGGTTGTAACTAGCTCCGAGTCCCTGAGGGGTACCACAGAACAGCAGAGTGAGAGTCAGCCCTGTAGGTCCGCCGCCACTTCGCCGCCTCATTGGCACGTCGTTCCCCCTGTCGTCTGGGAGAAATACTGCATCTGGCCCGGTGCCCTCCACCACCTCGGTTTAGTCAAAAAGCAATGTAGTGAGAGGGCGATGGAGGGCAAGCGCCAAGCATTCTTGTTTCAGAGTCAGTTCCAGGCTTTCCCTGATTATCTGTACAGTACATTCAGGAAACGTAAAGGGCCGTCGGTCTCCATAGGGAGCAGCCTCCTGCCACTGAGCTCATAAGTGCTTCATCATCCACAAAGAGAGGGGGGGAGACGCTAAGGCCGATGAAACCTGAATGAAATGAAACAAAGAGAGAGAACATGAGGTGTAAACAAAGGATCACTTTCTTTTTAAAGTAATAATTCTTTAGATCACACCCTGCTTTTGTTGCTATTTATGTTACACACTGTTTCAGCAGGAGCCATTCAATGTGTATACATTCTGTAATTACATCTCTATACAGATGTGTTCTTTGACACAAGGGGGAGTCGCTCATAGGAAACAATGCATGCATGTAATCCAAGGTTACATTTACAGTCATTGTATCTCATAGGAGACCTATGAGTGTGTGACATTTGGTGGATCTTGATTATATACGTTCTACTGAGTGTCATTCTAGTTCTGTCATATTTCAGACATGTAGCCTGTAAGTAACAAGGTGAATTTGATCCACTGGAAACGCAGGTGTCAACCAGGAGTGTTGTTGAATAAACCAACTGCTACCTTGTGTAAATTCTGCTCTCTTCATGAACCTCCATTTCAGTGCTCTTATAATCGTTGAGCTCCTTCCGGATCGCCGCCTAGACAAAAACAACAAGGAAAGAGATTGTCAGATAAAAAGGACTTTAAGGGGGAGGCGTCCTCTCCTTCATATTGCTAAGTTAATATGATGTTGAACACAGTTTTCTATATGGAAAGTAGTTGGGTGCATTAACTGGATCAGTGCAGAATACATTTTGAATGCGTACCTTGTCAGCAGGTGTCAGCTTCGTCCACGGCTTCTCTGCTCTCCGGTCGTAGTCTTGGGCGTCTGTGACTTCCACATACTCGTGAAACCGAAGGATTTTTCTCGCCTGTAGTTCTGCGACTGTGGGTCTTTGACTCAGCTACAATAAACAGGAGCTTATGTTTCAGTTTCATATCCTGTAAATACATGATGCTATGACACTTGGATGTCTGTGCAGGATGCGGTGCCTCACCTTCCTGGTCAACCGCCGCTTGATCTCGCGAACCTCCGCTTGTCTGTCAGCGTGGTTTTTGGCTGAAGAAAGAATGAAGGAGGAGGGAAAAAAAAAATCAGACAAGCTTTATTTAGAGTTCGGGTTTGAAAGCCTGGTTTGATGTGCAGGAAAAGTAGAGTGAAGCTGTTTCCAAAATTAGACATCTTAAGTGTGATCCATGTTTCAGACAAATCGTTTCAAGTGTAAATTCTTGTCTTTGGTGTGTGTAGATCGGATTATAATGAAATGGCTTAAGAATGTTAAAATGTAGCTTTTTACATTACTGTAATATTTATCTGAGATGTGTTTTTTGTTCAGGTCTCTAACTGATTTCAATTTCAGCTGTGGCATTATTAGATTTAGAAATGAATAAAAAAGGAGAAAAGGAAGGTATGATTTGATACTGACGCTGAAGGATGTTTCTTTGCTCCAGCTCCTCAGCTGTGGGTCTCTGGCTCAGTCGTCTGAAGAATTAAAAAAGAAAGAAGAGCAGCACTATTTTTACACTGTTCCATCACTTTGTCGTTCGGGCAATAAGTAGGACAAAGATCTAAGAAATGATCACCTGCTTTCTTCAGGAAATGCACATTCACTCTTATCATTTTCAAGGATAAAAAGGTGAACATGAACACAAGTAAGACATGATGTCTTGTGTCAGCTCTGGAGAATGGTTTCTGCTGTAGGGGGAAAAAAAGACGCCCTGGCTTGTTTTAATTTCTTAAATCGTCTCAGGCGCCACTGAGTCCAGGATGGAAAACAGTGTCGAGGAGGGGGGTTACTTGTTTTGGTGGAACATTTGTCCCTTGGGGGGGGCAATCACTGTCATTAAAGTTCAATTAAAATCAAATAAAAGATACAAATTCCCCACAAAGAAAATGCCCTTAAAAATAAACGTTGTGTTGACTAAAGCTTATTTCAGACATGAACTCCGGAAATCATCCAGAAAAGTTTGACTTTCACATATGAAGAACGCAGCAGGAGATTGTCCGAGTCAGCCCGGAAGATTCAGGTGAGGGGTTGCACCTGCAGGCAGGAGTTAAAAACATGTGTTTTTGTTTACAGCAAATCTACATCTGTGTCGGCCCAAAAGCCCTCGAATCTATTCGTCTCTCTGAATTATCACTTCGCCTAATTTTGAGATTTCTTTATTCACTTTTCCAGTTTCGCTGGGAATTTTCTGGACATCTTCCTGCTGTATTCTCACGTGGGCTCAATCAGACACTTTTCCGCCATATTTTACTCAAGCGTTAGCAGGAAATGTTCTGAATAATTTCTGGAGTGTGAATCCGGTGTGTCGACTACCTTGTGAGTGCAGTGCCGATCTGTGCGCGTATGGCTTCCCACTGCTCCCTGCTCTGCCAGGTGAGGCCGGCCTGTCCTGGGGGCTTGTCGTCTCTGCAGCTCCTCTCCTGTATAAACCGCTCCCTGTTTGGAGCCGAGGGACGGTTGCTCAGCTTCAGAGCCAGGGTGTCCTTCCTCTTCACCCTGCTGGCGAGGGCACCTGGATAAAAACCAAGCAGACAGATTTAATCATGTTTACAAATCACTGAAGTTACAGTCTTGAAACTAAAAACTCCAAATTATGTTTAAACGTTTTCATAAACTTTTGCTCACTTATAGGAGGCTCGTCTTCGTCGTCCTCATCCGAGTCTTCATCTTTATGAAGCACAGGACCGTCTGAGTCGCTGTCCTGTCTGTGCCTGTCATACTCTTCATCCTCATCCTCTTCTTCGTCTTCTTCCTCTTCTTCACTGCTGTTTCCTCCTGGGATACCACCAACCCCAGCATCACCGACCAAGCATCGCCGACTCCGCGGCTCCAGCTCCGGCTGGGGAATCTCCCCATCGTATTCTTCCTCTTCTTCATCATCTTCCTCCTCCAACTCTTCCTCCTCTGAGTAATCATCTTCAGATCTAATGGAAAGAGAAAATAAATAAATATATACATATTAGAAACAGATAAAGCATATACTTGGAGACATATCCCACTCCCAACCTAATAGCCATAGCTGACTTTGCATCGATGAATATATGATATTCTCCAGATCTAAACTGAATCATCTTCTACAACATGCACAAGGCTTAAAATGTATGTGCCACTCAAGGTCATACACAAAACTGGCTCTCATTCCTGCAGAATTATTGAAATGTCTTTTGCCTGCTAACCTTGCTTTTTACTAACTTATAATTTTGTTTTAACAGAACAGTTCTGCTTTTATAATGTGCCGAGGGACTCACAGCTTTAGTGGTTGGATGCTGACGGGCAAGGGGCGACCTCCTCCTTGGTACTCTGGAGGGGTTTCAAAAAGCAGCGCGTGCGCACGCTGTGACCCGTCTGGATGCGGCTGAGCCGGGCCGGGACTGGACAAGGCTCGCTGGATCATGATGTGCAGCGGGATGGGAGCCGGCCGCTGGGGAGAGTCGATCGGACTCGGCGGGTCGAACAGCATGGGTATGGGTTGGGGCAGCGGGTGGGGGTAGGAGTGCTGATGGTGGAGGTGGTGGGAGTGGATGTGTTGGCGGGGCGGAGAGGGTGGGATGTGAGTTGGGAGGGGAGGGGAGGGAGGTGGCGGAGGGAGCTGAAAGCCCATGGAGAGGCTGCTGTGGTCGTCCAGAGAGAGAGGCGAGGGGATGATGGGATGGCTTGAAGCAGAAGAGTCTTCTGGGGTGCGTTTGGTGACGGGGGTGGTCCTCTTGGGGGGCATGGGCGGAGACGGCTTGGCCGGCACAAGACTGGCGCCCCCAGTGGCTTGAGTGAAGTCACCTGCAAATATAGTTAATATAGTTAATTCATTCATTCACAAAGGTAAAAAGCTGAGAGCTTGAGCTGCTACCAAGAGCTATCACAGTGGTGAGTCTAGTTTTCCACAGACATTTTGAAGTTTTTAATTTCTTCATTCAGGAGCAGGACTTGCTGATTTTTTTCACATTCAGATTTTGTAACGCTTTCACTCAAAACCCTCAAAATCACCTGACCAATAGAATACCAGGTGTTTGTGTTGACAAATGAAATTGTCCCGCCCTCACAGTGAGTGCCTTGGCTTTACTGTACATGTTTGTGAGTCCTGTATGTGCAGTTACTTTAACTGGTTTCATGCGCTCATGCTCTCCATGGCTTTGTTATTACACCTGCTTCCTGTTTGAGGGAACAAAACGGTGAGTCCATGCTGGTCAACATGGAGCGGCAAAATCAAGCAGCACACGTACATTTTTTTAAGTTGTGGGAACACTGTTGCAGTACCCACAATGCACCAACAATGAGGGCAGGGACAATTTCAAACGTCACCACTACAACCCTTCTGCAGACGTTTCACGTGTGTAAATAAGCAGCATGAGCAGGAAAAGAGCTGAAGCGCAGGAAATCTGAGTGTAAGTTGGAGCGCAAGGTGAGCTGATCGAAACACGAAGCAGGGGCTATTTGAGTGCAAGTGCAGGGTTTTGATTGAAAGCGTTCTGTGTGTGTGAAATCAATAATTCCTGCTCTCAATCGGAAAAGACCACGCTCGAATGAAGATAGGAAAACAAGACCCATAATACATCAGCCAAACATGTATGATGTACCCAACATGACAAGACACACATGAACAAATATAAATACCGGGATTACATGTCTGACCGAGCATCATTGCGCACATACAGTGAGTTGGATCACATGATCGTTTCAACATGAATGCACAAACCAGTGTTCAGCATGTGCCTCAGGTCAGAGACAGATTCAGCCTATACATGCTCTACACAGCCAGCTTCTAAACCTGGTGTTTATCTTATTGGTGCAGAAAGCTCCTAAACAAAAAGCTAAAATGCAAACCTTCAATTAATTTACATGCACAATTGTATATTTACCTTAAAATTCTTCAAAATATTAATCTTAAAAGTCACAGCCGTGCTATAGAAGTGTAATAAGAGATCAGTGTTGCCATGCAGTGGACTTCACTGAACTAGTTTACATCTTTATGTTAGAACCCTTTCAAACCCTCCACTCATCCAGGCAGATTCATCCATCCATCCCTGTTGAGCACAAGCTGAGTGGATTAGCAATGTAAAATTCACTGGATGCACTTCAGGCCACAGCTAGAGCCTGCAAAAGCCTCTTCCTCATTCACATGCCAAACAGGAGAGAACAGCACTGAAAACACTCACTCAAACGGAAGTCGTCTCCCATTCTCACAGAGCACCCAGCACGCTCATTATCAGCTCGTTAATGTGCATGCAACTCTTATATACCACACCCAGAGAAAAGCAATCAAGGCCAATCAGCAGGACAAAGGCATCTGAAGGGGCGGGAAATATGATGGCGGCTTATAAAGGACGCAACAAGATGAAGAACGCAGACGCTGAAGGAGGGCATTCCACACACGGGCACCCTGGCAGCAGAGAGAACCAGAGGGCCTCTTTTTACCTGAGCGCAGGCCTCCGGCCCGTCGGCACAGGTAGACGGGCAGGGACAGGTAGACGTCATAGTCGCACTCTCGCTTCCAGCAGGACCAGTAGAGGGGAAGCTGAGCGTTCTCCCCCCCCTGCAGGGCGGAGACTAACAGGGAGGAGACGGAGGCCTTCAGCTGGTGTGTTTAATGAATGAGGCTACATGGTGTACTGTGGGGTATTTTATATGCTAAATGCTCGTCGTTTCGTCATTTATTCACAACAATTCTATCCACACTCTTACTTGTTTCCTACTCGCAAAGGAATAGTAGTGCTTATTTCGTTTGGTGCTGAGAGTTGGATTAGAAGATTAACACAACGCTCATGTCTGTGTGTTAAATATTAAGATACAACCAGGAGGAGCTTATGTATTAAGACTGGGAGGAGGGGGAGACAGCCTGATGGGATGTATGTACAAAACCAAAGTGCCTCCTGCTTTTCGCTTTATACTTAACAGACAGATCTGTAGTGTTGATTTTCTCAACAAGGATACAAAAATATCTCCTAAATCGTCAGAATATTAATTAAAAAACAGTTAAGCTGCTTTGAGACGTGAGTCAGTAGCTGCGCACATCTCTAGAGTTTTTCCCACCAGCCCCTTAGTAAAAAACTGCAGAGAAAGTCCAGGTGAGCCGGTTTGCGAATACAGCAGGATTATGTCCAGAGAATTCACCACAAGAGAGAGGGTGCATTGACGGACGAAAAGCAGGAAAAAACTGAAACAATACAAATATCTCAGCATAAAAAAAGAGGAAAATCTCCGTCACCATTGTTCATATTGTGTGTATTTCATGTCTGAAACGGCTTAAGTTCGACTTCACAGGACAGCTCCAGTAAACTGCCAACAACAGCATCAACAGGTTTTTGTTCTATTTCTGGTTGGCCTACTCTTAATAGGCCAAATCTTGTGAGGCTAAAACTGCTGTTAAATCCCAAGTGAGTTGCGCTGCTTTCTATTACGATGTGCTCCTAATGCAAATAACCAAAATAACCTCAAGACACCACAAACAGGTCTTCTCATAATATTATTTTTCGTTATTTGACTACATGACTGATAAACAGGGGAGAAATAGAAAACCCCTCACACGTCATATCATTACCGGAATAAACTTTGCATAATGCGATCACAACTTGTTCGGTTCCAAAGTCATCGGATCTGCTGATGAGATAAAAATGAGAAAGCTTTGCCAATTAAGGCAAGATCCCAGATGAGACAGACCCAGAGTAAACAACAACAACAACAACAAAAAACAACTACACTGCGTCTGTGTGAGCAGCGGCCCGCAGCCACAAGAGTCCCTGTTATCTTCAGAGTCCAAAATGCTGGAAAAGTGGCAGCTAGAACAGTCCAGGCGTAATAAGTAATTAGCTGGGGAAAAGCTCCCCAAGCTGTTCAGATAACATCATTACCAGGATGTGTGTGTGTGAATGTGGGTGCAAGTGTGTTCAAGGCTTCTCTTCGCCATCACTTGTGCACTGACTCATAAATGTACACACTGAACTCACCAGTGGGAAAATGCCACGTTGACTGAGCAGACATTCGAGTGTTCTTAATGCACATTTGGGACCGCTGTTGCAGGGTACACTCCCTCCATTCTACCCAGAACTTACCCATCATGGTGGTGTTGTTCCTGTTCACTGGCTTGGGCGGAGGCAGAGGCGGCTGCTTGGGGACCTGAGAGGTGGAGGCCCCAGACTGCTGAGTGGACACACCAGCAGAGGTGACACACCGCGCAGGCTTGGGTGCTGCAGGCGGGGGGCCGGAGGGAGAGGAGTACTGGGATGCGGGGTGGTTGCACGGGGTGCGGGGTGACCCCTCGCTGTCGGGTTCAGGGGCGGAGCTCACCAGCCACTTTGGAGCCATGACAGGCTGTTTGGGTGGAAGAGGTTCACGCAGGGTGTTCCGCAGGGCTTCAGCATCAGGGACAAAGTGGCTGTCTGACTCTGAAACACAGTTTTAAACAAGTTGAATCGAGTTAAATTAGTTCAAAAACGACAGCTCAGCAATCAACGGAGATTGAGAATTTAAACAACAAAATGCCAAGGGACACTTAAAAATCAGTGTCCAACTGTGGTGCATACACAATATTCTACACAGCAGGCATTTACAAAGAGTCTGTTTATCTTTTGCTTTATTGAATTAGCCACATCTCATTATAAAAAACATCTTTAGAAATGTTTCAGTTCCTGCACAGAGCACTGAGCCATTTTCTGCCGCTTCACCACTCCAAGCGCTCTCTGCGATAGCACTTGTTTGAGAATTGCATTATCTAGGGATCAGCTGTGAAGATAAACAGAGTAGGCGGCCGCAATTACCACCAAAGACCCACCCTCCCTCCCCCTGCCCACCCGACTGCACCACACCCTCGGGCGGCCCCCACACTGCTGCCACTGCTACAGCTGCTGCCGCTGCTCCCACGCCATTCCTCAAAGCTCTGAAGTTGAGGGTTATTTATTTACAGCCAAGCCTTTAAAACGGTGACGCCACACTGCCAAAGAGGAAATGATCAAGAGGGAAGGAGGAAGTGAGTGGAGAGGAGAGAGGTGGAGATAGAAAAGGAGGACAGAGAGCAGGGGGTGTGATAAAGATAGAAAGAGTGGGAGAGAGAAGCAGCATCAGAAAGAAAAACACAAAGAGAGAGAGAGAGAGAGAGAGAGAGAGAAAAGAGCAAAGAGGCGACACATAGGAGCTAATATGGCGTTTTCAATGTGACAATATGACAGTGGGTCATGTGTCAGACACATTGGACAATTTAAAGTCTGAAAAGAGCACAAAACACCATTATTTCTCAAAGTGCTCAGTGGAATCAGTGAGCTGTGGCTCCACCAATTATCACTGAAGTGACAGAGTTAGCGTTAAAGGGCAATAATGGGTTTAGTGATCGTGACACATTAATTAGGAGAGGAGAAGAGAGGACGAGCTATTCCCTCATGTGCCTGAATAAGAAGCGGTAGCTGGAGCAGGGCCCTTGGGAGCCGCCAGGAGCCTGTCTATATCTGGGAGGACAGCACACAAGCAGGAAAGTGACAGCAAGAGGGAGAGAGAAAAATACATGGACTGAAGAAATGCTTATTACCTGCGCTTATTAATTAAGTTTTAAAACATGCAACATACAGCTTGGACCTGGATCCAACAGGGATCTTATGATCACAGCAGTTGGTGGAAGATCTCAGGTGACTCACCTCTGTGGGCCCTTCCCTCCTCAGCTGATGCATGTCGAGGAAGAGCCGGTTTCCAGTCCGTTTCCACAGGCCTGCTCCGCCTGCCATCCTCCGACGGGGCCTTCTGCAGCCCAGGCCTCCTCTGCCCATCCTCGGGGTGAAGTCGGCCTCCACGTCGGCACTCCTCCATCTGGCCGTGAATCTGGCCCTGCCAGACCAAGTTAGGCTTCCACTCGCCCTCAACGTGCACACGTGGACCCATCCCTCCACCTCTACGTACGTCCTCATGCAGTCCTGTACCCCTCGAACATGGACCTCCCCGGCGATCTCCGTCCGAGGAGGGAGGGCGGCCCCTGCGGTCGTCCGACTGGGCGAGCCAGGCCTGGTTCATCCTAAAGTCTGACTCAGGGGGGAGTTTGCCCTGGCTGCACGGGCTCCTGGCGCTGCTGACGACTCCTGCTCCTCCACCTCCAACCCCTGCGCTCACAGGGAGAGTGTGACCGTTCTTCACATAGGGCTGCTTCAGGTTGTGTGTGTCTGTGCCTTGAAAGAACACAAGTCTTTGGTAAACAAACTGAGAGAATCCAACACTATTCTGAGTCACTGAGTTGGAAATGAGACACTAAACATCCACTCAACCTAAAATATTCATGTTTACCACTGGCAGTGTCATGTTTGATGATGTAGAATATTCATGTCATTTACTGTTCCTTCCCTCGCTGTATCTAGATGTGATTCACATTAAGATTAGTGGATTAATCCACTATGTGATTGACAAAAACTTACAAAGGAACAACTTTGATACTGACTGGTTCAGGTTTTCTGTGTTTTATTAAGTGAAAAAGACAAATATTCACTAGTTCTAGCTTCGAGAATATGAGTATTTGCTGCCACTCTGGTTAATATTCATGTAAATTGACTACATTTTGGTTTCTAACAAGCAATTTAAAGTTAATTCTTTGGGCCCTGTTATAATGTGATATCCTCTTTTTTCCATTTAATGACATCTTAAAGAAAGAAAAATTAATGAAAAAAATAAACTCCAGCCCTGTAGACAGAGTCTGTGTTTGTTGGTGTGATGAAGGAGCAGCTGTAGGTTTTATAAATGGGCTCCTGCGACGGGGCCGGCTGCAGAACACATGCACACACCCTCTCAAAGCTGTTTTGCTGCAGGGCACAATTCGTTCCACTTTCCCTCAGCTCTGGAGAGTAACATGCCATTTTAAATAGACATTGCTTTAATGAAGGTGAAAGTAAATGTAGCTTTTTTTTAAAGTAACATGTCTGAGACTGGTGCTGAACAGGAGGACAGTGTTCTTGCCATAATGTACTGATGACTTAACAGGACTGTCTGTGTGGGTGTGACAGCCTCGGGGCTGCTGCTGCTGCTGCTGCTGCTGCTGTCAAGACGCACACGCCGTTGTGCAGAGAGATCAGATGAACCACAGGAGCTCTCTTACCGTTGTCCGGGACCTCTTTCAGCACGCCCTGCTCTATGAGCTCCTGCCGCGTGCGCCTCGTCGACATCTTTCTCTCCAGCTCTGTCACACAGTTAAATGCAGAGTTTCAAGATCTCCACAAGGAAAAATAACATTTCAGCAAAATCACATTTAAGTTTAGATGTTTTGTCAGCAGCTTAGTTTTATTGCAAGTGGACTGAGGTAGTCTACAGCTATACACCTGACTTTTCTTATACCACTTGAAATTACATATAGGACTGACTTGAAATGTAAATACACAACAATAGTGAAACTCTGCTTTTTCCAAGTAAACACATTTATGTCTGTTAGACTTCACCACCTTGATCCCCATTGTTCAAAGTTGGAAAGACTTTCGACACACAGTGGACTTTTCATAAGCTCCTACAGGCACTGGCTTTAACCAGCAAGAACTCGTCATTCTCAAGCCACTTAACGTTAAACTTGCATTAACCCCATGTTCATAAACGAGCCAGCAGGCTGGAAAGGAAGGCATTAGTTAAACGTATAAACTTGACTTGAGTACAGACATTTTTGCATTGAAATTGGTGGTTAATTTAACACATCAAATTGGAATTAAAAAAGACAATTGAATACTTTTTAGGGCCTTTTATTGGTAAAATCTCTTTTACTACATTTGAAGACTTTTCAAGGAGAAACCAAGAGGCCTGTAACATTCAGGTAGGAACACAAGCATCAAGGAATTCTGGTGAAAGCTGAAAGTAACTGATATGAATCGATATGAGCAGTGTGTGTGTGTGTGTGTGTGTGTGTGTGTGTGTGTGTGTGTGTGTGTGAGGTGAACAATGGGTTCAAATCACAAACCTTCCGAAGTTTCCTTGAACCTGTCGCTGCTTTTCTTCTTCCGCCATTTCCATGGCTTGAAGATCTTGCCAAGGGTAGAGAACTTGCCCTTACGCTTTGGGGGAGGGGTGCTGTCCCCCGTGCTGCCCCCCTCTCCCACCATTGTGCTGTGGTGCTGCTCAGCTTCATCATCTGAAGGAACAGAGACAACATTATAAACATTTTAAAATAGGGAGACAGGAGCCTGGGAAGTAAGATCCATCGGCTGTCACAATAGTCTGACGGAGGCCTTTCTCTTCTTACTGAGCTCATCTGCCGCCTTTGAAAAGAGGTGCCGTGCTCATTACGGCTCTTATTATCTTTAGACATCAGTTCTCGGGGACTGAGTGTGCTTTGGCAGGGTGATGCTGAGCGCTCATGGACTGCTCCACATATCCACAGCTAACAGGAGAGGTCTGAAGCTGGCGTTAAGCCACGATCACTCTCTCTCTCTCTCTCTCTCTCTCTCTCTCTCTCTCTCTCTCTCTTCTCTCTCTCTCTCTCTGTCAAGTGCTCACATTCCTTGGCTGGATGGAGACTTGTGCCTTATCAGCTATTCAGAGAGGAGAGGAGGCGCACACACTCACACACACAAATGCCATCACACAGCAGGGGGAAAAAACTGTCAATCCTGTGACATACATACGGCTAACAAGTGTGTAGCAGAACCTTTTAAAAAAACCCTGATCATTATGAGACGCCGTTACGACTTGAAGTACTCCATTAAATTGGCAGTGGTAGTTGCTTATTCCTGGTTATGTAATTGACAGGCCAACTGACAGGGTGCTGAGCTCACAGGGCTTCAAACATTAGCTCTGTCTCTCTCTCCAGGCTGCAGCTGCTGTGTTCTGCAGACATAATATTTACCAGTGGAGGGAGAATAGGGTCCGATTCAAAACATCCAGACTCCTGCACTCACACACGTACACACACGTACACACGTACACACGGACACACACACACACGTACACACACGTACACACGGACACACGGACACACACACACACACACACACAGGATGTCTTCTCCACAATACTCCCATTCCCACAACAATATTCTCTTCACACAACTCCAACAATACTGATATGGCTTATTTAGCAGTGCACTAAAGAACACAGGAACATAACAACACAACATCATTCCTGGTCCTTGACCGACTCTTTGTTTGACTCACAGAGGGGAAGTTAGAGCGGGCAGGGTTTCAGGATCTCGCTGGGGGACTTTTCAGCCTGGTGGACGGCAGCTGACACAGGATTCAAACCTATTTTTGCAGCTGCAGGACAGAGTCTTTTACCGCTTCTGCACACGGCTACCTCAGGGCTGCAGGCAGGGTAGAATTTGACCCAAATGCTTACATAGTGTTTAGAAACTCAACCGTCTGTAAAACTTCCAATACACAAGTTCATCCATTCCTGAAAAGTTTAAAAAAAAAAAATCACTCGTCTACCTGGAAGAGGGGTGTTAAGCGTCCAGCTTGCATGGTGGTGGGACTTTAAACAGCATGCCATGGGAAAGCAGGGAGCATTTGTCAACCCCAACTAACCAACTGTCCTGTATAAATCCCAACAATCAAATCAACAAGGAAGAGAAATCCCAGCGGGTCGAACTGCAGGAAACGACATCAGAAAGGGTCCGGGTTCAAGAAACACGTCCGCACCATGGAAATCCAGCTTATCTTGGCAAGGTATAGATTTTGGGATTCAGTCCAGCTGCCATAACATCCAGATTAAGCGTTGCGCTAAGACAGCTTCCCGGCGATCCAGAGTCTGAGGTTCTCACACAGCAGACTGCGGGCTCAGCTGAAGCCAGTGAAGCAGGATAAGAGCCGACTGTGCCAGGCCCGCACGCTCCGAGAGGCACTGCAGAAATGACGATCCCAGCCGGCTCGGCCCATGCAGCAGGCGTCCGCTTGAAAAAGATGACTGCTTGTATCCTCAGAAGCTTTGTACATTAGCCAGTGTAAAACGTGTCAATCCCACGAAACACAGACACACACACATACAAAGTCACTAAGTACAGTACATCCAACTCAATTATCACATTCAACAGAGCTGTGGATCCACTGAAAACAATTCTTCACAGATACAAAGAGACACTCTCCAACATGTCATTGTTTCAGCTGTGGTGAGAGGAGGTCTGGTGTGTGGTGGCACTACAGCCGCGTGTCACTGTGAAAGAAACTAGAAAAGAGTGAAAAGTACAGGACTTATGGAAGTGGAGGGGGGGGGGGGGGTCCAGCCTGGAAACACAGGGAGGAAACAGCACTCCACCCTGATTCTGTGACCGAGAACAAAGACAACCTCTTCCCCTCACACTCAATAACACAGTCAACTGTACAGCTCGTGGAAATACAGTGCTAAAGGTACGACACTGAAACGCCAGAGAAACTAAATCATATTCTCACCGATGATGTAACAGATTTCCATTCAGAACAAATCCACAACCAGATTCCTAGGAGTCATGCTCTGTAATCAGGAGGCCTGCCAAGATAAGGCATACCAGTCAGGAAACACGGGGGGTGTGTGACACTGCGCTCCTGTGTGTTCCTCTGACGTAGCCTCATCCTGAAGCCACGCCCACCTTTCACCCTCTCAAACACGTCCCAGAGAGGCCAGATTCACCTCTGACCTCATGACTCAATGAGTCACGGCTGTGCGGTCAGGTGAGCACATGGTCAAAGAAAACTGTTGTTTTAAAAAGGACCCTGGCTGTTATCCAATCTGCGAGCCCTGCCGCCCCAATCCCAATCACTTACATAAGAAACCTGCTTCCACAGGGTGCAATGGTTGGGAAACACAACCTATTATAACCCTAATCTTGTGCAGATTATGAAATTTAATCCATTTTATTGACTGCACAGAGTGGTTATAATCTGCGTGATTGGTCCTTGTGGAATCTTGTGGGCCCTCATTCATCTTTGATCAGAGGTCATGACCTCTGATCAAAGATGAATTGGGTCTGTTTACAACTTGAAAACTGTTTACTAATTACAAAGGGAAAATACTGGCGGATCCAAACAGATTTCAGCTTAAATCCCCATTTCCTTTAATAAAACATCTATCCGGCATCTAAATCCAAGTTCCTGTGCATTGTAAGATAAGAAAATAAGAGCATGAGAGTGTGAAAACACAGCTGAGATTCATCCACGTGATCCTGGTGATTTAACATTCCTTGTGGTGGTGAAAGTGAAGGGGGTAGAGAGTGGGAGAGGAGACTGTGCAAAGTTGATTATATAAACTCCTTAAACTTAAAATGCCCTGAAGAGGTCAAAATCAATAGGAATAGAACGTGTGTAAGTGTGCACAGTACACAAAACGTCCATCAGTGAGTCCAGAAACTCACCGCCATCGTTGTGTTTCTGTGGGTCCTGAGCTGGAGTCTCCACACGAAGGCTCTGTCCCATGATCCAGCCCCTGTGGGGCCTCGACCTGTCCTGCACCCAAATATGTGCACACTACACCGGGCGGATCAGCAGCGACACCTGCCCTCCTCCTCCTCCCCCTTCTTCTACACTGTCCCCTGTTCGTCTATCTCTTGTTTTCTCCTCTCCGTTCCTCTCGTCTGCCCTTCTTCTACGATATTCACTTCAGACCTTCCTCGGCCCCTCCCTCTCGCAATCTCCTTAAGACCTTCCCTCCCTCTCTAGGAGCTGGACTCCCCCTCTCTCCCTGACCCTCCCTCCTTGGCTCACAGCACAGGTCAGCGTTCAACGAGAGAGGGATGCCTACCATTCCAGGGAGAAAGACGAGTTACAGTATGTTTTCAATTTCATGCGTGTACTGCAGCATGTGGTGCAACGTGCACATCCAATAATGTACGATGTGATCTGGCTATGATGGGGCATTGGGTCTCAGGAGAACAAGGGCTCGCATGATCACAACAATGATTCAGGCCAAACCAGAAAAACAATAGAAGGACAAAACCACCTCGGAAAAAAAGCCGACTAAAAACCAGAGCTGAGGCCACATTGTTTGGCCTGAAAACTTTTATGTGTCTAACACACTGTTAACAGTATTTCTTCTCTTCATAGAGCTGACAAGGAGAACAGATGATAGAGATAAAGATGGCATCTAAAGAATCCACTCTTGAATAAGTAAAGGTTGTGAAGGATGGAGGAGAAAGAAAACGGCCTCAATCACGAGAAATACTGCACGAGATCAGAGACGCGACCTTTTAGCGGAGCAGCGTAAAGGTCAAGTGTGGCTGGGATGCTTCCCCATCGCTACATGTGAGCGTGAACAACACACATGGATCAACCGCAGCACTGCAGCTGCTACGATGACAACTTGTTAAAGGTGAAAAGAAGGATCACAAGTCAATCTGGTTTCTATATCCTGTATGCACGTCAATATTAGTACCACTAGTGTTGTTCAGTGTTTATCATGCTGCTCACCTCCCTTCATGCCTCCAGACACCATTTCATGCACTTCTCCAAGTCGCTTATCACAATATGAGCAGTCTTTGGTAGCATTAGAATGACTTTGAAATATGTTTGCCAAGGAAAGCTGCCCCTATTTGAAAGGGGAAAGCAAGAAACAAAAAGCGAAACCACGTTTTTCTAAAGTAGAGACCAGCAGTGTGTGTCCTGGACCCCCTGAATTAGTGCTTCGATTTCTTTTGAGGTCTCGAGTGTCTTCAGAAATCCTCTGCCTCGGAGGAATCCACAGAATCAAGCTGTGTCATTACGCCTGGATAGATCAGAGTTTTCCGAGCGTTTGGCTGCATCTCAAGCTGTTTATAAAAACGGAGAGCTTGTGTGTGCTTGTGGGTTCGGCAGCGTTCCTTTCCCTCTTCCTCGTGCCCCACATACAGCCTTCACATCGGGCCGCCTTCCAAAGAGAGCTGAGCCAATCCACATGAGTCCAGAACCTGTTGGCCTGACCTGGATAAGAGACTGGGCCAGGCCACTTCAGCAGGCGGACAAGCTGAGCCAGGTGCACACAAACGTATGTGCACGTACGTGGCCCTGCCCGACATGAGTCTCACTCATGGCAGAAAATCAAGCCTTTTTCAAACATGTTTTTCATACACAGGATGATACATATTTCTGAGTTTGAATATATATACACAGGCATTTTCTTTGACTGTGATAAGGCATCAAAGGATGAAGTGAGTACGGACAGGAGGGAGAACAATCAGTTATTTCCTAAGTATGCTGTTCAAGGACATTTTGGTAAATACTTTAAATATAAATATAATGGATTAAAAAGTGTGATGTCACCTGTTTCTTGATAGTAAAGCAAATAAGTGGTACATTTACACTCTTGCCATATTCTGCTGGTGCAATTCCCACACTTTCATACCTGTCGATGTTTTCCACAGCTTTGTAGTGTTTAGCATTGTGTGAGGCTTTTATTGTGAAGAAGCCACAGGAAGTCTTGTGAGTGACAGTGACGACCACAATGGTTACTTAAAAAACGAACACATTTTGGCATATTTACCTAGTTTTTTGGCAGATCAATTTTACTAAAGGAAACTTTCTCACTGAAGAGCTGCAGGTGGTTTTAACCAGAAACTAGAGCCTGACCAACATGGATTATTAATGCCGATGCCGATAGTAGGGAGTAAGACATTTTTGATACAGATATTTAATATCAATATATTAAAAGAAATAATATGTTTTTATTAAAATATGTCGTTATCAAGTCCTTAAGACAAAGAAATGCAATTGAGGCTTGATATTTTACAGTTACATAAAAACTTAAATAAATGAATAACTCTAAATAAATAAATAAAACAAATACAACCAAATATATATATATATATATATATATATATATATATATACAGGCTAAACCGAGCAGGGAAACTGATCCTCAGTCAGACTCGGAGGTTGAGAAGATGTATGGCTGTAGTTCTGAAAGGCTCATAAACAGTGCAAGGCCGGACAGAGCCCATAAACACAGTGAAATGTACAGCGAGATGAGTGGATCTACAGCTCTGCCCGCAGCATTAACACTGCACTTAACAAACCACAACGAGCAACTTGGTACTCACCACGATTTTCCATTACAGAGTTTGAGGCACACAAGTCGACGGTTCCTGAAAAAAAAAAGTTTGAGAAATCAGCACCAGTTCAGAGTGGGAGCAGAGACACTTTCTGTTAAAGCAGTGGAGTCGCAGTGGTCAGTTGGTTTTTACTCAGACTCTTCTTTGCAAGTGATGCTTCAAAAAGAAAAAAACATGTGGTCCTAAACTCAAGAGATATTTACTGTTAAATGTTTTCATTAAAATTCCTTGAAAGCCCTAATTAATCTTCCCCTTGTATAAAAGCATGTGAAGCATCCAAAGATAAACCCAGGAATTCTCCACCACTGTCAAGTCCAATTAAAAGTCAAACCACAGTCACATTATTTAGCTAAAGAAAGAAATCACATCTTATTATACTAGATTAACTGCTCCATTGGCCTTTTGACATTAGCTGATCATTTGGATTCACGTATAAAGTTTATGCCAATTTCTATGAATTCACAACCGTGGTTATGATTGAAAGATTGTAATAGAGAGATTGCAGGTGATGCTCATGTTTTTTTTTTTACTTTTGGACGATGTGACCAAAAATGAAATCAAGATAAAAATGTTCATATCAATTGATATTGATAATTATTGCGATAAATGTCACAATATGTTTTAGGTTTAAAGACAGATTTTTGCTCCTGAGTGACTTTAGCTTTATAACTCTAACTTCAATGTCAGACTATAAAATGAAGTGGCCGGTGGGCAAGTTATATAATCGGTATTTGCCTGGACATTATATAACACCGGTAACACCGGCTACCACGGCAACCCTACAATGCATAAGGAATAGATCAATATATCTTTGGATTTTTGTTATGTTGCAATTGATGAAATTTATATTGTGACAATTATTGATATAGTTTTATCGCACAGCCCTATTGTGACATTGGACTCATAAATAACCATAGAATCATTAACAGTGTTTATGAAGTGTATACAGTATGTAAGGTGCATACATACACAGTAGAAAGTCATGGATGGGGCGGGGGTGGTAGCGGTATAGCAGTACTCATTCAGGTCTCCTGATGATGACGGCAGCTCCACCCATTGTGACCCCTCTGGTGAAGAGAAACAGATGAGATCATAGTTAGTCATAAACCAAGAGCATTGCCAAGAAGAAGATTCAAGATTAATGGGCAACCATGGATTCCCAGAAACTTGGATGCATCCCTGCCAGAATCAAACCCCCCCCCCCCACATATCTCAATGATAAAGTCTTGGCTTTTAGACGAAGACCCCATTTAAACCGGACATCAAGTGTTATGTGCACGATGATCGAATGCGAAGAGAGCAAACTACAAGGTGTAAATGGGCTGTAAAAGCCTGCAGCATAATGATGACATCAAGCTTCAGTTTTCAAGATGCTAACAAAACCCTCTACCCTCTCTATCTGTCATGTAGCAGAGCCGCCGTGTTACGACTGTGCTGAGAGGCCAGTCAGACTCCAGCTCAACTTTACCTGCAGCTGCAGCCCTGTGTATGGGTGTCACACCCAGAGGGACAACATCAAACCTCAGGAACGAACGTGAACACGCTCGCTACCTCTTTATAGTGTCACGAACTTGAGCAGGTCTGGTGTAACAGTATTTTATCTCATACTGGTGCTCAAGTTAAAATCAGCACTCAGGCAATGTTGAAACGACTCAAAACGTCTAAGCACTCTCCTCGAGACACTTCAACAACATAATTAACTGCGTCACTTCATAACCACAGACTAAACCTTTTAAAAACCTGAAGTGGATCATTTATTCATTACTTTAGTTATCGACTATTCTGGTGAAGCAAATTCCCTAGAAACTTTGAGAGAAAAATAAAGGAATTCATTGGAAACCTGCTAATGTGATATTGACCTGCAGCTATGAACTAATTCCGGATAACTGTGACTCAGCTGTGCTGAATGTGCCCCCACAACTGACAACTATTTCTGACAACTGGAGGTAGAGAGGGTCGTCCACTAACCAGAAAGTCGGTGGTTCGATACCCGGCTCCTCCATTCTGTCAAGTCTCCTCTTGCAAGATGCTGAACCACAAATTGTCCCTGACGGCTGTGTCGATAGAATTTAGACGCATATAGAAGCTTTGTGGGAATGGGTGAATGTGACTTGTGGTTGAAGTGGTAGATGTGGTAGATATGGTGCATTTGTATGGTGCTTTTCCACCATACAAATGCACCATATCTTTTTAATCAGGATTATTAGATAGGGAGTTTCTGTTGGGATTTAAGATACAACTATAGGCTATGTTGCAGGAGATTGGTTGCATGCTACCCACAAATACATATGTTAATTGACTGCAGGTTAAAACGGAGGCAGATGATTTTCCTGTGTTTGGATGGCAGTGTCAGAAAGACAGGGCAGACAGAGAGCCCCGGGGCAGAGAGCAGCCGAGCAGGAGGAAACAGAGTCAGCTGCAATTTGACTCAGTTCAGAGACGAGACCAAGTTTGGCACCAACAGACAGACGCTGTTATGAGCAGAACTTCCAGTGCCCGTCTCAGACTGGAACACAAAAAGCTTCTCATAAAAGAAACAGAGCAACTTAGCAGACTTTACTTCATGCTGCACATGTTGGACCTACTTCATTTTAAAAGGATGGAAATATCAATATCTGCTCTGCTCATTTTTAAAGAGGGGGTATGAATTTTAGTGAGGTCGGATGGAAAGACAACTGAAGCAGTGAATGAGCCATTTATTTTAGTGCTGAAACTTCACAAACACATTTATTAGTCAACTGACTGAAAATTATTCTACAGCTATTATAATTGTTTTCGTTACTTTTAAGAAAATACAAAATATTTTGTTGGTTTTCTCTCCTCAAACGTGAAGAAATTAAGCATTTATTTGCCATTTTATGATTTTAAATTAAATGTCTGTGTGTTTGTTTTGTGACGGCTGATAAGAATAAAAAACAGGACACGTAAAGACGTCCACTTACATCTTAAAGATCAAGATCAATAAAGGCAATTGACAGATTCTTCAATAATTAAAATAATCATTAGTTCCAGCTTTAGCTCATACCCTTAGTTTATTAATCCATAAATTGGAAACAATGTTGTTCGCCGATCAATCTATTCACCTTCTTTCACTTTGGATAAAAGCATCTGTTGAATGAGTAAATGTAAAGTTCTCAGATCAGCTTTATTTCCGTGGAAAGAGTCTGCACAGCAGTCGAGCCGCGGTATCAAGGTCCCGCCTATATACGCACTCGACCAATCAAGAATCAGTCTCAGCTGTCAATAATGACACCCTATTTTTACAGCACCTAATTACTAATTAAAACCTGTCAGCCATACTTTATCTTAAAGGCTAAGATGGAGGATGCCGGGTTTAGGACCTATACTATACTGATCTGTGCTATACCTATACCAGCCACCAGGGGGGCGATCAAGATTATGTTGCATGCATGTCTATGCTTTTACATCACTGTAAAATTATTGTTTAGTAACTTGGGCTCGAGGGAATTGTATGAATTTTACTCTAGTCTTACTTACTATTCATTTACAGAAAATATGAATCCCATAATAAAAACAAATCAAATGAATGAAAATGTTATTAAAATAATTACTAGTTGCAGCTCTAAATTCTACACTTGGCAGAATCCTTACACACTGGACAGCGAATGATCCATTGTTTACAATCAAATATGTGCCACACAATGAAAACCAGATTTTTTGGGGCAGTTGGAAAAAAACAAGCAGAGATTTGTGAGAAAAACAAAAATGCTGTTTTATGCACCAGTAAAAAATAAATAAGTGACCCAGACCCTAACCATTAACAACACCACTGAATTCCTCCAGTTCCTCTCTCTCTCTCTCTCTCTACATCTGACATGTGAGTCAATTACAGATCGAACTAACTGCAGCGTCTCGCAGGCTCATGTCGTTTCCAATGAACGTAGAGATAAGAGCAGAAGTCCCTTTAGACTCTGTGATGTTTCCAAGGTTGAAGCCAAGGGAAGCCCCATCACTAAACTATTGATGTAATCAGTGATCAATATCCTGCCATGAATCAAAGCTCTTTCTGTAAGGCACATGCGTGTCTGTACGGCATTGTCGCACACAAGTCAGGCTTGTAAAACTTGATTTCCTACCTGTACAATCATTTTCAGCGTTTCTGTATTCTGTGTTCCTCTTGCAGGCCAATTTACTGGCAGGGTCAAAGGTTAACTTCCCTATCAAAAGAAGAAGCGTTAATAACGTCACTTGGGCCAACAAAGCTGCCTACGGCCACATAGAAATGGCCTTTAAAGCATTGTCGTTTTTTTGTGCTACAGTAAACCAACTGGAGGAAAACCCTCGCACCGCTGAGAGGAGTCAGATGTATCCGTGGTCAGAGATGAATGTTTTTACACTCCCGCCACAGCCTTGGCTGCATGACTCAAAAATGATCGAGCCGAGCGGGAGGAGAAAATATCTTCGGTGGCTGAAAGGTATATACGAGCGGATTTCTGAGGCAGCAAGGGGGCAGAGCTGCAAACACACAATTTTCCCAGTGTTTCAGCCACAGCGTCACACGTTATGTATGCACAACACTTGCTTGCCTCGCTGCATGTCAACTACAACATACACGGTCCAAAGGGGAGGGGACGGAGAGAAAGAAAAAGAAGAGCTGGCTGAAGCAGATGCATTCCACAAATCACATATTGCTCTGTTTCACTTGCCGTTAGTGTCAGGCTCGCAGCCAGTCTCAGAATGTGCCCGTGAAAAAAGGACGTTGATGGCCTAGTTCCCTTTTTGAGTTGTTAACCCTCTCCCTGCAGAGAGGAGCGGATCAATATGGCAGTGATGATTCTGTCCAAGGTGTGCAGGACCTCTGTCACCTTCACGGTCCTGAACGAACACAAGCCATTAATAACAAAAACACCAGGTTAGAGCTTCAACGTAGAGACAGAGCCATAAGTAACATCAGTTTCAGCCGTCACTACACATAGTATTGTCTCGTCACAACTCTACAATCAGCACGAACCACCTTGTTAGGAATTCACATTAAGAACCCACATCCTCCTGCTGGATGATAGTTTGAGGACGGATGATACCGGCTGGTACTTTCCTCCTTTCCCAGCTTCCTGTCACATAGACTTGCACTCACCAGGAATAGGAGCCACCAATCAGGTGCGTGAGAGTGGCCGTTACAGCTCCACCGACAAGTCCCGACTGTATAATCTTCTGTGGGGCGCGCAAACACACCCTCTGCACTGGCGCAGCACAACTAGCGCTGATTCAATTACAACGGCAGTGGAAACGGCAGCAGCTGGCTGGGTTATGCCATCTTTAAATAGCAGTTTCGCTCCTCGCTCCAGCTAGTGCCTGGGTTTCGGGCACAGAGAGCCGCCAAGGAAGTGGATGAAAAAAATCATCAACCCAACACTCGAGAGCTCTGTCTGAAACCCACTTCCTTACAATTAACGTTCTTACTAAGAAAAATGGGGATTTACTACCTGAGCGAGTGGACGGAGCTGAACCATACTTACAGGCCTGCTCCACAGAGGCACCACTGAGAGATTTGTAGATGGGGGAGAAAAAGTCAGACGAGCACTGTTAGTTTGCTTTCTGCAGTTTGTATCCGAGCCGCACAGTTTCTGCACCCACTCTCAGAAATGGACGAACGAGGGTGTGTGTTCCCAATCCGGGCCGGGTGAGCGTCATCACCGAGCCTGCCCCAGAAAAGCACCGCTCACCGCAGGGACCGCTGGCCCACTTTTACAAAAAAAAAGGAGCCCAAAACTTTTTCTCTTCCTCCACCTGTGAGAGCAGGACTGCACTGCAGGGGGGGACAGAGCGGGGCCCGTCACTGTGCAACACAGTGCGGCTTCACCACACCACGCGCTTTACATTCAGCGCCTCCAGCTCAAAGGAAGGGAGGATGTCCACCTCTGACTACCCCGCCCGAGGGAGGGTGGGGGGTGGAGGAGGGACAGCTTGGCTGAGAACTGCGGAGGAATCTCAGGCACGGATCAGTCTCATCTGTGGTCTAACCAAATCAATCAGGCCCGGCTGACAGCTTAACCATCCTGGTTGCCTCCTAATGGCCCATTGCAGAGGAGGGGGAGGCTTCCAATGGGAAGAGGAAACATGAGGCAGCGTTTTTTCCTTTTTAACCAGAGGAGAACATTTACTTGTGGAGGAGGTATTACACTGCCGGCCCTTGCAGGGGCTGATGTGAGCAGAGGAAATGCATGTTATGATATAGGAGGGGAGAATAAACACAATAAAACAATAAAAAAAGAGATAAACAGATAACCACACTTTTTAAACCTATTGGAAAAAAAGCTCCTGGAGGTTTTCACACAGATATTACTCTTTAAAGTAGAAATTAATTACCACTTGTTGTCATCAAATATGTCCTTGAAGAAGAAAAAACTGTTTCTGCTGATTTAAAAAAATCTCACAATAAGTAATAATGTGAATATAGGAAATACAATATGAAAAATGTAGATGTTAAAAAAAATGATGAGTGCAAACACACTTTTTAAAGCCTGTTGAAAGCCTCCTTCACAGAAACTGCTCTTTAATTGACACTAAATTAATGACTATATATCTCCATAATATCTTATTTTGTTCTTGAATATAAAAAAATAATCATTCTCTGCCTATAGTGAATAAGAAATACATTCACCATCTCTCATATGACACTTAAGTACCCGAGCCATGCAGGCGCAGTGAGAAGATGAAGAGGAGGAGGAGGAGGAGAGAGATCACGTCTTCCATCTTTGCCCCTACAATCCTACACGTCCTAATTATTAGATCTACAAGGAGCGCTGGTTTATATTAACGGTACCGCCCGGATCACACTGATTTACTGTGACTCCGCCTGTGCTGAAACAAGATTTACCTGCGAGCTGGACTCGAGTCTACGGCGAGAAGAGCTTCAGAATAAAAGAGTCGTGTTAATCCCGGTGCAGGAGAACCCCCCCCCCCCCCCATCTCTCTCTCTCTCTCTCTCTCTCTCTCACTGTGTGTCGCTATGTCTCTCTTCCTCCGGACCGACTCAAGATGCTGCTGATGAGTGAACGGGAGACCCCCGTAAAGTCAGCATCAGAGGACTGGACGCTTTCCGGTCATGAATTTCAAAATAAAAGTACGGTCAAAGGGACAGCTATGGAAAAGAATACGAGGCCACTGCGGGATTATCAATTTCTCTGTTTATTATTATTATTATCATTATTATTATAATTACTATTATTATTTTTAATCATAATAATTGATCATAATAATAACTGTGCTATTCATTATATAATTACATGTTAAAATTTAATTTTGTTCAATTAGTTAAACTACATTTCTCCCAATTTCCAGATTCAACAGACCCTGGGGTGAAATGGCTGCCACGCACGAGCTGCTCTCAGACATGAACTCTGGAGGATTGGGTTCGCACTTTCTGCGCCTTTCACACATGAGCAATGCAGCAGGAGATTCTTTGCAGACGTGTTCACAACAACAGACGTTTTCCAGTGTTGCAAGTGAGGGACGGGGCAGCAGGCAGAGGCAGGATGCGACGTATGAGGTACGGTCGCACAAACGAGACCACAAAGCCAATATTGCAGGTCAAAGATCCCGAGTTGAACTTTACGCAAAGACACCCTGCGATTTGACTCGCCACAGAAGGGATGTTTTAATCACCTCCTTTGGAACTGAGCAGGACGCAAAGGTTTGCCTGTGAAATATATGCATATGTGTGACCAGGCCATAAATTCTGCTGCGGAGATCACAGGTTTTTGTTCAAAGGATATCAACACTAGTGTCGAGCCTTATCACGAAAAGCTCCTCCAGAGGATCTCACATGGGAGTTTTTACTCGGGGGCTGGCAGGAGTAACTCAGAAGATTATCCTGAGTTCGGTGCGTGTTTGAAAGCAGCTTTGAAGAGATGCAGATTTAAGACAAATCTGGAGGGGTCTCCTATCTTTTCCGGAGCTGTGCACACACAATGTGATATTTTGTTGCAAAATTCCACAATTAAAGTGTAAAGTAAATAATGTGGTGTTTTCTTTACATGGCTCTATCATTGTTGCTGATGTGTTAGTCACATAACCTAGCTGCAGGCATTTAAGCCACAAAGCTCATGTCTAATTAGATAATTAATACTTTGCTGCAGATGGTTTTAGCGGCTTTCTTTAAATGAAGCCATGTGAAAAATTCTGCACCTAAAGATAAAGCTGTAAAACTTCAATTCAAAAAGCAGTTTTCAGTAGCGGTTCAAGGATTTTTGTTAATCAGGGGCCATAAAATTACACAGACATCTGTCATCAGATAAGGATGCTGATTATATGTCCACATCAATTTCAAACTAAAACAATCTCTGTTAACACAAGCATTTTGGCTCAATATCAGTTTTAATCATCCCACTCCATATTATTACTACATACATACTTAATCCATAATAACACACCTGAAAACGCATTACATGACCACTCATGTACACTGGGCATGCATGTACCTGTGTAAACAAGAAGGTATGTGCATGTGGAATAATAGCTCATCTCAACTGCATGTAAGCAGATGTATAATTGTAAAATGTAGACTTTAACTGCACAATAGCTTGTAATTGATTATCCATGTTGCATTCTACACTGGTCAGCGAGGCTATTGGTGGTTGTTTCCTACCATAAGGGGGTCACATGATAGGAACGTCGTGATCTAAAAGACCCAATAAGCAAGTGGTCGTGAGCGTCTATGTCATTTTTTCCAAATATCCCAGTTTCGGCCCGTCCAGGCTAAAACGCAGCCACAGACTTTTCAAAATAAAATGCAGCCCCGGACTTAAACACAACCAGCAGCTTTTCCAAACTCCTGTTTTAACGTCTCTAAAACTCCGGAGTGATGTGGATTCCTGGCATATCTGTAGCAGAGTTGACGCATTTTCAAACGAAAACATAGTCATGTATATATATTTTGAACCTTGTTCTTTGTTCAAGCACATTGTGGACTTTAAAAAAAGCTTGGAAAATAAAAATTCTTGTATTAAGTCTTGATAGTAAATGACTAAAAACAGACTACTGATAGGACAGGGCCACTTCAGGGGCCAGTCAGATTTCAGCATGGGGCCAGTGCACCCTGTCCTTCCCTTGATCCGCCCCTGGTAGTATCATTCAAAAGTACGAATTCAACATGTACAGAAACTCCCCCCCCCCCCCCCCAGATGCAATCAGGATCATTATCCGACAACTGCAGATTAAATAATATATACAGAGAAACTCGTTCATATAAAGGTTTAGAGAATGTGTTTGTATAATTAAATATAACACGCAATAGTAGAGGGATATCGACATGTAGCCTGGAGGTGCGAACATCGACACACACCAGCTACATCCCGGATGTCACACGCATCCTTTGTTGTGCGTGGACGCTGCTGCTGCAGAGCATCCGTGGAAAATGGAGATTCCAGGTGGAGAAGCAGCAGCAGTGATTCCACCGACACACGCAGCAGGAAACACGCAGCAGAGAAGCCAACATATTCAGACACAGGCATCGACACCGTGCACATCAGTGGGGGTGTCTGCTCCCTGCAGCAGCCAAGTTGGAACGCAACTTCAGCGCATTGTGTGCGCACAGATCTCCTTCCCTCCAAACTCTGGTTCTCTCTCCCACATGAGCTCAACCTCCTCCCCTCTGACTTACCCTCCTCCTCTCAGATCTGTTACAGCAGATGTAAGAATAGCAGCCCGGTCATCTCCTCCTCTCCTCTCATCTCTCTCTTCCCCTTCCAGCAGCGCCGGGCTCCAAACACATTTTTACGCACTTACCGGAAACCATCGCCACCGGGGCCGCGGGCATCTCGGTACCGGTAGTTCTCTGTTGAGGCTGCAGCTCCTCCGTGGGCGCTGCAAACACGAGCCCTCTTTGTGTGGTGAAGACTTCAATACCCGTCAGGCTTTGCAGTGCATCGATCAGGGGTGCGCAGGAGGAGGGGTGGGGTGGGGGGGTGGGGGCATACCGTTATGTTACGCAGCTTCTGATAATGAAGAATGTATAGTATGGCTTTATTTATTTAGTTATTATTAAATTAATGAGTAGTAAAAAAGATGTCTTCCAGATAGTGATAGGGTTTGTTATCATAATTCATCCCACATGACACTTTATTAACTTCACATCATAAATGATGTTTGAACAGAGTCACATAAAAAGATACAGCTCAAACGAAAGCTAGATTTTCTTGAAAGGATTTCTCTACATGAGAAATATATACAACTAGGTCTCAGTGAATTCATTTTTGCACATACAGAGAAAAATATATAGGCGTTCAATGTACAACGTTTTCAGTTTAATGAATTAATAACATTCAATTATTAACAGATACAAATTGTAATGTGATGGGATAAAACCCCTCGTCATGAATCATCTCGTTTTCACAGACATTTTCAAACTAAACAGTACAAGGGACAATCATATAAACCACAACTGTTAAAAAACAAATAAACAAGAATATAAACTAAGGACAGAAAGAAACAAAAGACTAAATGTACAACCTTGGACTACACAAAGTAAAAAAATCAATCTATAAATAAATAAGTAATGAAGGTAAAAGAAGAAATCCTGGAACAGTGACATCATCACTGAAAACATCATCAATTTGGTTTGAGATGAGAAAACGAAACATTCTTGAATAAGATGAATAATGACACAGAACGGGTATTTTAAAGTGTATGTCAAGTTTATTTCTAGAAAGAGTCCGACTTACCAACTTCTTTTTTTCAACCAATGTCCTTAGATATAAATGGGAAAATAAAGAGGGTCTGATCAGAGGTTTATAAGTAAGAAAAAAATAGTTTCAAACAATAAGGAAAGCTCAAGTTAATGCATGTGGAAATAAATTAATTCGTAAACATAACTTCTTGATTTCAAAGTCCAGTCAGAAAAATGTATTTATATCTAAAAAACACACAATGGCAAATAGCCGACAAAAAGAAAATAATGTGGACAATCATAAAATAAAATACGATAAAATGCTATAATTTGGATATAAACAACTTAAGGACATTTAAAAGCCCAGGGGGAACTCTGGGCAGCCTTTTTACTTAAAGCCCTTAAACAAAACGTTTTGCTTTTCTGTTCCAACTGGATATTGAATACCGAAGCAGCTAAATTATAGTTTCTCACAGATGTAAATTAGACTTGAGGTCATGTTGTGTAGATAATATGGATCAATGACGTCATCAGGCTGAACTTTTTTGCTCAATGACTCTGTAGCCTCCTGTAGTCTGAGTTTATGGTAGTCAGGGGCCACCTACTGGCCAACTAGAGTGACAGCATGGTGATATCAGAGGAAGCAAATTATACGTGTGCACGACTTTTGCTTTATCTTTTTTTAAGCTGGATTTGGGACTTATTTTCACGATCAATTCACCAGATGAATAATAATAATTCATTTTCCGGATATGATAACTCACGAGGAAGCATTTTGATCTACCCTGACCCAAATTTTTAAATCATTTATTAATTTCTACAACAAAACAAGCTGCAGCATATCTTCAATCTTCCCGGTTCAAAGGTTAATCAGACACCAATAATCCACAATTCCATTATGTCTAAGATACAAAGCTGTGTCAGATAAAGTGCAGGCACTCAATGTACCTCATATATCTGGGGTGGTAATAGATACCTCGACGTTTAAAAGTTCATGATGATTACAAATAGATAAAGCAGACAATACCGTAACACCAAATGTCTGAACAGATAAGACATATTTAAATAATAACTGAGATGAGTACAATCAATAAACTCAGTTAAATTTAACTTTATTTCAGGTGTTATAGTAACAAAGTATTTTATTTTCAAAGATTTTTGGCACCTGTTTGTTTTCTGCTTGGTTTCTTAAGACGGCTTTTGATTGGTCCAAAATTCATTCCACACTATTACAACGACCCTAAACACAGCCAGAGTAACAGCAGATGGTTTGGCCTGGTCTGACACAGATGGTGTGGCTGCCTCAGACCTCATCTCAATATCATGGAGTCGGTCTGGTATTCCATGAAGAGTCAGAAGACACAGACACATCCTGAGTCCACAGAGGAGCCTGTGGCTACTTCTCCAAGATGTTTGTAACATCCCACCTGCAAAATCTCTTCACAAACACGTACTCCTTGAGGAATGGGAGGTGTTTTTAAGACAAAGTGTTTTCACTGCAAAAGTGATTAGATTTAGTTTGCTTTCTAATTAGCTTTTTCTATGAAGTTCATTGATAAGCAAAAGAAAATGTTCAAGGCATCATATTTGAAAGCAAACTCTAACAAGAGTGAGACTTGCACAATCCTACAGTACACACACTTGTCTAGTTCTCATAGTAGGTATAAAAAGAAATAAGGAAGTGGTCTGATGACCTAAATTATGCATTAGTTATAAAACATTGTTAAAGAAAGTGGAAAAAATCCTACATTCGCCCTTTCATCAGCATCAGCACAAAAGATGTTATGGTCTCTTTTCAGGCCCCGTCACTAAACCGAGTGTAAAATCCTGCTAGAACGAATGACAAACAGAAACAGGTGGAACCTCCTTGACTGAGTTCAATAATACCAATAGAATAAGAAAAGAAATGCCACATGCAGGATACGAAGGGTAGTGCTTATTCCGTAACATATTTTTTTATGCTCTCTTATCAGCAGATATTTCAAAACCATGGCTCGTATCTCTGACAGAATTTGATTATGATTAATAAAATGACCATAAACAAATATGTTTCGCACTTTCCTCAGAAACACTCAACAAAAGCATTTATTAGTCTTCCTCCAGGGAGTGACGATGTGTTTTGGATATAAGTCTTGATCACAGTGATAGTCGTCAAGGGTTATATTATGAACATCTGCACTTTGTCCTATACTTTGTTAGTCACCGCTCCTCAGTCAGTTGGAAAAAACAGCCAATGCCCACAGTGCTGCGCAGTATGGCCAGTTCCTGCATGGGTGCAGTGGTTTGGATGTTGACACGAGTGGAGGACAGGCAGCTGTCTCCGCCTACGTAAAGAAACATGATCCTGAGCCTTGGTGGTAAAGAATCATTGCAATGCACAGTAGAGGGTAAAACACACACTTGTTCTGCTGGAAGGGTTCGTTTATGTTTTTGATGTCAATGTCTGCTGGTCTTCGCATGACACTGCATGATCGCATGTGTGTTTATGTGGATACAGTGTGTGTATGTGTGTGTGTGTGCTTGTGTGTGTGCGTGTGCTTGTGTGTGTGTGTGTGTGTGTGTAGTGCAGGTATTACCTATATCTGTTTCCAAAGTCACACTGATGGGGACTTGTGTGCTTTACATTTTAAAAGTTATGGGTAGGCAAGTACTAACTATGGGTAAGGTGAGAGTAAGTCTCCAGGAAGTCAATGTAAGTTAATGTAATGTCCTGTGAAGTCATGGAGACACAACTGTTTGTGTGCATGTGAGTGTGTGTGTGTGCATGTGTGTGGAGGCGGGACACTTGCAGCACTGCACATTCTTGGGGAACAGCTGTGGAGTATTTGACCACTGGCTGCATCACAGTTGTTGTAACAGCAGATCCCCGTCTTTGCTTTGACACATTTCTCACACTGAGCCTCCTTTGATCGGCCGCTTTTTCAAATTTGTATGGATTCATTAATCTCTATCATCCAATTACTAACACTTGTGAATGCAGAGAAAGGCAACCTGTGACACACGGTGACCAGGGGGAGGACAGAATGCTTTTTACGAATTTACGAGTTGAAAGGAGTTATTTTATAGACTTTTCTTGATTTGCTGCTGAGCTGTTTTCCTCTGTGACGCTGACAAGATGTCTATAGAACGCTGTTGCAAGAGGAGAAGACGCAGTTACTAATTACGATTGATCCCGACTGACTGTGACCCAAAAATGCCTTTTGAGCAAATGAGCACACAGATTATTAAAGCATTTTAGGAATGTGCTGAAACAGTATGGGTTGTGTGTAATGGGGTGTGACCATCAGAAGCTAAATATATCACCGGGGTCAGCGCTGATAAGGTATACGAGTCATTTAAAGGATTTGGTGCTGTTTAACTGTGTCACGCTCACTGTGTGCGTAGATGAGATTGTGCATACCAGAGCATAAGAGCATTCTCCGCTCTCTCCCCACCTGGGTTTTGGGGGAACAGATGCCAATTACAGCATGGTGACTTCCTCCCAATGAAAAAAATACACACACACACACACAGATACACACACACACTAGATATTTCACATCAGCACCAGATGTTGCTGATCCTGCACCTGCATCCTCAGAGACGACTTTGGGCCAGTGTCTGCCGTCTGTCTGTCTGCTTCACTGAAAAACAAATCTCTGCATGACCTCTCAACTACAATGTATTTAAATCTGCGTGTTGCACTACGTAATATTTGTAGCGCTGCCAGGTGAAACCAATGCGTTTTAATGTAAAGAAGCACATGACTGATATCAGTTGTAGAAGAGAATTTCACAATAAATAATTTCTCCCTGGAAAACATACCTACACATGAAGATGTGCCCTATACCCCAGATATGCCATCACCTCCACGGAGCAGGTCATGTTTTCATCTGTGTTTGTTTGTCGGTCTGTTAGTTAGCAAGATTATGCAAAATCTACTGGACAGATTATCACATAAACCTGGTGCAAAGATGCGGATCAGAGAATGTCTAAAATCTCTAAATGTTGGTGTGGATACAGGATTTCTTTTCCCACCTCTTTACGTTTTTGCAACATTTCAAGGGGACTGATATCCATGAGTGTGTGCAGGCAGACATTGTAGTTTATTGAAGCTTTTATTCACAATACATATTGAGTTGTGACTTAATAAATCATCAGTGTGTAATGAGAGCATCTCATATGATAAGATTAGGGGAGCAGACGAACAGGAAAGTCAACTGTAAGATAAAGTATGCCTTCAATGCTGGTTAAATAGCTGCTGTACTGCAGGTTTAAAATCTGTGTGTTATAGTTTTGGTTTGTGTAATCTTTCCACATAGAGAGTCCAAATGGCCACATGCTCAAACACGGAGAGATTATTTGGCCTCTGTTTGAAGATTACAGCCACATTTCTATGAGAATTAGTCAGTGGGTGGGGGGTCAATGTCATGAAACAAAGGTCTGAACATGAGGTTGAATCAAAGTGGAGACATTCAAAGTGTGTATCTTCATCACTGGGCCCAGAGGACACTGCCTGGTTAAACACAACTGAGTTGAATCGTTGGATTGTCCAACGAGTCCATCCACCCTGGACAGGACACCAGTATATCACATACAGAGACTTAAACCATTCTTACTCACAATCCTCCAATTAAGAGTCTCCAATTAACCTGACCTCAAACTTTGAACAGTGGGAGGAAGCTGGAGCACCTGGAGAAAACCCTCACAGACATGGGGAGAATGTAGAATCCACACTGAGAGGCCCCAGTCGTGAGTCTTCAAACCTAAATCATCTTGCTTTTCAGTGTTGACCTTTATGACCCATGTGACCATTACAAAGGCAACACTTTTAAGTGATACCACACCTTCTTATGTTAGATCCCTTCACCATGTTGTGGCCTTTAAGCAGAAGATGTGAAAACAAAGTAATACCATCTTCGTATTGAATGTTTTGAAAGTTTTATTACAACATCATAAATCATTTTAATGAAATCAAAAGTGAAGTAGCAAGGTTTTTTCGTGTGACAACAGCCTGTTTATTTTACAGTTACTGCTCAGTTTGTTGTCAGATCATTTTCTTTTCCTTTATCAGCCACTGGAACAATCATTTCCAACCGTCAGTTCCCATGGATCAAGTCTGCAGTCACGTAACATCGCTGGAGCAGCCAAACGACACAATGCCAGACACAACACAACAAGCCCCAGGAGAGTTGCGGGGGGACAGAGTTCGTTGGACAATGGCGGAGAGGGGAACTCATCGAAGAGAAAGGAGCAGGAGAAAAGGTGAGAGTTTGCTTGTTTGTTTGTGTGAGGAAGAGGCACTTCCTGTTTTCGGAGCTGAACTAGCCGAAGTGGACACAATAGCTTGGTCAGAAGGAAGTAAAGTCGAAAGTAGTTATACATTAGAACTCCATCTTTTTTATTTTATAAAGCAAGATAGAAAGTGTGTTGTTAAAAACACAGTCTACATACGTTATTTTATTTTGACTTAAACTTCTAGCCTCTAAAACATTATAAATACAAAGCCTGTAATCTTTTAACAATAAAACTTTGTTTTACTTATTTTGTTCCCAGTGACATTTCTCCAACTGCTGTCTAAACAGACACATGTTTCCTTTTACTGCAGCAGGAAATGTAACATGACACATGACCTGTGCTGTGAAAAGGGTCAGTGAATTAAAGTAGGCTACTATCTATTTGAATACCTACGTTGTTTATGTTTGTAAGATAACCAACATCATAGTAGTATCATAGTATTTATAAGCTACATGATAGACAGGCATTTTTTAAATTCCATACGTGCATTATTTCCAATAGTCCCTAGTTATCAATGTCACCGTGTTGTGCATAGACTACAGTGCAACTTTACATTTTCAAAACTTCATAGTTTTTAATTGTAAAACTTAAATTAATGTCTATGGTGACATGATATTTGAAAAAAACACAGAGATATTGTTAAAGCTGGAAACAAAGATACAAGGCGAGAACTGACTCACAGCTGACTGACTACAGATTTTCTGATGGAAACAGGCAAGTGGATGTTTCCTGCTCCAGCACCATGGACAGAGTTCTTCCTCTGAAGCTGTGGCTTCTTAAACTTCAACTTCCTGTCATTACATCTCTCTCTTCTTGGGACCGATAGAAAGGTTGAAAATGTTTCCTGTGTTAATGTGCAGGACACAGATCACCATTTAAAACCAAAGAAGAGATCAGAGTACAGGAGTTTGAATGGGAATGATAGTATACCAGTGATTTTGAGCATTGTTCTCATATACTGTACGTTGACATGAGAATAATAATGACAAAACAATACTTTACAGAACCCTCTGAAACACAAACCTGTGAATCGAACCCTGTGGCCATGCTTCAATATCAAGGTAAACAATTTAAATTACAACTTAATTTAATGTCATTCAAATCAATGTGATTATGAAATACTGTGTAAGTCATTTACTGTGTTGGACGGCTGAAGTAAAACTTGTGAGAGGCATATTTCTTTATTAACAAGAACATGTCCATGTGTTATAAATCATTTATTAAATCTTTATATGCTGTTTATAAATGTTAAATAGGGGGAATTAAAGTAAAGTTTAACTAGATTAGGTTTCAGTTTCTAAATTGTGCAATCTCCGATGAATTACAGCAACAAGGAGTAAGAGCCCAGATGGCACGGCCATTTACATTTAGATGTTTGACGATTTCAGAGGTGATACAGAAGCAAGCTCTTATTTTGATGACATCAGTTGGCGAAATAGTTCAAGTGACGGAGCATGTATAGGTACATTTTTAGTTTAGAATATTAGTGGGTCATGTAATAAGGGAATCTAAGTCAGATTCAAAATCATCATAACCTCTCTCTTGTTATGACTCATCCGGAGGCAATAGTCAATTTCTCAATGAATCATAGTGTAAAAATAACTCCTCTACATGCAGTAACAGTTGCTTTACACGAATCCCTGTGGGTGAGATCATCTCTTCCGTACACTATCTGAACAGTTTGTGCATCTGTCCATGCTCAGGCCTGTTTGGAAAAGATGGCTGCAGGGGGTCGCTCCATAAAAAAGAAAACCAGAAAGAGAAGCATGACAGGAATAAAATAAATGAAATGCGACGGAGCAGGGAAACCTACACAATGAAATTAGAGCCACATTAACACTTGAGTGTTCTCATGCAGTTATTTGATCGCACAAAACAAACGCTCACCACCACATCATTTATCATTAGTCATTGAATCGTGTGCTGTGATTGTTTCCTTCAGCTCCAGCCCCTGTCTACCTGCCTTCTCTTTGCATATTCAGGTGTGCGTGGACGGTATGTACAGTGCAAGCAGTCAGAGAGGAACACAGGGTGACATGGCATTTTGTACCTCTCTCTTTCCCCTTGAGCAAAGTTACAAAACGCTGCATTCTTTCCACAAATCCCTGTGAAAACAGGGGCCGCGCTGCCTTTGAATACCAGGTGAACTTATTATTTTTGAGAGCCTTGAATTCCGGGACCATTCATCCATCTCAAGCCGCTCGTTTGAACTCAGAAATGTGTTTGCTTGACACACAATTGAATCACACATGTCGCCTAAGAGGATTTATTTCCCCTCAAATTACTCTTTGCATACGGTTTCTTTACAGTGGCCGCTGTATTTACAAAGTGCACTTTAGCAAAGCAAACAGAGAAGGCCATGCATTTGAAGTGTGAGACAAAAGCATGATAAGGGACGGAAAAAGTTTTTCAAATGAAAGTCTCAGAAAATGTTTAATTGATGGACAGATACTGAAGAATGAAAGAGGTGAAGGTTGTGGTGATTCAGATTTAATTTGCACACAATAAATGTTTGATACATGAAATATAATCTTAATGAAATATAATTCCAACACATCATTTTCATTTAGTATCCACACAGTCTCATATGTCTCCCATGCAATAATACTTTTCTAAATTCTAAAATAGTAAATCTGTGATCTATAAAACAATAAATACAAGAAGTATTTGACAATAGAATGTACGTATGTACATTAATGCATAGTATGCATGCCCCTTTCCCTCTGTTTCATCAGTGCTGCTGGTCTATCTGCACACCTCCTGTCAACCTGACAGTCCCACTCAGACAGGCACAGCACTCATGCCCTGATACAGTATTGGTATCCATCACGACTGGTGTCCATGCTGCGTCCTGCAGAGCTCTGCTGTGTTTTTCACCGTTTCCTGGTACAAACTGACGTCTCTGTGGCACTTTGGCCTTCCTGCATCAGACACGTCTGTCAGCGGCCCTTTCTCTCCCTCCTCTATCAAAGGAGTGACATGTGTTCAGGTGCTCGCTGCCCTCTTTCTCTCCTACACTTGCTGCTCAACAGCTTCTTCTTTTTTTTTAGCGTTTAGTTTTCCGACTCTGAGCCTCTGGAGATCCGCCTCTGTGTGACGGAGCAGTTTTCTTGGGGCTGCTGGCCAAAGCTCTGTGGGACGAAAAACATCAAAATGTTAATGAAATTCTGGGAGTTTATTTTTCGCTGATAATTGAGTCACCGAATTGTTTAACATTTAAATCTAGAAGACAAAAAATTGAGCGATGAGCCATAAAATTTGAATCTCTCTCAGACTGGAACAATCTGCTGCTTTCTCAGATCTATACTCTCTTTACTTTTAATGATCTCTTTTTATTTATCTTTAAACAACCTGCTCTTAAAGCTAACTAATAATCTACCACTTCTATTCTGTGTATTAAGATTTTGAATGTATTAATTCCTAATGTACAGGTGCATGTCCGTGTTAACATACATGGAAAACTTTACATGGGTATGTGTATACCTTTTGTGTGTATTTACTTTATATTAATTGTATATAACTTGTCATCACTGAGGAACTTGTGGAGGTAGCTGGGTGTTTTGTCTCAGAGTGTGAGAGATGAAATGCGTTTTTTAATAACGGACGCCTTTGAGAATGAGGTCGTTCATCTCAAGATGTTTATCCTACTCACAAACAATTGAACGATTCAAAACGCACCTGAGGATTCGGAGTGTGTTGCTGAGCAGACGTCTCTTCTCAGATTTAATTTCAGGGCTGCAAAAGAGTAAACAGTATGGTTATGAAAAAGGGGCCTAAATTACTTTAAAGACACTCTAACTGCTTTATTGATATTGCTTTAGTTGAAGGACACCCCCACTGGCATGAGAGCCCCCGACATTGTTACTGTTTTATTCTCAGCACCCTAAAAAAACTCTTATCTTTACAGGCTCACTATGTTGCAAGAAAACCAAACCCACACACATAATCATTCCTGTGGAGGTTTAAACCTAAATGGCCTAACAGTACGTCTGCTGTCACTATCTGCCCTGTTTCTCTGTGGTGACATTCTTTTTTTGTCATTTTTAGGAAACGTTGGCTCCAGACCCCTGTAGAATTCATTATTTGGTCCTTGCAACCAATCACAAACAAGCCTTCTGAACTTTGCAGACTCTGCCTTATTGTTTTGAGGATCCCGCACATACACAGGCTATTAGATGCACTGCGGTGAAATGAGATGCTCCTCAGACTGCACCACTCCTCATCCTCCTCAAAGGACATCAACACCTGGCTCTGCAAACACCTGTCAGCTGCACATTGGCCTGTGACTGATGCTCCACAGTGTGGCTTTGGTTGTGCATGGAATGCTGCAGCCCCCTGACTCACCTGTGACGGCAGAAGCTGGTACAGGATTGATCGTCGGGTTTGGCACAGCTGCAGCGGCCAGTGGACCTCCGGCGCCGGGACAGAGCGCTGCCTAGACCATAAATGGTCGTCTTACTACAAAGAGAAGGAGCGACTCAGTATAAACAGAAATCAGACTTTGGTCTTTGATACTTGCTCTTATATATAACGATAGCTTGTTTATCCTGCAGATACAGAGTTAAATGCACATTAACCTTTGTGCTGTGACTTGCATTATTTGCCAAGATGTGGCTGATTGTATATGTACCTAAATATGAATATGTGTGTGTTCTCTTGCTCACCTGGGCGTATTGACCCAGATGATATCCAGGTGGCAGAAGTAGTGGCACTCTGAGTCCAGCAGGCTGCTGCAGGCACAGCGCCTGGACCTCACTCTTTGTGTTGGGATCCCATCGGCAGCCTCCTCTTTCAGCTGCTTGTTTACAGGAAGACTCAAACCTGTTCGAACACAAAGAGCCACTCGCTCTGTGAAAATCAAGACCTGTAAAACCAATCCAGTTCCTCAGTGGCACTGCCTCCCCTTTAATGCTCCTCACTTTTCAACACTAAAGACAGATTTGAGACAGTGCCAGATCCAGGATTTTTCTAAATCAGGGGCCAAGAAGGCGCTGCGATTTACAGAGAGTTGACAATTCTTAAGTCTTAAGTTAGTAATTAGCCACTTTAATATATAGTATATTGAAAAATGTTCATATTGTATTCTTCAAAAAAGCTTACATAATAAAACTTCTTGACAAATTGTCATATTATTGTTGGTACTGTTAGTAAGTGATTAGGTTTTTTTGAAGACTATTGACAGGACAAGGGCATTTCAGGGACCAATCGAATTTCATCTGGGGCCAATGCCACCTGGTACGACTGACATAAAAACAGTTCTTCACAAATGTCTCTTTCTTAATATTAGCTTTTGACTTAAAAAATCTAAATATCAAAGTCACACAAACAAACTATATTTCTTCTTTATTGTTTTGGATTAAAAAAGAAAGAAATAAGATAGAATTTGTACTATTCTCCCTCTTCTTGTACTGTAATTTAACTACAGAATGCACATGAAGATTTAACGACAATAAAAATCATCTTGAGATCAAATGTGCTGTTATTATGTGAAAATTCATCCTATTATGAACCTCTGAGCTTGTCAGAACACAATTTGTGCTTTCAATGCAACCAAGAACATTTTTTAGGTTGACATATAGATGCATGAGCCAGTTAAAGTCATGCAAATCCCCTGAGAGGAGAATATAAAGTTGCTGTTTTGACATAAAAAAATAAATTAGTCTCACCATCCTGCATGGAGGCCCAGAGAGTGATGAAAAGAAGAACGCTGGTGCGAGCAGACATAGCTGACAGCAGATGGATGGAGTTCCTCGGAGTGACTGTTCCCTTTGCTCTTACAGCTGTGTTGTCAATGTGCTGCAGGTGCCTGAGCTCTGCCTTTTAAACGTTATCTCCCATGATGTCATGATGGAAGCCCCACCCACGGCTGCTGGCCATGGAGCCATGAGGTCAAACCCCAGGGTGTTGGTACCTGTGACACATTCCAGGAATATTTGCTGCTTTGTGTCCTCTCACTGCCTCTGCTGACACCTGCTGAGAAACACTGATGTCTGCAGTTTGTTCCGAATAAGAAACAGTTTCCTCTGGCAATGCATGAGGCTAATGAATCCTGAATATGTTCTAAAAAGTGATGGAGGACATGTGGTATGTAAAATAAATATTGCAATGTGGTCATTCCACTGGTGCAAAATAAATGTATATGATATAAAACAAAATACAGTTAATGACTGATATCCAGATGCAGATGTTTTTAATTTTGGGTATTAAACAAACATGTTAGGCACCTGATCCAAAGACAAACACTATGTCATTTGATCGTGACCTTTAATATACATTGTGACACATTGGAATGAATGATATAGACTCTTATTTAGAGCAATAATAGCTAAATATAGTTCTCAAGAGTGCACTGTAATGATAAAAATGTTGCTTTACTTTCTGACATTTCAAGATAAATTATACAATTTCGTTGTAAGATGCTCAGGCAAAAAATTCATGAATGAATTAAAACTTTTAAAGCAGCTGTAATCAATGTTGTAAAGCAGTGTGTCATGAGAACATGTAACAATGTGAAAGGTGTCACTCGTTGTAAGATAATCATCATGTGGACTTGCATCTCCCTGCAGATTCACTGAGCTTCACAGCGAGTTTGGCTCTTGTTCCATGTATTTAGGGGGACTGTTGGGCCTCGGTAGAGGTATTTGTAATTAGTTGTGCTAGTTGTAGTTTTGATTGACGATCAGTTGTCACTCACAAAATTCCAGAGTTTACTCAACTGATGCCTTAATGATGGCTGGTGAAGGACCACACACACACACACACACACACACACACACACAGAGAGATAAGCAGACTGCTCCTCCCTACCCACTGGTAACAGGGCTCCTTCAGTCATGTCCCACCCACATGGTGCCCAGGGTGCAGGTCAGCCATGCCAGCGTCATGCAGATAACCAAATGCCAGCCTTTACCCATGTAAATACAGTATGTTCAGATGAGCAGCATGCACAGTATCTTCACTGCTGTCGTCATTGGACAATGGAGTATGAAAATGTGGAGTATTCACCTCTCTAACCTTTAATGACTTCCCGTCCAAATGTAAAGCAGGTAATGTATCAGGGAACATTATCCATTACAGATTAATTTGTAATCACTTTAAAATGTCAGTTTTGTTTGTTTTATAGTGATTACATAAGGGCAGTTCAATGTATAAAATAAATATTTAATAACATTTTTTTTTATGCATTTTCCATGAAACCTGACACCTGGACATGACCTATTTTTTTTAGTTTTTATTGAAATTTAACCAGGTTAAACATTCAGTGTGTAAGATTTAGGTTAAGGGATCTCACCTTTCACCTAAAAGTGTTGTTTTCTTTACCCTAGAATGAGCCCTTTATATATAAATACTATATTTACAACGGGAGCAGGTCCGCTCTACCAAAGCTGCCATATTTTTTACAGTTTCCAGACTGGACAAACTAAACACCTTTTGAGTTGTTAGGACAACTGAAGGCTACCACATGTTCTCTTTCATGTATGGTAGGGGAAGGTGAGGTGAGGGGTATTCAGCCGCAACATGCAACGCCACCACTAGATGTCACTAAATTCTACACACTGAACCTTTAATTCCAGTGTTCAAATTCGAAAAATCTGTTCAGTAAACTGTATCATTAAGCAAATTAAGCTTTTAAATTTGAACACACACTCAATACAAAGACAGGACAACAGGTAGAGGTACTTTTAATTTCTATCAGAATGATAGATCCTCTAATGCGTTTTCCATGACACATGAACATATGGAAAACAATCAGCCACTTTGTATTTTTCCATTTCTAATTCTCATCTCCCAGACTTCTGTAGGGGAGGGCGACAACACTGCCCTCACATGTAAAGACGTGTGGAATGTGCACACACGCCGCACCAACAGATTTTTCTAAACATTCTTGCTCCAGAGGGTATAAGTTCAGTTCCCTCAGGAGAACAGATGTGTCCCTCTGCACAGGCATTGCATCACATCAGAGGACTCCGTCTTCAGAACAAATTATTAGAAAGTGACAGTGATGGATGCACGTGGAAGGAAAAGCCAGAGCATCTCTTTCTAATCAGCTACACCTCAATGTCTTTGCCAACTTCTCTCCGCATGTTTAGTTTTAATTAGCAACGTCTCCTCCTCAGAAGCCTCCTTAAAAACATATAATTTCCGACAAACCCCTCTGGCTCTGTTGTTGTCAGCGTGTTCTTGGCTCTGGAGGGGGAAGAATCACTCACTGCGAACTACTTAGATACACAGTCGCTGTCTAAAACTACTATCTGCCTCCTTTTGAAACGTTTTCTATGGAAGGTCGAGTCACAACAACACACTCGGCCTGCTGCGCCTGAGTAGGCTTTACATAATCCACGTCTCGCTGTGCAGTTAAATATTGTTGAGCCAAGGACATGTGAGGATGAAAGAGACGCACTGATGTAAGCGGAAGGATTCACTTTATGTGGATATAGTTTTATGTGCTGATATTGTTTTATGCTCCACCAAGTGTTGCAACACGACTGGAGCCTTTGAATTGACAAAAAAACAAGGCCTCTTATTGATGAGATACGATAGTAAACTACAGAGTAATCCCTGTCCAATCAGAGTAAACCTTTAGAGGTGATAAATGATCTGCCTGCAGAATAAAGGTGTGTGTGTGTGTGTTCAGGAAGCAGAGTTACAGAATGAATCCACTGTTATGGCACACAGCTCCTGGAGTTCACAGGCATGTCATTTTTAATAGATGTTGTTGTTGCGTCACAGGTGGTAAAGTGAATTCCCTCTGAAAGGTGCATGTGTCCTCTGTTAGGAAACATCTATAGACTTTGTCTTGAGAACATATTATTTCTTACATCTTAACAGTGTAGATGAGAAATGCACTGTTCATCGACACCTGACTCAGCAAGGACACCTAGTGGTCATAGTCAGAGAATACACAGTATTTCAGGATGATTATAATGTAGAGTTGGTTTATAGATCGGTAAGAAATTGAAGAAAAAAGTAAATGGGGAGTACAGATGTTTTAATGAGAGGTCGGATGGAAATGATGTGCTGTGGCTGTAACACTCACCAGAATTCAACCCAGCTGAACAACCAGGGGCAACTTGTGGCAGCCCAACAGAAACATGACATTGTTTGTCATCCACCTGTAACTGCCACATCTCTGTCACAATGGATTTTACATTATCTCTCCGCAGAGATTTGATCCGACCTTTAAGTATATTTCCTGAAAAATCTCTAAAAGCAATGAGTACTTTAGAAATATTACAGAAAAGTCTCACAAAAACAACTTGTTATCGAACAAACAAAATGCAAGTTTCTTTAAGACAGGACGAATATACTTTAAAGCGGTTGTAGCTACTTATCACCTCATACTAGAATATCAGGTTTGTTATGGAATTTTTTATGGTTCAGGGCTTTTTTGTGGATTCAGTTTATTCCTTTTCTCTTTGTATGCTTTGTCTTATTTTTGGGCCTCCAGAAAAAACTCCATTCCTTCTTCCCGCCATATTCCCCTCACAGGGCCTAACATCACAAACATCACAAACAACCAGACAAAACCACAAAGTAGCACAAAGAGCCACAAGTTGTAAAACAAGCTGGTACATGATATCAAATGTAACCTCATCAAACAAGTACCACAAACAATGCTGTATGAAAATGTATTTTTCATTTTTTTTGGTCTCCAACCGCAGCCACACTCTGAGCACACTAAAATGAGGTTTCAGTTCGACACCATCACAGCTTTTCATGATGCAGTTTTGATGTTTTCTTTCTTCATCTCCAAACCTCACCAGTTCAATATAGTTCAAATAAATCATTGCACATGTATTTTGTCTTAAACCTCCCCTGTACTGTATTTGAAGGGAATTGGTTCAAACTTTGTAGCTGTGGTAAAATGAAAGAAAGACACAACCTGCAAGGGTTTTTGGTGTATTTTTTTATTTCCTCAATGACTAGAAATTTTGCTGTGTGTGAAATCTGCAGGGCACTTGATCCTCTGGCACCAGCCCCTCCATCTTGCTTCTTTATCACCAATTCAAGTCACAAGAGCATCATGAAAAACACACGGATGTAACAAAGTCATTTTTTTCCATTAACAAAAAGTAAAAAAACAAAACAAAAACATTGAATAACAATAAATAAAGAGCTCTCTTCCCTGTACAGAGATATATCTTAATCTAAAATCTTTTGTAATAAAAAATAGATCTTCAGTGCATTTCCTCTGACACGTTTTCTGCTGCTCCTTCAAATATTTCCACTGTGTTATTCTTGGTTACCCTGGCGTTAAAGCAATGGCCTTTAGAACAGAAACAATCAAAACCAAATATGAGCCCTCCTGAACAACACAAAAAAGTAAGCAGATATAAAATTTCACAGCCTTCTCTTTGTCTGTCTGTATTGTACATGTCAAAAACACAAACCTGGACAGAAAAGGCACAAGTAACTATAGTTTGAGTAATACTGGACAAACAGAAAGAATGGAATAATTTGTCTTTCAAGATTTTGGTCATTTACAAATTTATTCATGTTCCTTTGTCATATATTTAAACAGACATTAAGAAGATTACCAGTATCAAGAGATACAGGGGGGATATTGACTGTATATATGTGAATGTCAAAACAAATGTGTATAAACCCTAATTTTTCCAGTTTTTATTGAATTTAACAAGGTCACATCCAGCTATTTAACCTCACACAAAGTTTTTCTCTTATAAATTCCTTGGTAAACAGTTGAAATAAATTAAGATGAATTTAAAGTATTCCTACAAGTTTCTCACTTTTTATTGATGACTTAAAACCCTGTCTACCCTGTGATACATTACTATGACAAAAGTGTGCTGCAGGAGGAAGAACTGTATATTTCCATCAGATTGGAAAAAAACAGGTAACAGAGGAAGACAGACTAGTTAGAGGTTCACCCTACAGCGACATAATGAGCTGGAATATCAGAAAAAATGAGGGTTCACGATGAACTGAACTGAAGGGGAAAGCAAAGAAACAGATGTCGAGATGAACAATATTTCATCATCACTGTAGAAAAAATACCACGAGTGAGTTCAGTTGCTGAAGGAGTCCAAAAAATGTTGATTCAATTTAAGATTTGTGATTCCATTAATCCTTTTTAATCTTTATTTTAATTGTTCTGTGCTTTAATTTCAGAGACACTGAGACATCACGCTGTAAATTTCAGTAACAACTGGAAAAATGCAGGTGTTATAAAACTTTTGACCATATATACATATATATACTGTATATATATATATATAATTTATATATAGATTTACAGAAACATTTTCACAAAGAAAAAAGTGCATTTGTTTATAACAAACCTGAATGTTGCCAAGGAACAAACATTTAAGTTAACAATAGTATTGAAAACTGTATAAAAACAAAGCAATAAAAAAACAAGACTAGTGTAGCAACCAATAAAGCAAAATGGGATGCATGATGCATCAAGTTGTCGACACTGTCAAGTGCTCTGGTCTGTTCTGGCTGAGCCTCCTTTAGCTCCTCCCTCGACTGGATCACTACTGGATGGTGGCTCCTCCCCCTCTGGCTGCTGTCCAATGAGACGCGAGGCTACGGCGGCTGCTGGACTGAAGGGCGCCATCAAACAACTGTCTCTGAGACAGTGTTCCTTGGTCTCAGTGGCAGACTGGCGAGTGTGGGCGGAGCTGTGTGAGCTGCCATATTGCTTTGAGTCTGTGGTCTCCAACTCCGGTTTGGAACGTGCTGGAGCTGAGCTGAGACCGCACCGCCCTGACTGGCTGGTTCCTGCTGCCTGGTGCTCTGACCAGTGGTCTCCAGGAGTCCTAAGCCCTTGAGTTCTGGGGGTCCCGCCCCAGTGTGATTCGAACCTGGCCAGTGACAGCCCCTCCATGGGGGGAGACGTTGGAGATGAGGGGGTGGTCGGGTGGGACCTGGGTCTGGCCTGTACCATTTGGATTCCTCCGATGGAGATCATCAGATAGGGGACCTTGGCTTGTTGGGAGTGCATGGGAAGATGGCTGAAGATGTTGTCTGCTGCTTGGTGGGCGGGATAACTTTCACATGTAGAAAGATGAAAAGCAGCAGGAAACAAGCTGGTTTCTGGTAATGTTGTCCCTCCACCAACTGCTGTACCTCTTTTATCCTGTAGAGGGAGGAAACAATTCATCATTATATTTGATGCACTTGCTCTGCTTTTACACAGGTGCTGTACTCTAAAATAGGAGGAGGAAAGTGCAGAGGAAATACGCAGTGGTCCATTTCCCAGTTAAAATTTCAAGGCACACCTATTGAAAAAAAGAGACTCACCAGTTGGACATGACCACCCTGTGTGCTGGGACTCTCCCACGGCAGGTATCCAGGGGTCCTGTGCTGTAACCAGAGTGGCAAAGGAGGGGCCCTGGCTTGTGATGATCGGTAGCAGCTGGTCGAAATGGGACGAAGCGGAGAGAGGGGTCTGATCGGAGATGGTCCTCTTTCAGGTGAAGGTGAGACATGTCGGCCGGGTGAGGACAGCTCAGTCCTGGGGGAGAGGCTGTGGATGGGTGAGGACAGCTCCAGACGGGGGGAGAGGCTGCGGCTGGGGGAGCAGCTCTCACTGCTGGGGGAGAAGGCTCTCGGTGACGCCTTCCAGCCCCGCCGGGAGAACAGAGCTCTCCTGCTGCCTGGTGAGGCGGCTCGTCTACGGAGCCACACTCCCCTCGGCGAGTGCTCTTGACTGGGGCTGGGACTGGGGCCTGCGGGGGCCTCGGGGTCGGGGGTGCCCTGTTGAGAGTGCCTACTGCTGCCAGAGCGCCCTCCTGTTGATTGGTGTGTGTCCGACGAACAGGAGGACGGTTGGTCGTCATGGGATACGGACTCCTCTTCCTCATCGTCATTGTCATCATCGTCGTCCTCCGACTCCTCCACGTCGGAAAACTGATGTTCCTCCTGTTCCTCTGAGCCACAAACACGTTCATCACTTCCAGCTGTTTGTGCAGACACAGACAAACATACACATTGTTAGTGTCGTATCTGTTTACATCCACTGAACCCTAAACCTGCTGTACTGAATTTATTTTTCATAAATCTCACTAACATCCACTAAAATCTGGCTTTTGCAATGGGAATGGATACAATCGGCATTCACTCCTCCGGGTCAAATTGGTCTGCAGTAGACCCAAGTTTGTTCAAGTGATTGAAACGTGACGCCAGGGTGAACGTGCGTATACCCACTAATTGTGGTGTAAAAAGGTATAAGAGAGAAAGAAACGTGAGCATTTTCAGGACATCATACTGCATCTTTCTGACAAACCTCAACCACCACCCATTGAACCAATTTCATAAATCAACTGAGGATGAAAAGACCGGAGTCTGAATGAATATGCTTCTATTCACAAAATATCTCAAAAACTCTTTTGAATGGAAAGGCGGTTGAAATGGCGCATCCTTGGCTGTGATGAGTGGAGTCTGTCAGCTAGAAGGAGACGTCATCAAGAGGGGTAGTAGAGGAAGGTTAGAAGCAAACAGTGAGGTGGCGTTGACAGGGGCAGATGTCAGAATTGGGGAGTGGTTATCATCATATTCTAGTGACACGTGCATGAGAACAAAGTATGCTGGGAAGACTGCTGCCACCACGGTTGCATGCTCTGTATTCTTTATTTATTTATCGGATACTTTTTCATACTATTTCTTATGCAAGGCCGAAGGGAGGAGAATAGAACATGGTGTTATGTAAGCTGTCGGAGCGACTACAATTCTTCACAGGCGTTCATCCAGCTGTGTACCAATATTTCTCTACAGCGGTGGGGAAACATGTGAGATGCCTTCCCCCATCCCCTCTTAAGTACCTGTTTCCTCGCTCTCTGGCTCGTCCAGTGATGACTCAGATACCCCCATCGCCTGGCATTTTTTCCCATGAGCCTTTGACTTCATGTGTTTGGTAAGGTTTCCTGGGAAAGGAACAAGGAAAGCGCATTAAAAAATTGCCCTTGACTTGTACAGGGCAAAGCGAGGACGTTTCAGCAGCAGAGGTAAAATGTGATCACCAGGCATAACATGACGTAACAACAACAGAAACCCAGTTTGTGTGTTAGAATCAACTTCATACTTTTCCTTACCTTTGGTTTTGAAGGCAAAGTTGCAGTGTTTGCAAATGTACGGACGGACATCGGTGTGCGTTCGGATGTGCTTTTTCAGCATACTGGGTTTCTTGCAGCGGATGCCACACTCTCCACATATGTACTTCCCCCTGCCGCGACCTCGCACGTAAACATAATCTTCATTGGACTTATACCTAAGAGATAAGAGAAAGAGAAACAGAAAGGTTTGGTTGCAGCAAAATCACAATTTGGGATTACCTTCATATAAAACCACTCAATGCATTAACAGGTTCTTGGTCCCAACAACCAAAAATACCAGTCTCCTTGGCTGCAACACCTTTCCACTCTGTTGACCAGTTACATCATAGGCTTAAACATGGACGATTGGGTTCCACTTCCTACCACTAATCACAAATGCCAGAGTCTGTGCAGTGATGAGAAGTGGATGAGTGGTACTGGGCAGAAGCCACCAGTAAGGTGCCGTCGAGACACATGCTCGACCAATCACAAGCCAGACTTAGCTGTCAATCATGATGTTTCAACCCACTTGTAAAGGATCAAAAATCTAACTTAACAGAAAATAAACACGACATCAATGCGATAAGAACTATCATAAATGAAAGAATCCATCTTTGAGAAAATATTAATTTGGCCTTTACTTTTTAGTTTGGTCAATGAACATGGAGGAGGCAGGATTTATGACCAGCCATGGCCAGCCACCAGAGGGCGATCGAGATGCTTTGGCTTCACCTTTGGGGGGGCCGTCATGTCGTACATCTTTATATACAGTCTATGAATTACATGCAAACCTGGTTGATAAATTTTCATCGTAAAGAACCAAAACAATGTGCTAAAAGATGTTAAACACTCAAAAAGGGGGTGTGGACAAACTACAGAGTTGTGTGATTAATCTCTGCCTGTTCAAGTAAAAGTTATTGATTAGTGCAGCTTTAATATTGATAGTGAATGTAGCTGTAGGAGTCTTTGTGCAGCGTACACACACACACACACACACACACACACACACACACACACACACACACACACACACACACACACACACACACACACACACACACACACACACACACACACACACACACACACACACACACAAGGCTTTCTTTATGGTGGCGGGTTGGGAAAGCCCCACCAAAACCCCAGCAGCACCCTGGGCTGTTTCTTCTGCTACACCCTGGGCACACAAGAAAATACCAGCTATTCTGCTGCGATCAGGTGGCCCTGCCAACAACAGCAGCAGCTACAGAGGTGGAAGGGAGGCAGGGCTCTGGCCAACAAGCTAAAATAGATACTATATATAAAAATCTAGTTACACATTTAGTTCTAGTCTATAAAAACATTGTTTATACTCCATCTTGGTGTTTACAGAGAGGTTATTTATGTGCACATTGGACCGCAGACGTTCTCTATCTGAATTGTCCTCTATGAAATACTAATCTGCTCTCGCCACTCATGAAGAGACGCACAATTCTTTCCTAATGATGAATATCCAGTGTGTTTAATTACTGGATATGCAGCACATCGACAAGAACCCAGGCAGTGTGAATGCTCCTTGTTGTAGAACAGAACCAGCCACTGCAATTCATAAAAAAGCGTTACACAACTGTAAAACAGTCTCAACAGTAGCATTATGTTCAGTGGCTGGCTACTGTTTACTGGCACACAGCATTTCTTCCTACTGCTAAAAATAAACACCCACAAGGCAGGAGTTGCACTTCACGCATCGAACGTTAAATCAGCAGCACATCTCTCAGTAAAGTCGACTGTCAATCCGTTTCCTGCTCTTGCCGTAGCTCTAAGGCTCCCACGGCAGATTGGTGGAGGTTGTGATTGATTGATGAGGCCGAATGTGAATTTGAACACAGCAAACAATGAAACATACTTCAGTCTCAATCTGAAGCTTTCTGACACAAGCTCTGCTCAGAAATAATAATGACCATGTCCCCAGTGTGGTCACCAGTGTCAAGGCAAATCAGCAGCGTGACCCCTTCCACCATTGACATCAATCTGCATCTTTAGACAACCAGAAGGAAACAGCTTGTGCACACTAACAGGAATTGAAGCTTAACCAGAGACTTCCACTGCCAACAAGAAGGAACAACTAGAGCTATTTTCAGACATGAAAATGTCTCTACCCAATTTTTCTGAAATTGTATTTGTCTTTCATTTATGAAGAACGCAGTAGGATAATGTCTGGAACATTCAGGTGAGGGATGGTGTCTGGGTAGAGCATGCAGGAGGAAGAAAACAACATTTACATTCCGCTGCAAAATGTGCATGTTTTCGTTCACAGCACATCGACACCGGCATCAGCCCTTATCACTAAAGACTCTTGAATGTCGTTGTCTTTCCAAGTTGTCATCATTTTTCTGCTGTATTCTCACACCGGCTCACTAGATATTTCCTGGTCATTTTACTATGGGGCTGGCAGGAAAAGTTCTAGACAATGTCTGGAGCAACTGACTCAGACAGTTCATTGCTCATCTGAAAGCAGCTTATGTTTACTTAATTGAAGAGATGTGTTATTGAGAGAAAGCTGCCTTGATCCCATATATGTTTCTTAGGTCTGTGATGCTTATAAACTAATACCGTGTTACTCCTCTTTAAAGGATCTCTGACATTGGATCAAAATTAAATTGTTCAAGTCATTGGAAAGAAAACAAAGCTGCATGATGCATCTTCCTAAAAACAGTGTACAAAATGAGAAGTGTACAGTCATGATTTCAATGTGTTGACAAAAGGGATGAAGGCGTAATGAGTCCTAACAGAGTCAGCGTGCAAAACATTCAGCTGTGATGTTGAGTGAGTAGCTGCAGCTTATTTGCATGCACGGAAAAAATACAGCAGGACATCAAGGGGTGTAAATACACAGAGAGAGGAGACATGGGAGCTTGACAGTGAATGAACAGAATATAATACATGGGAAAGTAAAACTGGAGGAGCTCCCAAAGTGAAACAGGCAGAGCCAGTAGAGGGAGAAGGATGATGGAGACAGACAGGGTGTAGAAGGAGGAAAGCTGTGGGCTTTAACTAAAACACACTTCTTGGATGTGTGTAATGTGTGTCTGCAAATGATAATTTGACTGGTAATTAGTGCCTTATCTATGGTTAAGCAGACAACTTATTCACACTCAATGTGTGTGCCTTTATGTGCTGTCATACAAAAACACACACACACACACACACACACACACACACACACACACACACACACACACACACACACACACTAACATCACCTATAAACATTTTATAAAAATGGCCATTTTAGTTAATTGTCTACTTATTATCTATTACAACAAATTTTACTGTATAAACTGAACCATACAGACCATAGACGTCCTCCCACTATCCAGAAATAAAACCCAAAATGTCCAGATACAAACTCCATCTCGCACAGTTGCAGCCAGATTCTGCAAAGTAGCGATGAGGGATGGGAGGTCTTGTTGATATTTGCGCTTGACCAATCATGAGTCAGTCTCAGCTTTCAATCATGACGTTTTATCCCATTTTCATAGCGTCCCATCCACTAACATAGAGGAGGCAGCATTTATGACCTATAACTGCAGCCATCCACCAGGAGGCGATCGAGACACTTTGATGTTACAGACGCTGCAGAATTTCAAAATTCTGTTCTGAACACAATAAACCTGGGAAAGAGGACACCGGCTCCACCGGGTCCACCGGAAACGATCAATCAGAAATTTATGGAAAGCACAAAAATGTGAATGTAGTGAAGTACAAACACACACACACACACACACACACACACACACTAACACACACACATGCTTATATCTCTCCAAATTAGCACTTCTAAAATGCAGACGTTCATGCCAACAGCACAAGGAAAAAGCTTGGCTGCAGGTACAAATGAAGTCCCTGCTGGCTCTGCTGCCTCCCATCTGTTACTGTCGTTCTCTGCACGCTCTCATCAGCTTCTCATAGTTGCTGTTTCACTATCACCAAGCATTGGTTTGTGACTGAATAACAGATTACTTGTGTAATGAGGCAGTGCCATTATTCACAAATATTGAATATTGAATAACACGATGTGCATTTTGACAGTGTCGCTCTTGTAGCTCTTACCCGCCTTCAAAGATGCGAACACGAGGGGGCTCACTCTGTTTGGAAGTGGAGGGTCTCTCCTCTTCTTTCATCTCTTTAGGCTCTTCCTTCTCATGCTGCTGCTGATCCTTTACTTCAGTGACGGTGCTGGCTGGGGTGGCATGTAGCTACACTCAAGACACACAGAAATATTCAAAACAATTTAAAATAAAATCTTGACTGTTTCCTAAATCAAACTAGACAGCCTAAATCAACTTCCCCTATTTATCATTTTCAAACTTGTCACTGACAAGCTACGTCACTTTGTAGTAGTTTGTCAGATTTTGGAAAGTTCCCAAATTAACTTAAATTAAATACAGAAGTAGCTTCTTAACAAGACCATAGACTGTGTATGAGGATGGAAGACATGCCTCTACTTCCTCCCACTAAGCAGAAATGAAGCCAAAATATCCCAGATACCAACGTCGCCATCTTGTGCATTTTGAGCGAGAGTCTGTAGCGATGGGGGATGGAGGAAGTAGGGTTAATGATCTATACTGCATCCAGCCACTAGGTGGTGATCAAGACGCTTTGGCTTTTGGAGAGCTGTCATGTCATCCATCTTTATATACAGTATATGCTCAAAACCTGAAAGCAGTGTATAATAGCAGTTTCCCTTTTAGTTCCCCTTAATGTGGTTGTATGTAAAACAGACACATAAAAAGATAATAGCAAAACAGTCAGTTTAGTGTTCATCAGACTGGTCTACATAAACATTCAGTGAGGGTGTATTGTGGTTATGTTTACCTCTGACACAAGCGGGGTCCTGCTATTGGCAGTGGCCAGTTTGCCTTTGGCCGGACTTGGGGCTGTGGCCATGGTGTACGTCTCTGCGCTGTGCTTTTGTTTGGAGCACAGCAGAGACAAGACCATCTTAGTGCTGAGGCCCGGCAGGTTGGGGTTGTGAGCACTTATGCTCCAGGTAGAGTAAACTGAGGCACGGGCATCCCTCTGGACAGATGGATTGGGTTTGACATAATTCAGGTAGCACCAGTTGACTGAGGTGGAGGTGTGGAGGCTGGGGTATGAAGGGATGCTCCCTCTCCCAACTCCCTCCTCCACAACCGGCACCTCTTCCTTTTTTTGACCTGTCTTGACAGTCGACTCCTCCTCCTCCTCTTTCTCCCTGTTATGTTTCTTGGACACCTTCTCCTGCTCTCTCTCCACTTTCACAGTTGTCACCTCCACCCTCTCAGGCTGATTCTTCTCTCCCTTATCCAGTTTTCTCCCAGTAGCTTTACTTTCTTCCTCCTCTCTTACTTTCTGTTCTTCATCTTCCTCCTCCTCATCTCCAGCCTTATGTTGCTCCCCCTCCTCTTCCTCTTTTACCCTTTTCTGGTGACGTTGAGCCTCTGTGCTGAGTTCCAGACTGGCTGCAGGAGAAAGCATCCGTTTACTTCCTCCAGGCCCCAGTGGACTGTATCCCTCCCCAGATCCTGAGGCCAGCTCGGCAGGCAGAGACAGAGGAAGAATGATGTCTGGAGAAGGGACCTTCAGGTAGGACCGCTGCAGCTTTTCTCGCTCAACCTGACCCATGATGACCATAGCTGTGCAAGAGATGGGTTCCTGTGAGCGTGTGCAGGCCAGGATCTGGGATAGCGTGGTATACATGGCACTGGCATAGGTAGGTATATGTGTCTGGAGGCGCACTGGAACCACAAGGGACACGACTGGTGTAAGCTGTGCCAGGCATGTGGCAATAACTGGCCGCATGGGGTGGTGGGAGATTGTTACAAGGGATTGATGGATGAGGTCAGAAGACATAGATGAGATGGAGGGTCTGCTGTCTATTGGAAGTCTTGGAGGAACAGGTAAGTATATAGACTGACTAGGTCTGGTACTGGAAGAGAACTGGAGAGGACCTAATGGAAGCTGATGCAGTGGTATACCCAAATGTTCTGACATGTGGATCTGCGTTGGGTGTATTGGTATGTGTGAAGGTCCTGACTGTGAATGTAAGAAGGCTCTGTGGATGATCTGGGTAGACAGCACTTCAGAGATGGCTGTGGTGCAAGGGAGTAGCTGGGATAGTGATCCTGGGGGAAATGCCTGTTGGCTTCTAGGCTGCAGAGGCAACACATCCTGAGGGGGTGGGAAGATTTGCGGCTGGAACAGCTGCACAGCCTTCCCTGTGGCCTCCAGACTGAACCGGGGGTTTGACTCAGTTGAACAGAGAGGAGGGAGGACGGAGCGGGATGGCCCAGGCTTTGAACTCTCTGCTCGAGACAACTGACTCATGCTGGCCCCTTCCTCTTGTTCAGGTTCCCCTAAGGTGGCGTGCTTCACCAGCAAGCACTTTCTTCTTTCTTTCCAGGAGGACGTTGACTGCTGAGTGGACAGAGATCCATAATCAAAAGACTTGCTTCTGGTGTCTGAGATCTGCTCAGTTTGCTGGGGGCTGGCTGGGGTCTGCTCTGAGGCAGAGCGCCTCATCTCCTTGTGGCTCTGATGGTGTTGGTGGGAAGGAGATGGCACCATCAACATCTGGGAGCTTTGGCTACTGACAGCCCAGACGACAGGCTCTGATCTCAATGTGTCCTCACAAGAAGCAGAAAGGCTTGAAGTGTGGGAGATGTTGCTCTCTTGACTGGGGGTGCGAGACAGAGACACAGATTCAAAGCTGGACTCCCCAGACGACTGGGCTGCTTCTGCCAGACGGAGTCTCTTCTTCTTTGGTGGCAGCTTCTCTGCAGGGAGCTGGGCCAGACTCTGGCTACGCTGGGGCCACTGGAACTCCTCCATTCTCTCTGCCTCCTAGGACAGATAGAGAGTTTATTAATTTATCATATAGAAAGAGTTGGCAAGAAAGGCAGTCAGTCGTACATAAATGCATAAAAATACACAGTACTCCTTTAAATAATCCTGTACCTTGGATGAGGATGCTGTCACTGGCGGTGACACAGATGGCATGTCAGCATCAGGCTCCACAGTTACAAGTATCTCTGGCACTTGGATGTTTGGCTGGCGGATAAGGCGAGATGTAGAGGGTGATGGTTTTGGCTCGGGTTGTTGTGTTTGCTGACTCTCTCTGAGGTCTGGTTCCTGACTTTCCATGGATATACTCTCCTGCTTCTCAAAAGAGCTTGTGTGTTGGATGACGGACACACCCTTCCTGTCCTGCTGCTGCTGTTGCTGCTGCTGTTCTTTTGGCTCAGTCTGTAAAGAAACACCTAAACACATATAGCATAAAAAATTCATTATAGTCATTATATCATACTGGTGTGTTGTTTTTTGAATTATGATATTTACATTTTAGTGAATTTCTGTGCCTAATCTGTAGCGTAGTGTTATTTAATGCTGTCATTTTTACCTCCTCCAAGGAGCTTATGTTTTCATCTGCACTTGTTTGTGTCTTACTTAGCAGGATTACGCAAAAACTACTGAACTGATTACCACAAAACTTGGTGGAAGGATGCTCAGGGAAGAATATAAAATTTTGGTGTGGATCTGAATCAGGGGGCGGATTTAGGATTTTTTTATTTACTTTCTTTAACATTGTGACATAGCATGTTTTATTAACATTTACGTTTATTTCCAAAAGTAATAATTAATGGATCTTGATGAAAAAAATCTGCCATGTTTAGGGTACTGGTATTTATGATTGAGTAAAATTTGGTGCCTATCCTAAACAAAATCCAGATCTAATTCATTTAAATGTGGTTTCATAAGAAGGCCGTAGTATATTTTGTGGCGGATCCACAATTTTTTCAACATCTTCACAGGGAGTAATTTATGGATCTTGAAAATCAGGCATATTAATAAGACTGACATCTATGAGTTTGTGAAATTTGGTGTGGCTTGATTGAATTTAAGTGGCCTGTTGGGCTTTGGCAAAGGCATGCGCTTAGTACCATTCTAGTTCCTTTCTGTTTTCTTTGCTTTACATGAATGATGAGAATGTACATATTGACTTGTTATGTCAATCTTTCCCAAACCTATTTGGGTTTCTCAGTTGTTAAAAGAGGATAGAAAAAGCTGGCTGACTCGGAAATTATTACTTATGCAGGATAAGGGTTATAATTTTATCAGCTGGAATACATAAACAGACCTGAGAGGGCCTGGCTGTGTTCCTGTCTGCTTGGCACTGGAATGAGGCCTGCAGAGCTGCCTGACACAGCTACAGATCCAGGGCTGGGAGGGTCCTCCTCCAGGCTCTCCTCTTTCCTCCTCTTCCTCACAGCCATGGCCAGTGCCCGGAACTTATAGTGCATCATCATCGGGGGGCGATCCTCCCTGCATGTTTTTCTCACATCCCTGCTCTCTTGTTCCAGCATCTGGTGTCCTGGGCAGACGCCTCTGTGGGCCTCATAACCTTCACTGTGTTGGAAGTGAGTGCCACATGCTTCACATTCAAACAGGCTGGGACTCTTTTTCTGTTGCTGTTGCTGCGGCTGCCTTTCTAGTTCACTGCCTCTGGCTGAGGTGGTGGTGGGACTGGCCCCTTCCAGCATTACCTCAGCTCCCAGGGGCACCTCTATGGCAGGTTGGCGCTTCAGCATACGCTGAGCATGACCAGCCCTCATCTCCGCTACCACAGCTTGCTGCTCATCAAATGACTGGCAGAGACGGTAACGTCTGGGGGACATGGGCCCAGAGGTGGAGGGCTCCCTTTGGCTGGTGGAGGAAGGCATGGAGTGGCTTCTAATCATAGGCACTGATGACAGCTCCTGGGTACCAGGTGGATCTGCCTCAGGATTGTGGAGGTGCCTCAAACCACTGGGTCCGGGGGGTTCTGATTTGGGATCAAATGTGCTGGGATCTTTAGGAGCAGTAAATTTAGGTGACTCCATGCTGCTCTTCCTGGACAGAGAGGAGCGTCTGGGCTTCACGCTGTCAATCTCACTAGTGTCTACTACTGCTTCATTGATAGTGATGAGCTTTGTAATGTGTTCTATTACTTGGGTTTTGGGTACAGTGAAGGGAATGCTCTTTTCCTCTGTTCCTGAGGATGAGGAGAGTGATGAATGAGGTTGCTGCTGATGGGGACTGCGCTGCTGCCCCCCCAGTCGTCCATATTTCCCTAGAATAATTTCTGCATAGGTTTTGGCACTAGCACTGGGGGGACTCACTTGAGACAGGTCAGTGCTGCCTGATCCGGAAAAGTAGCCAGACTCTGTGCTGCCTTTACTGCCAGGGCCTAGAGAGGAAGATGAGGTGGAGAGGGAGGAAGAGGGATGGTCATCCGAAGAAGCCTTGGGTCCACGCTTCCTTTCACTTAGTCTCAGTGCCAGCCTTTGCTTGACAGCCTGGGAGTCTTCAGGCCTCTGGCTCTCCTCTGAGCCTACCAGCACTTCCTTACCACCTTTCCTCTGCTGTCCCAACATCTCTTTAGAGGAGACCTTACTGTGTTGGCCTGTCTCTTCCTCAGACTCAGTGCTTTCTCCTTCTGTGTGTTCCTCTGGATCTTCTCCGGCACCACTGCCCTCTGGTCCACTCAAACTGGGCTCATCACGACTGGATGCCAGTCCTGCTTTAATGCGATGGGCATGGGACTTGCGGTGCTTGTACAGGTTGCTCTTGGTCTTGAAAGAAAAGCCACAGGGAGCACAAGGGTAGGGTCTTTCTCCTGTATGGGACCGAATGTGTTTCTGAAGAACGCTTGGCTTGGCACATGGACGGCCACAGTAAGTGCACACATATTTCCCTGGTTTCTGGGGTTTCTTCTCCCCTTTTCTGGGTGAGCTGACCCCTTCTAGGCCCTCTTGGCTGGACTGAGATGGGACCCCATGACCATGCTCACCCCGGTTGGAGGAAGTAGAATGGAGGGATGAGGTTGATGGGGAAGTTGGAGAGAAGAAGCTGCCTCCTGAGGGACCTGGGTTGTCTGAATGCTGCCATGCTACCGCTTGCTGCTGCTGTAGCCGAAGGAGAAGGTCAGTGCGTTTGGGTTGGCGATTTTGCAGGCGGCCCAAGGCTCTATGCACAGGACGAGGATTAGGAGGCTGCTGGGGCTGCTGAGGTGGACAAGATCCTACTGAGGATTCAGCTGTCACATGCTGCTGCTCTTGCCTTCCAGAGCGCTGCCCATCAGCCGGACGGCTGGGCTCAGCCTCCATAGAGTGGGCAGGAGGCCTTACAGACACGCAAGGAAGGGCTCTTGGAGCCTCATGGGGCTCACCGCCAGGCAGCAGAAAGGTCAGAGGCCAGGGAACATTGACAGACTGAGTTGTAAATCAAAACGGAGGGCCTTTCTCAATGTGGGCCAAAAGTTATTCCAGATGACCAAATGAGGCATCATTAAAATGTGCCCTGGAGCTGCATGGATGCAGGTAAACATGGACCATTTCTCTGTACAAAGGAGCTCTGCTTCTGTCCAGCCTCAGCCATTCTAACAGCAATCGCAAGGTCTTCTCTGCATCTTCTTTGTTGTATGACGAACGTTTCAGTCGTTCAGCTTCTGACGGGGTCTAAGGGACCACAGAAAAAGAAAAAGAAGCTTAGAGTCACAAAAGTGTTGACATATTATGTATTAGATTCTCTAAACAAGGTTTTGTCTCTGCATTAAAATTATAATAAAATATCCCCAAGTTTTCCTTTTTTCCTTTTCCCTTTGCAAGAGAAACACAATTAAAACAATGATAAAGTAAGGTCCTGCTCTGTTGACTTCAGTCAAAGTCGGGGCTCATTACTACACACTCAGAAACAGAACACACACAAGATGATATCCTAAGGGTTTTCAGAGAGCCTGCCATACTGTATAGAAAAGTGAGTGTTGGAACAATAAAAAGCAAAAATCGTACTGTCATATTATTAAATTCTTAATTGAAAATTGCTCCCTCATATCGTTATTTGACAAACAGCGTTAAGTTTCCTGGAGTAATGTTGACTGAGGTCAGTGCTGTAATGAGAACATCAGCGAGGTAACTGCATCAGCAACATGTTATTGCTCTCATCTGTCCTGACATTCATTATCTCATTATGAACAGTGTGCAGTGATTCAGGAGACAGGGACACACCTAGTGTAAATCTATTAAGAAATGTAAGGTACAGATGTACGTATTTGCTATAGTAACACTTTTAAAGGCATAATAATCGTGACTCTCTTGATTCAACAGTTGTGAATCCACTCAAATCAGACATATAGTATGATGTGTATTTTGACTTTTAGTGGGGTCCATGTCCCATCCACTAACATGTAGAAGATTACATTACATGTATGGAATAGGTGCTATGACGTATACTTGAGTGTCTCGGTGGTGATCAAGACACTTTGGCTTCACTTTTGGGGAGCATTAATGTCATCCATCTATATATACAGACTATGGGAGAAACACTAGACTCCTATATAAGCTATTTATGTCAATCACCGTTTGTGTTAATGTAAGTTGTGCATGGGGACGCTGCATACATTCAAATACAGCATACAAAGATAGACTGTGTGTATGTGAGTGAGTGAGTAAGCAAGCTAATGCCACGATAATACTGATAATTTTGGTCACAATACTGCCACACCGTTTCATGACAACCAACAACTGGCCTGTGCTTTGCAGGAGTCAGAGCCAGGCCAACCAGGCAACAGCCACAGCACATGCACCAACAGAAGAGACCACATTGTCAGGGCAGAGAGTCAAAACAAACATGGGAAATATAGCCTGTGCTTATCTGATCTGGCACCGGAGCTAAAGGGGGTATATGGAGGGGGGCTGTTTTCTAGTAGATAAGAGGACTTGACAGTAACTAGGTCTCAGCCTCTACCTCAGCCAGCAGGGTGCAGTGTTTATGAGGGGCCATGATGGGAGCAGTTGCTCATCTGTTGTAAAAGGGTTGCGTGATAAGCTTTTATTAAAATGGATCTATTGAAATAGTGCCTGCTCACACATCGCTGGAAGGCTGCGTTTATGAGTATAGATGATCATGAGGACTAAGAGATGAGGCTACAATGAAATCTCCTCTTTTATCAAGATGTATGTTCTGTAATACTTCCCACTTACTACAAATCCTGCAGTCCATCTCAACTGGAGACACAGGATTCTTGTGCCGCAGCCAATCAAAACACTTTCTGGGAATGGATGGGGCCAATCATAACATTTTCACTGAGCAGCCATGCCCGACCACTGACAGTCCCAGCACAGGCTCATCCAGGGTATCAATCATCGTAGAGGAGGTTGACCCTGCTTGTGATCCCCCCCCACCCCCCTGACTCTGTCAGACTCTGGAGATCAGTGCTTGCTGAAGGAGGACACTGTGTATGTTCACCTCACAGTCGTAGCGCTCTGTGATGGTGCAGGCAGCGTGCACCACCTCTGACAGCTCGAGGAACACACCAGGAAAGAGGACAGCAAGAAAATGCTTTGCACCGATGCAGAACAAATGCAGAAACTGACTGTAATGAGGTGAGATACAGAAAATGCACAGATATTCTATAATATTATATATTAATGCATTTGAAGTGGGAGTAAGAAAGATAAAGTTAGATGACTTGGGGGAGAGAGAAGTGACTGAAGCAGCAATCCAGTGGCTGAATAAACAGGTCCAGCTGACGACTGCAGCTTAAGGTGGCTGAGGCGGCAGTGACAGTTTCTTTTTTTAATGAGCCACACTCGCTCCATTCATATGTCTAAAAAACACACACGGCACAGTCAGCCTTCATTACAGTCAGTTTACAGTGGAAAAACAAGGAAAGAGAATCACTCTTCCTATTGGAAACAACTTGACATATTCTCAGCTCCATATCCAATCTCTCCCCCCCCCACACACACACGCACACACATCTGTTAGGGCCGATCATCTGTTTAGTGTGCGTTTTCTCCAAGCAGACCAGCGCTTTGATTACAGCAGACTTATACCATCAGCGCTTGGCAATTAGGCAGCATAACAAACCAAATCAACACCATTAAAATTCACTTCTTCAGTCTCGGCTGCAGAGGGAGGACTCGTGTATGTGGTGACAGCTAAAGATTTTTCTGTCTTGATCTGTTGCGAGGGACACATTACTCTCTGGAGGTCCATGTAGAGAAGTTAGATCAGGGGGGAATGGAGCTTACAGAAGAGAAGAGTGCAGTTCCTCACACACACAGAGAAAAGTGACGTGACAATAAAAACAGATGAATGAGGGGTGGGTGTGTGGGTAAGGACTGGTAAAAAACGAGAGGGTCCGGGTGTGGATGATGCTGTGCATAGAAAACAGAACTGGAGAGGGAGTTAAGCTCGACAAATCGTCTGCCTCGACCTCCCTGTAATGAATGTCTTTGTTCGTGTGGTCGGTTAAGAGTGTGTAAGTTTTAATGATCTCTGGCATGGCTGTTGATGTAGCCCTTAAACAGGGCGATTAGAAGGGTTTAAGGTTGAGGGAGAGCGCTGCCTACATTATTCATGGCCGTCTAGACTGCCAGCTCTGAGAGGGGGGAAACACACAGTCAGGGCCTGGCCAGGGAGATGAGGGGAAGGAATGCCAGAGTCGAGGCTACGTTGAGCCAAAACACACACACGCACACCCTACAGCACACATACAGCGTACAGTACCACTCTCTCCAGAGAAATACCCACCAGCGCACAGCAAAGCCAAATCCGCTCTGACAGCTCTGACCAGCCAATCAGCTGCAGCGCCCTGAGGTGACCTGCCCTGGTACCACTCAGCCGATCCTCCTGCTGTTTGACGAGGGGTTTTCCTTTCTCATCATCCTCATTCCACGGGGATGACTTGTTATCAGTGTTGCCTATGACACGCAACACTTCAGTGCACCAGGGGGCTCATATACACACACAATGATTTGACTGTAACATGAGGATATTACAGTCGTATAAGATAAAAAACACACAGGACGTGTGAATTTGTCTAACCTCATTGATGAGGGCGGGGAAAGGGCGTTCTTCCCTCAGTGCTATTTTTAGGCTGAGGTGCGAGCAGGAAGCCACTGATGCAGCTGTTATACAGTGTAATGTTCTTTTGACGGCAGGCGTCGGATCAAAACCACAAAGCTAATATTAGTAGCAGTTTGCTAAACAGCAAACAGTGAGCACAGGAGTGCGGTGCCCAGTTCAAGGCTGACTCAATGCCACCGTATGATAATTCACACAACAGCCTCGTGTGTTGCATGCAGTGATTTGTTGTGTGAACTTCATTCTGGTGTCTGTGACGAAAATGTAATTAACAACTGGTCCAGTGAGAGGAGAAGACAGGATGAGTGAGGAATGTGTGTGGACAAGACACATGAGTGTGTGTGTGTGTGTATGGACATGCAAAGGGGCTTTGTCAGCAGAAGCAGGCACTGATGTTTCTGCTCCCATGGGAGCCCTGACACACGGAAGAGCTCACACCATGTCCACATACACACACCCACACCCACACCCACACCCACACACACACAGTTGTGTCTCTATGACTTCAGAGGACATCACATTGTCTTTGATTTCCTGGACTTACTATAACCTTAACCATAGTTACTACTTGCTTAACAATAACCTAAGCCTAAACCAATGGGACTTTGTTTGTCCCCATAAGGAAGATGAGTTCCCATAATGTGATAATTTAGGTCCTCACACGATGAGTAATACCTGGGCCACACAAACACACACACCCACACATACTCTCTTTCTGTCTCTCTCTCTCTCTCTCTCTCTCTCTCTCTCTCCATCATCTCTGTTGTTTCTGCACTTCTAAAAGTGTGTAAATCCTATAAAACAAACATTGAGCTCATCTCCAGCTCAATAAGCGGCTCGGGAGCTCGGCGGCACTTTTACAGTTAAAACTTCATTATCATGCACAGGAGGGTTCAGCCGGCAGAGTCAGTGTTCATTTCCTCATCAATACCCAGAAGTGGTGGTGCAGCTGGTAATGACGGATACAAATATGGGCTAAACATTAAATTACTTTGTGCCCTGAGAATAGATAAACCCTCTTAAGTGTTTTAAAAAAAATCTGCTGTCATACTGTACCGCCCCTCCCAATGCACGCACACACACACACACACACACACACTAACACACATCCCCAATTTTTTCTCACTGGCTGTAGCCCGGTGCAGGTTCCTATGGAAACCAGCCTACTCTGAGCAACAGCAGATGGAGAGGGAGCTGGAGGTCTAAATTTATCTCCCAGCATCCTCTCTGACTACAGACGCACACTTGGCAGCAGGAAGTGAAGAGGGGAAATGCTTGGTTTCTGCATGTGTTGACAAGCTGGCATGACCCTTGATATTTAACCTCCTTTGAGTGACGAGGGGTTGATGTCACAGCAGATAAATATATACGGTGCCACCTGACAGCTCAGAATTTCAACCAAGTAACACAACGAACAAACGTTTGATACTGTAGAAGAAGCTCTGCAGTATTATCAGAGTATAAGTTAACTCACACACTTTTCACCAGCACCAGCACATAAACAACGCTGTCAGTCAGACTCAGGTCTCAATATCATAAGGATGAACACAAAGCAATCAAAGAACCAAGAGGAGAAACACAACGGTTTGCTGAATGACTGGGGTGGGGGGAGAACCAGACAGAGCATAAGACCTCGAGTCATCAAGACTCACACTCACCCAGGAATACCTCTGCTGTCAGTCGGAGCAGCGCGCTAAGGAGGACGCCGTCTGAAAAAACACCACATACCACAGCTCTCACTCACTCTCTCCCTCGGCTCTGTGCGTGCGGGATGCGTGCAGGGATCGTTGTACCTCTGAGGCGAGACGGAAAGATTTCACAGGGATTGATAAGATTGGCAGCTCACGTCCGTTGCACTGTTGTTCACTTTGATTAAACATGAGCCAGTGAACTGCGGGTCAATACCGGGCCTTCGAATCAAAGGCGAGTGGCAAGGCAAAGCTGGGGTAATGCGCACCTCCATGACAGGAGAGGGATTGCACTCAGGAGTTTTTTTAATAATACCCCTGCCAGAGGGAAATCTGATCCTGTGGTGACATAATGAATCAAAAACAAACTGACCGCAACTTGGACTAAATTGCAGGTTGTCATTTTATTTGTGGCCGAGAACTTTACAGATGGAAATTATCTTTTTTGTAGCCACTTAGTTTGTCAATTTTAATTACATGTGCAATATACAGCACATCATAATGTTTTGAACTCTGATTAGAGAGGAACAATACAATACAATAAGTGTCACCCAGTTTACACTGCAGACATTTTCCAACTTTTATAAAACCAGTGAGTTTGAATCTATAATATCGATACAGATCAGAAGAACCCTGTAATATACTGAAGCATCTCAGGCACATTATCCTGCAGTGAAGAAAAGACAAGCTTAAACTCTTAAACCAACAACATACTCCTCTATGTACTAAGGTGCTAGATTATAAGGTACCAAATAGCAAATTTATGATGAAGAAATATAAAATATATACGCAAAATACAAAATAACTTAATGACTAGTTTGCTGTGCCGGACAAGCAAAGTAAATACAATGAGGGACAGAGAAGAGAGAAAGAGGGGGAGGAGAGAGTGAGACAGGAGGAGGGGAGGGAGGCGCAGAGGGAGTGAGAAACAGACAGAGTTTAGATTACCTGACAGAGCAGTCTGGTCTTCCCCCTTAGAGACGCTTCACAGGCACTGTGAGACAAGCAGGGAGAGCCAGAGAGCGAGAGCGGATATGACTGTTTGAGTGGGTGTGTTGCAGAGACAGAGGGATGGGGAGAGAGAAAGAGAGAGAGAGAGAGAGGGGCTGGAGGTGAGGCAAAAAAAGAGGAATCGTGGAGAGAGAAGGAGAGAGAGAGGAACGAGCTAAATGAATGTTTCCACAGGACAAATGTACAGTAAGGGAGAGATTAGGGGGGAGGTGTGGAAACTAAAAGCGACTCATAATCTGAGAGCCTGAGTAACATCTTTATAAAAAAATCACATCATCGTCTGTGAAACCAAAGTAACAGAATCAAATGCCAAGTTTCTCATTGCGGATGCTGCCAAACCAAGACATGCACCTATACACATTCAGGACGGTCAACATCTGCTGTTGTTTCTCTAACTAACACGTGCAGCGGCAGTGGCACCCTGCTGATGGATAGGATTACAAACAGGTCTAACACAGGGTTTTCCCCGGCAACACAGAACCCGGAAGGCAATACCTTGCAGTTATCACATCCTTATCAGCGAAGTTATCTCACTGTAGCAGCCCAGCGGCCTTGTTCCTATAAGGCAAACTCTCTTTACGTAAACCTTCCACTTCCAGCTGGATTGCCACTGTGCCGCATCTGTAAATGAATCCCAGAGTTGCATCCATTCAAGCAAGCCCCCGCATTACTCAGAACTCAGGCTCGGCCTATCAGCGGTGCAACGTGAGCGAGTGAGAAGGAGTGAGAGGTGGAGAGAAACAGAAACAAAAAGAGAAAGAGAGAATTCAGAATGAGCGGAGGTCCTGCTGTTCCATAGAGCTTTGCCTCACTGGCAGAGCACAGGAAGTGTGAGTCACACACTCTAAATAAACACACTCGCACAGTGACAAGCCGGCACACAGAACGGAGCGGATGGCTGGGCTGCCGATCAGAAGATACGCAGAGGGAACATGGTTCCTCACAGGCCAGCGACACGTGGTGGCCTGGTGGGACGTGTGGACTCAAAAGGAAAAAGATGTGGCTCTCCTTCTCTAATTGCTTCCATTCACTACATTTCTTTTTGTTTTTCTCCTCATTCACCCACTTACTCGCTCTCAAAATCAACTTGTTTTCAACTGAGATTTCCTCTTCCCGTGTGCTCCTCCTGTATATTTCCCCTTGTTCCTCTGCTCTGTGTTTCATCTCTTAGTTTATTTGCTTCCACTCAATAGGAGTGTTGTTCAGGACTTGGTGATTACCCCTGGCTCTCTGTGGCTGCTGGCCGGCTGGCTGCTGTAGGGGACTGTGGCGGCCTGATGCTGGGCTTCTCTCACAGGCTGCTGGCTTCTCTGGCCGAGGCGCTGCATTGTGTCTGCCTGAATGCGCTCATTGTCACCCTTTACAGCGCGCACCTTCTATACTGTACTTCCCTGCGAGGGACCTTCGCCCATCCGTCATCCCTTTGTCCTCTGTTCCTCAGACTGAGGGGTTCGGACGGGAAGGTGGCGAGGGCAGCAGAGGCTCGGGAACAAGACTGCCACTGTGGCGATGATTGACAGGAAAGTTGCGCTACACAGACGCAATGATTAGCAAAGCCGGGGAACGCAGACACACAGTCTGGTAAGAAAGCTAGAGGGAGCTGGGAGGTGTTAAGTCAAACAGCTTTGTAAGCGACAACAGAGACGATATTAATTTTGAAGACTGGGATCAATAGGGGAAGAGCAGTGACGGTGTGAAAGCGAGATTTCCTGTAACCATATGCTGCTCACTGGCCATGAGCTTGTCAGGCTCAAATTATGCAAAGCTGTTCTCAGTTACAGTAAATGGAAACAAGGGCTCTCCTGTGGTGCGGTGGTCACATGAGGCAATTTGACATATATGACACACACCTACCAATACAATATGTTGCAGAGGCCAGCAACACCTAAAATGCAAACATCGTGCTTTATAAGAAACTTTGTGTTGTTTTGCAGCAGCCACAGACTATAATTTAGACCAAATGAGCGGTTTGAGCATTTACAGACAACCATGCACATGAAATATTTTTGGACTTTCACCCACATAAACTGCAGACACAGGCAGTCAGACGGGCAAATATGGGCGTTTTCAGAGAGGGTCCTCTCTGTTCTGAGGGCAGACTCGGCCAGACGTGTGGTCTTGTAAACTGACCTCCCCCCCGCTGGACACATGACTGCGGTGTTATGATAGAAACAAGATCTATTTAAAATGGGGGAGCCCACCTAGTGTATAAATGCCACTTCATCACTTCGTTCTCACCCTCCACCTCAAAATAAAACTCACATAAAACTTAAACACATCTTATCCCTTAACATGAGGTCCAACCCAGTGGTGGGGTGGTGCAGCTACAACACATGGTTTGATGAAACCCAGTGAGAAGTGGAACATCTGTTTGTGGCACCAGTGAACAGACACTGACGAGTGTGTGTTATTGAGGTATTGAAGTGATCACTGATGCAGCTGATGTTATAAACTGTAAACTGTGGAGCTGAGGAATCTCTGATGTAAGAACCGTCACAGGTGGCCGAGCAGCTCTGTGGATGTTGGTCAGGTGGTTCACCCTTTGGTCCTGACTGAAGAATCTCAACAACTATTAAATGTATTTACATAAAGTTTGGTACACAAATTCAGCTGTATATGTATTTAGAGCTGATAAGATAATAACTAGAAAACTATAAATATTACACTTTCTTTATGTCAACATGTTAACACTGTCGGTGACTAATTTACACGGGATATTCTGACTATTGACCTCATTCTGAATAAGACCCTATTTTGATTATGATACGTACACGAGTCGCTCATATTTCATTCATATTTCTGTTTACATGTTACAAAGCACAGCCTGATATGTCTTAATTCGATTATTGCTTAGGAGTATGCACTTATTTGTGTTAAGGTAATGCTGTTTACATGGTAGTGACTTACTCAGACTATTGTCTAAATCAGGTTAATGTCGGAACATTGGTGTCTGTGTAAACGGTCATTGTGAGCATGCTGACGTTAGCATTTAGCTCAAAGTGCCGCTGTGTGTAAAAGAGTAATTCAACATATAAAGCATTGCACACCCATACAACAGTGACCCATGCGGAAGTTTAATATTGTTAATTGATCCTGAAGAGATCTGTTAATTACTTTTCAAGCAAATTGTAGATATCCTGACATTTTGTGACATTTATGCTCAGTCTGCCATAATGATGTGGATCCACAAACTAGAATTTATGCCTGTCATGGCTGTGCTGATGCTGTGCTATATTATATCGTCTTTCTCATGATGTCTCGTTCATGTAACATCTCAACTGAGGAAAAGGTGCCATAGGTTGAACTCTTAGTCCTTTTCAAAGTAACAAAATATATCAAATTTAATTCAGAAAATTTTACTGAATATACAAGACTTAGGATGAAATGAAGTTAGAGTTAAGATCCAAAAAGATGGTTTATATCAGAAAATATCTGAGTATAGACAATTTATTTGGAAATCAAAAGTATGTAGGATCAACAACCAGGTCTGGAAATGCCTTTGTATTATCCCAATTAGCATAACGAGGCAAAATAGGGTAAAAGAGTCACTTCAAGCATTAATTAAACATATTCAACTATTTGTTCAAACGTGGGGGAAAAGTTAAGCTCGTAAAAATGTCACCAGTCATATATATGTAAAAATATTCAGGGCGAGTGGCAAGAGCACTTTGTTTGAACTTTGAATATTTAGGAATAAGTGACAGCCATAATATATCTGTATTTTATCATTTTCACAAAAACAGATACAACACAGTGAATAAAGCGTGGTGTTAGACATGCAACCAAACAGCCAGCTAATGGAGTCAAGCATGCAAGTCTTTTGTTAATGCCAATCGATATGTATCCTCGGCAGATGTGATATGTGATCCTGTAAGAGACTGACACACTGAGCACTGGCCTCTGTCGGGGTTTTTTTTTCTATTTCTATCCATTTCTTTCGGAGCCACATTTCTCTCTCTCTCTCTCCACTCAGTTCCCAATTTCAGCCTCGCGACACCCTCTCATTGTCTTTTCCTTTTCCACGGTGCTGAAGCATTAATGAGCACCATCGTCTTTATATGTGTTAGAGTAAACATTATATATACATTATGAGGAAGGCTTCCAGGAAATCATGTGTCAGGGTTTCTCTGGCCGGTGATTATGGATTATGATTATGGCCCTGAGTAAAGTCCCTGATTGGCAAGGGATATATTATACAGAGCTGATATGTCATTTTAAATTTGTGATGGGAGTGTAAACGGAGCTATTGTAGTTATACAGTATTCATACCTTTGTTGAGTTTTAAGAATTAGGTTTCGATTCACTGTCTTAAAGGCAAAATGGTCTTGTGACATGCAACAAATGCATCAGGGACTCTCAGGCTTCACAGAGAGTTACTGTAACAGAAGTGAAACAGATACCAAGCGTCCGTCAAAGAAATTCATCTGTCTTTGGACACAAGTGTCGCGAAAATGAAATAAAAGAGTGACAAAGCACGGGGGGGGGGGGGGGGGAGAGGAGGAGGAAGAGGAGGAGGGGGAGGAAGAGGAGGGTGTGGGGACGGTGAGATAAATATAGAAAGAGGAACTGACATTTTCAAAAGCTGCCCTCCCTGCGCCCACAAGTTTCACTGATGCGTGGATGTCAAGATCACAGTGCAAATTCTCCCACGCAGCTTACTGTAGCCGTCGTTCACAGTCGACTGCTTTGTGTTTGCTCTCTCAGTCACGGTGCAGCCGAGAAAGAATGGGGATCGAGGCAAACCTGCGATAAGACGCAACGTCTTCAGTTAATTGACTGCAGAGGCAAAACACTCAGCTCGCTGGTAATAAATCTAACTGATGAAAATACTCATTATCATGTAAAAAAAATGATCCACCTGAGGGTTTGGACCTTTCATTACGTAAATGAACTCTATATCTTTTCTTTTTTTTTGGTAGGTAAAGGGAAAAAAAAGTTTATTTTATACTCCCCATTTTTCTTCAGCACAGGATTAGAACTCTGCATCCACACGCTGCTCAATGACGGAACCATGACATCTGTTTTCCTGACGTTATTCAATTTTCTATCAAGTCACCCACGTGGATTCCTCCTCAGCCTGTGCTCGTTCCTCTTTCTGCAGCTGCTGTACTGCATCCTGCACTGCCGCAGCACCATACGTGACCCCGTGCCATGTCTTATCTCTGCATCTCAGTAACCTGTGACCGTGTTAATCTGAGCTGTTAAGCGGGAGCTGCTGGTGCTTTTGGAGCTGCCTGCACAAACACAGACATGGGGAAGAGTCAACAGGTGGAGGCTCAGTCTGAGTGTGTTCAAACACAAGGACCAGGCTGCAGAATGTATCAACACATCCTCCGTCCCTCAGCCTTCATATCCAGGCCCTGGCAGAGGGGCACCCTTCTGATCAGGGAGTTTACTCAAAGCCAGGCCAGTCCGAGTAATTGCTACCCACAGTGACAAACAACTCCATTCAGCCTCGGAGTCGGATTGCAGTTTATGCTCCCTCCTATGAGCCCCCGCTGCCCATGCTGCCATGCTGCCCGGTGCCACGGTGCCTTATAGTGGCCTGTCGACAGAGACTCTCCTCTCCATCAACACCTACTTCAAACCCAATGCATGTGTACAAACGCCATGTGCCATAACCTGTCTGTTAGTGCGTTTGTTTCTCTGAATGTGTGTGTGTGTGTGTCTGTGAGCGTTTGTGACAGGGAGAGAGAGGCAAAGAGTGCGAGACCGAGAATAACAGGACAGAGGAGAGTGTGCAAATGCGTAGGAGAGAGACAGAGAGAGAGAGAGAGAGAGAGAGAGAGAGAGAGAGAGAGAGAGAGAGAGAGAGAGAGAGAGAGAGAGGAGAGAGAGAGAGCTCTTGTAAACTGTTATCTTGTGTCCTCAGAACAGAGCTTCAACCTACGGGAGTGACTCTATCAGCCATCTGAGACAATCTTATAAAAGGCGATCAAATGTGTGTGCGGTGTGCAAGCCTCTATATCTAGAGACTGCAGCTCCGGGGCTGAATGAGACAGCTCATCAATCATACACGACAATCAAGTGCAGCTCAAACAGTCTCTTGGTAAATCTGTGTGTGCATGTGAGGAGCTGCGAAACGCTGAATATACAGAATGCATAAATACATGTCATAAATCTCATTTTGTGCATACATACGCTGTAGGTGTTTTCTAAAATAATTATGGACATCATGACAAAAGAGGGATTTTTGTTGCAGAATACCTCATTTCAGAACTCTAAATGCCAAAATTCTTCCAACATTTCCTCTGAACCTACTTGTAACAGAACATTTCAGTAAAAACAAAACATATATTCTCACATATCTGGTCTTGCAAATAGTTTTAGCTCAATTGTTCCAGGTTTTGGGATATCCACTTTGCCTCCACTCCAAATCAATGGAAGTAAATGGCATTCTCATGAAAAACAATATCGAAATATATCAACAACATCAAAATATATGTCCAGATACAACATCAAAGTTACTCTGGATAATCCATAGAAGTCCTTTCTTGAAAAAAAAAAATACCTATGAAAACTGCTGACAGTGTGTTCTCTAAATTTACCAGTACAGTTAATATAGGACCAGTGTCTCAATTCAGGGGCCGCCTCCTTCGGACGATAAGACCACTGCAGCCCATGAAGGCCGACCCAAAATGAGACGGTCTGGTCTACAGAGGATTTCCATGATTTGCGTGACCAGCTTGTCCCACCCTTTGCCGCTGTCACCTAGCAACAGAGTTGCAGTTGGACAACAGTTTTTAACGGCCTTTGTTTTTTTAACACGTGTACCATTTGGTTGAGTTGAAGCCTGATACTCACATTTAAAAGTGTAAATATTTGGTCTCTTTACTTGCCACCATTATCATCTGTTTGAAAAAGGGTTGGTTACCAAAGCGCAATGAATCCTGGGATATATCTACACCCGTTGGAGCCTTCACTGCTTCGGAAGGAAGCATTTGAAGGAGACTTCGAAAATGAGGCAGCTTAGTCATTTGACTGTGACATTCGACTGTGGTCTTCAAATGCAGCCTCTGAACGAGGCGCAACTGAATTGGGACAGTGCTAAGAGTGGTTTTTGATGCTTTGGGCACCACACACATAATTTCCTTCACCACCACTGTGTTAAAATTGAGGCATAAAACCTGGGCAAATAAAAGCCAAACTTTCTGCATGGATAAAAAAAGATCCTTTAAGTAGCTTTAAATTTACCTGAAGCCTTTTTGCTACAGTTTGGAAAAAGTTATTTTTTTTTTTCTGCACCTCCTTGAACCCGAAGACACACACATTTAGGGAAATATTAAAATCTGCATTGCTATGTCTGAAATGGGTGAACAGTTACACTAATGAACAATTTATTTAATTAATTATGCTGATAAATCTATCCAAAACCAACTATTTATCTTCGGATTTTCCCCAGAATGCAAAATGATTGAATGTTTAATGACAACATGTTGGATCATCGCGCTGTGTTCAGTGTGCTTATCTTATTTGAACAGTAACAGTTGTCAACAACAGAGAGCTAAAGACACAGAGCCTTAGTGTAAACACAAGGTCGAGAAAGATAAAGATGTTAAGACGAGTGTCAATAGCTGCACGCTGCTTGGTAACAAAGCGCCAGCGACAAGCAAACACTCGCTGGGGTCCAATTTCTTTACCACAACTCTTACTGTGAGGAAAAAAACTTCTTGCTATGACAAGTCCTGTAAGCCAAACAGGGCCAACTCTAATGCAAATCAACCTTTGTAATGAGACAGAAATGTGTCACTGGCTGCACTCGTTGCTGGGTGGTACAGTCTATAGTCTGTCAACTAGGGAAGGCCACACACAGCCATGCAGTCTGCTTCCAGTGTATGATAACAATCCTGTATTCCTGCAAACAGGCATTGCATTTGACTGAGATCAACTCACAGTGAGTGCATATACAGTATATGACGTACACGCGTTATAGATGCACCTCTTTCTCTCCCATGACCACCCAGATCGTTCAGATTGCTCTGGACTGAAACCAAGCCCAGAGGTCACGTGACCCACATTAGGGGTATTAGCGGTGCATTCCTCCAGCTGTCATCGCCTCGTAAAAGATCTGGTAAGGGAGAAACCGGACCCCAAGGAGCCCTGCTCGCCACCTCTCGTCCCTCCTCTCTCCCACCGTCCCTCTCATCCTCTGAGCCGCATCCTCAATCTCTGCGAGGCCGATTATTTGAAAACAAGCGAGGGAAACAAAAGGAGTCCTTAAAATAGAGAAGCTGTGGCTTTCAAAGAAGCTCACTGCAGAGACAGAACGAGAAAGCTGAGAAAAAAAAAGAGAGTGAGAGACAGACCAAGGAGACAGACGGCAAGATGAGTGCACTTCTGCGGAGAAAGTGAGACGCTGCATCGATGTAGGGCAGGTGGCTGGATTCATTGATTTCCTGTTAGTTCTCGCTCGGTTACGCTCAGTTGACTTGTCATCCAATACAGGTTGAAGCACTGTCCCTGAACGTGCTCTGAAGTGGGATATACAACCTTCTCTTTATGGATATATATACACACACACTGGATCATTATGTTACCTCAGTGAATGTGTACTGTAAGAGCTCTCCGTCATGTCAGGTTACGAGATGATAACGCTGCGATATCAGCATGACCTCAGGCACATGAGGATGGCAGATTGGCTTACCGAGCTGTTTCCTGATGAATTGGCCTTTATAGAGGTAAAAAGCTCTAACGATCTGTTCTGATTGGTTGATACATGTTGGAAATGGTTGGGATTTATCCAATGAAATGCACACCTGTACTGAACACCCACCAATGGATTGAGACCTTTTGGTTTCGCAAGACAAGGTGATGCTCAACAATCTAATTCTACACAGGAAAGTGAAACTAAAACTGTAAAGTTACACAAAGGTCTAGTTCATGTAACATCATGTTATTTACTTCTCTGTACCATGAAGACATTCAGGGGACAGGACCCTGTTGTGCAGCCCAGGCCAGGTTTTCTGACAATGGTTTCATTTTTTATGTCATTTAATTTCAGTAGTTTTCATGCTTTGAATTCACAGCTTCTTTGGTCAGCAGCGTCCAGCGTTTCTCCAGGAACCAGCTGTTACAGCTTTGCCTGGAGAGCTTTCCTCTTGTTATTATATCAGTCAAAACACAATAAATATACTCCTTATCGGACAAAATAGAAATATTTGACAGTTTTGAATTAATTTAACATGTAGAATATAAAAAAGTTTTACAACTTACAGCATAATGTACTCACATTACTTACAACTTCACATTTATATAAGTGATTCGATTCAATACCTGATTTTTGAGTGGTAGTGAAACTACACTGATGTTTGCCCAATTATTAATATTTCACAGTAGGAGAACATCAGAAAAAAGGTTTGCTTATGAAAATGTAAAATGGTTTTATTTTTTCAGGGGTCAATGTTTGTCTTATTTCTTTCAGAATAAAAAAATTTGGAACCTTACGTTCACACCCAATAAGACGCCCAACAAGCCAAGAGTAGATACTTACTACATAGAGAGCTAAAATATAAGAGAAACGTGGACAGTTTCAGTGGTCAGCAGTCACAGATTCAGTTATTCATTAAAAAATGAAGCTAGAAATGCAGATGGGGAACGAAGATAAGAAAACAATAAATAAACTATATAACCTATTTCTATCTAGGAATCTACACAATTCCCTACAGATAAAGCAGAGATGGGAAGCAGAAATGAACATGGTCATACCACAGAATACCTGGGAGGGAATGTGCACAGAGGCACACCTAGTTACAAATTCAAACACCTGGAGGGAATTTAAATGGAAAGTACCGTAATTACCAGATTCTTCATAACACCAGAAATAGTAGCCAAGATGGGCCCAACATATTCCAACTTGTGTTGGCGGAACTGTGGAACACGTGCTGCCAATCACACACATATGTTCTGGCTCTGCCCTAAGTTAAATACATACTGGAGAGAAGTCTTTGATGCCCTCAAAGAGATATTCCAACAGGACATCCCACAAGACCCCACAGTAGCACTACTGGGAGCAATGCCTGAAGGCCTGGATGGGAGGGCCAAAAAATACCTACTAAACATACTACTCACAGCAGCAGTGAAGTGTATAACCATCAGATGGTTAAAATCAGATCCCTCCACATACAATATATGGACCCCAAAAGTATGGGACATCTACCAAATGGTGCGAATCACATATTCATTTAGGCTCCAAAAGTCTATCTTTACTAAACGATGGGGTCCTGTCTCGGCATTATTAATACAACGAGAGTTACTAATTTATGTTGCTCGGGTGGACAATTACTGTTTCTTCATCCCTTGTTTTTTTGTTGTTTCTTTTCTTCTAATTTAATTTAATTATTTATGTATGTAATCAATCATTTATTCTTATTCTTATCCCCCCGCACTATTTGATGTTTGTTGTTCTTTCTATGCGTTGCACACTCTACCTGAATATCATGTATACCAATACTATATACAGTTGAAAAATGGACAAAGAAAGTAACTGTCTGAAAATGCATATTGTTTTGTTGTTGAAAACTAAATAAAAAAGTTAAAAAAAATTAATATTAATAAAAATGAAGCATTTAAAGTTGGGTTTGAATGTTTCATAGAAAAGTATTGGTTGTCAGTAAATATTTGATTATTAGAGCTAATTATAGAACAATAGAACCATGTTTATTTAAATATGATGTAACATTATTCAAAATATGGATGGGAACTAATTGCTCATTATACAAACAGATTAAACAAATACCGCAGGTCAAACACACATTTCCAACAGAATTTTCGGGAAAAATAGAGATGTGTTTACAGACCACTCAAATAGGAGATGAAGAATTCATAAACCTGAACCCACAAAATTTAAATAAATGTGGAGACGGGGCCTCCAGTGAGCTGCTAAACCAAGAGCGTCAATCTAATCTGAAGCCCAATAAAATCTCATCTGACTGGCAATTGGGATAACTTTTATTGTTGATGCAGTCTGACTACAAATGGTAGAAAACTCAAACTGTGCATAACATCCAAGTTTAACAGCATCTGCATGAACCCGCAGAGTGAAAGAGGTGGGATGAAGAGTGAGATCCCCTGCTGAGGATTGTGATTAAGAAGATGAAGAGGTGGACGTGTGGATCAGAGTCAATGAGAGCGCTCTGTGGATTTTATGATTTTAAAGTACAACATATACATATATGAATACACTGGCAACAACTAAAAAACAAACTGCCACACACAGGTCCTGGCAGACCTGGTCCTACCAGTTTAGGTTTTAATTTTGCTCAACAGGTGTTTGGTTGCAAGACGCCATTTCACATAGGCTGTACAAAGGAGGCCTGACAGGTCTCGTCTTCACTAACACATCAACATAAACCCTCTCTCAGTTTACAGAATTAATTCATCTGTCCCACAATAATCTCGGTAAGGAGAATTCCATGATCTGTATTATATTACATTGACAACTAGAATTATTGTCCTTCGGCTGTGTCTCCAGCGACCAGACTCATATGAGGTCACCATGAGCACTGAAATGTAGCAAGGTCATCTTTGAGTCCCAGTGACAGCTGATCAAAATTTTAAGAAGTCTTGAGATATCATGTGTAAGAAGCCAAGAACATGGTTTGTGATGACACCGTTACCTTGACCTTTAACTAGATTCAAATCAGTTCATCCGTGAGTCTAATTGAACATTTGTACCAATACTGAAAGGAATCCCTTCAAGGCGTTCCTGAGATATCGCATTCAAAAAGTAAAAAGAAAAAGTCACAGCGACTTTGACCTTTGACCACGAAAATCAAATCAATTCATCTTTGGCTCCAAATGAATGTTTGTACCAAAGTTGAGGAAATTCTGTCATGTTCTTGAGATATCGTGTTCACAAGCTTATGATTCTGGCCACTGGCTCTTGTCGGTGTTGAGGCAATTAAATGCCAACCTTGTGATGGCACTGGACGAAAGGTCCAGGAATCAACAAAACCAGCAAGATTATTTGAAGGCTATATATGTCTGTACACATTTTCATGGCAACTCATCCAATAGAGTTAATTCAGTTAGGGCCAACAGAATCACAGTGCCAAAGCTAAAAATTACTAATAAAGAATAAATACATAGATACAGTTTATCTATCTAAGACAGTTATGGTCTAACTGGCCTAAAGGATAACATTTCTCTATATCTGTACACAGGCTTATTTTTTTAGGACACAGAAGAAGATAGTAACGAGTTGGCAGAATACAATATAACACACTGTTTGCCATGAAAAACTGCACCGACAATAATCCGATAACACCCTAGTTACACAGAAAAGCAATAAACAGTGAATTACATAGATTGATGTGATGAAACCTTGATACTCTCTGCAAAGCAAACTGCAGCCTCTGAGTTTTGCTGCGGCCCTTGAGCAAGAAGAGAAATAAACGTTTGAAGCAGGAGTCCAGGGAGAGCACGCTCTCTCTCTTCGTCCTCGCCTGCTCCCGACCTGCTCAATAACAAACAACCGAGCCTCCGACTTGTGTCTCTGTGATGCCAGTAACAACAATGAGCCAATGATGCGAGTAATAAAACTAAACTATGACCAATGAAAGACAGACTGTTGCTGGCCTAGCAACACGGACAGCTCGCTCTCACAAGACCACAGAGACCATCCATCCACAGACTGACAAAGAAACGTTATTCTGTCGCACACATGACAAAAGAATCTCCCATGGAATCCCGTTCTAGACATTCATTTTAAAACCATGTAACACACACAGGGCATCTTTCTTTATTCTTTTTTTACCCCTGGTACAACGTGTTTGTGTGTGTGTGTGTCTCATGCTCTTTCGCTCAGAGACAAATTGATTTCTCCACTCTACACCCTCCACCCCTCCTCCACCTCCTCCTCGTCTCTCTCCAAAACTCTCACTAGGGTTTCTCCTGATCTCCCTCTTCTCTGTAATTTCGGCACTCCCACAGTAATGGACACCCTACTCAGGGGGCATTAAGTGGGAAAGCAGCCCCGCGGCTCCAGCTACTGTACTCACAAAGAATCCCAATCAGCCTCTCATACAGCTGCCCTCATACTACCACAACTCGGTGTTGCTTTTTTCTGCTTTATTTGGTAGCGAGGCAGAGAACGAGAGAGAGAGAGGGTCCTGGAGAACAAGGCGATCCCTCTGTCTCCTCAGCGTGGTCACATGCTACCAGCTGTGCAGCTCCTGGTCTCCCTGTGGGCGTGGGTGTCAGCGTGAAATACGACATATCGCCGTCGGCCAGGGATACACCATGTGGCTTCCGCCCCTTTGCGTTTTCTCTCCTCCTCTCTGGCTTCATTCTTGTTGGTGGCGACCTGTCAATCAATGGACACCTGGGAGAGCAAAAGTGGTGAGTGGCTGGTGGGGAGGGGGGGGGTTCTCCTCAGAGGACGGCGCCATTAAGCATATTAGAGGTGCAGAGCGTTGATGAAAAACCTAAGTCTGCAGTGGCTAAGCTGTGGTCACTCCCTCACACTTTGCTGACAGTGCAAAACTGAGGGAGGAGGAGGAGCAGGGGACTACCTGGGTGGAAACACTGGGACTGCTGACTGTTTGAGGTTGTTGAGGACAAGAAGATTACATAATGATAAAAAAAAAAAAATCTGTAACACCTCAGACTGAGGAAGAGCATCCTACTGCACTCTCTGTCCTCTCTACTAAAACCTATGCATTCACGGCTTTTCTCTCTTAGGCTACATCCATAATACTACGTTTCCCTGTCCCCATCCATACTAACACACTTGAAAACGCATATAACAGTGACCACTCACGTACACTGGGCATGCACGTGAACACAGGAAGCATTTGGTTGTTAGTTGCAGAATTGTCACAGATTGCTCGAATAATAGCTCGTCTCCTATGCATGTCAGCAGTTGTATCATTGTTTCAGAAGTTAACCGCACAACAGCTGTTAGCAAAGAAACGCTTGTAATTGATTATCCATGTTTCTTCTGGAAGAGGGTCATGTGGTAGACGCCTGACGAATCAGTGAAAGGCTACCTCCAAGGTTAACACCAGGGTATAGTCGTTTTTGGAGCTTTTAGAGTCTTAGAAATGGCAGCCATTTTAACTCTGTTATATTTAATTTAGTTCAACTTTAATGTTGAGTGGCTCACGCCCGAGATGCGCTGGTATATGGTGAATAAGCAGCTACTGTATAGAAAATGGAATGATGCGATTGATCTAACTTTCACGCGTTTCACTTTACTCTGCCTCTTTCCTCAACTTCACCCACAGTCCGTCCCGTGTCATCCATCCCCGCTCCACAGAAAGTGATGAAAACATTGGGCTTAACATCCAGCAGTAGAGGATAAACATGCAGCCCCGTGACGAATGTTTATTTTCTCAATTACACTTGGTGAGTCTGTGTCAGCGACTTTGGAGTTTTGCTCTTGCAAGACGAGGAAGGAGGTGAAGGAGAGATGGAGCGGAGCATCCTTTGCTGTTTTTAGAGGAAAGCGTGTCACAGATGATGTGAATGCCGCTGAAAAAAGAAGAACCCTGTGAGATTGAAGAAGTGCATCAAGGCAGGATGAGAGAGAGATGTTGTGTGACAGAACATCTACCATAGCAAACTGTTCTCTCCTCCTTCAATCCACAACATTCCTCACGGTGATGCTGAGCAACACGGTCGCTGATCCTTCATCTTCCACTGATGATCACAGAGTGACAAATGTGACATGAGGTTACGTCACGGAGGCTGCAGTCCATCGTGAAGCTTGATGAGAATACTATTTCGACCACATTGTATAACTATTAGAGTTATTGTTCATTATGCTTATCATTTGAAATCATTATTAGGGTACAAAGTAATTTGTTGTAACAGTAAATGATTGTTTAACTGAAATCTTTAGTTTCTTATCAATCTGTCATTCTCGAGAACTGATCATCTCATCACCTTCACACTATTGTTAAGTGTCCAAGGAAGTACAGTGTTGAATTTGGAGCGATTTGGACACATGATACAATCACTATTAATAAACTTTGAATAAACAGGTGACCAGCTCTCTGTGACACACAACAACAGTGTGTCACACTTTCAGAGAGAAAGCAGTATTACCACAGGACAACTAAACAGGCAGGTTTAGAACGGCCACTGCACTAGTTCCTGGTGAAATTCCTGGTTACTTCCAAACACCTCTTCTTCCCTATATTTTCTCTGTCCAGTTGTCCCTCTGTCAGGTTACATAAACCCGTCGCCAACAGAGAAAAGCAGGGAACAGGTGAGCGTCACACAGTGCCCCCTGGGAAATGCAGTTTATTTAGAGCCATTACGGATAAACCAGGGAGACCTGATATGGACAGGGCAGGATAAAGCACCAGCAACTTGCGAGAAGTAGTGGCACAGCAAAGAGTAAAATGTAGAAGTGTCTGTACTGCAAACCAGTGAGAAACGACCCACTCCAAATATAGGTGGTTTGTAGAAAATGTGCCGAATCACTAGTATGGTCCTAAATTGGTTCATTAATTTCCTTATCTGCTGTGACAGAACACTCCTTTCTCTCTATTGCGACTCACAGTCAAGCCAAACTACCCAGACTATGACAAGTCAACAGATGTGGACGACTGGATTAAACCTCACTGGCTGTTTACTCCGTTTGTCATTCTCTTCTTTCTGTTCAGTCAACGTTGCTGTTTTCAAACTCTTCTCTTCTCTCTGTAATAAAATCTGAACGTTTTCAACCCAATAGGGAAATTCTCACATTTGCTGAATTTAATTAGCCACGGGGAAAATGTTTCTCAGAACCAGACCCTAGCAGTATTTATCTAGAGAATCTGTGAGCTTTGCAAACTTCTGATTGCTTAACAAAATCAAACAAAGAGTTTTTTTTTTCCATCTCTTGCAGAATAATTGCAGGCTATGAGAGACCTACCCACTGCTTTGGCCCAGTACAAAAGTAGTGCAGAGAGATAGGTCTGGCAGTGGTGGACTAGAATATGACAGGCTCTCAGATTTTAATAAAGTACAGTGGTCGCCTGTGTCCTGTTGAGACCAAGCTAGGAAAGTTGTCTGTAGGAATGCTCACGCAAATATTGACCTTCAATTAGATGAAACAGACGCCCTCGCTTAGCGGCCGCAATATTGAGGCATCAGCAAATACATTGTACACATAAACATCTTCAGAATATACATAAACATGCAGAGATGTACCTGCACAGTGTGCACAAACACGTCTTGTGTAAATACACCTATATTTGCAACTGACATCAAATGGAAGACAACTGCAAAACCCTTTAAAAGGCAGATTCGTCCCAAACAGGATGTCAGCGCAGCATCGTCTCAAAACCACAACAAAAACATGAACAGTCATATCTTCACAACACACACACACACACACACACACACACAAAAGAGGAGTTTTGTGCTCTTTGATAGGGTGAGGAGCAAATGACCTTCCCCAAGTGATGGCAGTCGACCACACTCCTGCATAATTAACAGCATCTAAAATGAGGTGTTCTTTATATGACCTTACCTGACAATGTCAGGGCACAGCTTGCCTACAGGGACTCAGCATGTGTGCAACACACAGCGCACGTAAGCCGTTTTCAGAGATGAACTATAGAAAATGTATCCAGATTTTGACTTTTACATATGAAGAGTGAAGCAGGAGATTTTCCGGATCAGAAGCGTTCACAACAACAGGAAAATGTCCGGAAAACATTTAGCTGAGGGGTGGCAGCTGGGGAGAGCAGCAGGAGGCAGGACATGATGTACAAATTCTGCTGTGGAGATCCCATGTTTTTGTTTACAGCACATCCACACCAGCGTCCGCAAGTCGCCATCTTCCTCTATGTTTTCTATGTATATGGGCTGTTACTCATCCAGAGATATTTCAATTCTTTTTGTCTTTTCAGTTTAGCATCTGTCACCTGTTGGAAACGTCAATAACTCGCTCGCGATGAATTCTTCAGACATAATACTGACATTCTCACATGCAGCTCCTCTGGATAATTTCAGGGTGGTGATGTTGCAGGGTACCTACCCTAAAGGCTCCTACCTAAAAGAGCATGCTCCAGAGGTCTGCATGAGTCAGCACACTTCATAGAGTTAAGGCACGTCAGGTAAGCAAGTGTTTCTCAGGGCTGAACATGACACAATGCAGACTGACAGCACCCGGAGAGAGACAAGCACATCTGGATTCTACTGAAAGCTTTCACTGGGTTGTTAAAGTGTGCTGCTAAATGACGGGAGTCCAGCGGTTATAGCTCAACCACTCAGCGACAGTGACACGTGCTGGAGCATCGCCTGCTGCCTTGATTTGCTCAGCAGATCCACGGCAGTGTTAGAAGGATTTCCCTCACTGCCAAAGCCCTCTTACCCTCCCACAGAGCAGAAATCCCCTCAAATCCTCACTCGCAGTTACTGCAAGGACGACTTACATACTGAGACAAAGGACTCCAGAGAGGAGAGGAGAGGAGAGGAGAGGAGAGGAGAGGAGAGGAGAGGAGAGGAGAGGAGACCAGATAGGGCTGGTCGATATGGCCAAAAATGATGTCAAGAGAAAAATGTCCATATCAGTTGATAATATCACGATAAACGTAACATTGTTATTTCTTAGTATAAAAACAGAATTTTGCTCCTGAGGGAAGGTTTTGGCTGAGGTACATAAAATCCTCAATGGGCAATGCATAAACAATACATCAATAAATATTGGACTTTTTGTATATTGCTTTTGATAGACATTAAATTATAGAATTATTGATATTTGGTTTACTGCCCAGCACTAAAATTAAACAAGGATTGGTTCTTACTATCGGAGAAATGAAAAGGGAGGCCAGTGGAAGGACTCTCTCTCACACACACACACACACACACACACACACACACACACACACACACACACACACACACACACACACACACACACACACACACACACACACACTGGGATGTGATGAGAGGTATGGGGTGTGGTCAGTGAGGTATCTTGGGACTTGGGGAAAAGCAAGAAATTTAGAAGAGGTGGAGAGATATTTACTCGTGTAATATAATACATGCACCACCCATAAAGAGTCCTCACCAGAGAGTTATGCATGTGCCCAACCTACACAGGGTGAGGTTTTAATTCGATCATTCAAACCAACCATTGATGAATATACTGCACTATGAGTGCTACGCTTTTTGGTTTTTCAAGCAATCATCAGCTTCTCAAAAATGTTTCACAAAATCTCACCAATGACATTCTGACCAAACTTACCAGACATGCCTGTGGTGAGCTTACAATCACACGACAACAATCGCTATTGCACAACAGTGGCCACTGTGGAAAGTGAACCCGTGCACTAAAAATGCCCTCAATGTTGATAAGAGAAGAAAACAGAAACATGTAGGAGAAGATACCGCATAAAATAATGTCATATTATGGTCTGATGAAACGGTGAGTCTGTTGTGATGTGATAATAAACTTGTGGCTTCTTTTGAGGGAGGATTTCCATTGCAAACAGCGAAAAAAACCCTTGACATTCCACTTGGCCACCAACTGTGCCCGAAGTGGGCAATGATTAACTCGTATGAAGGGAGTGTTTGAATGAGCAAATCCTCTCCCTGCACAACCTGCACGGCTGAACATGTACGTGTGAACATCATCATATGTCCACATATACTGTTACATAACCTGGGCATGAGAGTAGACCAGGCATCCGCTCTGACACACACACAGTACAGGCTCTTTGCTCACTCGCAAACAAGGAAACTCGATCTCCATTTGAAGGTGCAGCCAACACACTGCCCTGGGTGAGAGGTTGAGTCGAAGCCAGACACTGATAGACAACCCTTTGCCCCCTCTGACACACACTCACGCACACACACTTAATCACACACTGCTGACCCAAACGACACAAATACAGGAACAAGGCTGTGACACTAAATAACAGTTAAAATGTCCTATTAAAATATCAACTCAGAACGCATTACAATGCAATAATGTTATAAAGTTATTAGGCTAGTGGGGCATTTGTGAAGTTGCCAGACTGGCACTCCTGGCCTCCATTTTACATTGTGTGTATTTGTGTGTGTTAGTGCATTTGTGCGAATGTGTATCCAAGGTCTTTTTCCTGGTTCATTCTGGTCTCCAAGCACTACAGTGAGTCTATTCTTCTCTGGTGCTCCAGAGAACAGGATTAATGACCAGCAGCAGGGACATGAAAAGGTTGTGTCCACCAGCCACCACGATTTTATAGCCTGTGTATGTGTGTATGTGTGTGTGTGTGTGTGTGTGTGTGTGTGTGTGTGTGTGTGTGTGTGTCACTATGTGCATACGTGAGTGTTTATTTTCTTTGTAAGCCACTGATAATGCCATCTTTCTCTCTCATGCTCTCTCAACGAAAACAAAACTTTAACATGCTCATACTTGCCATGTTATACTTGGTGTGATCTGTTGTGCCAGCAGTCATGTGTGAAAGCCGAACAGACTGCAAACAAACATGCTTGTTGGCTTTTTTCTACAGTGTCACAGGCGTCCCACCGTCCACGCAACACCTCCGGATCCCACATCAAGCGATCAGACTAAACTGTCACTCTTGCGAGAGAAAGAACCGCAGATCATCACCTGAGCCTCCGCTCCCAGTGTTGCCATGGTTATCAAACCAGAGGTGTGTCTGAAGGTCCTAGTAGGAACTCCATACGTACCTCTGCCGATGGCATTTCATGCTTTAAGATCAACACGTTGCCACCTGCAAGGCTGACTCAATCTGTGAGATATGGAGAGGTGGAGAGGGTATGTCGGCTCAGTGTGTGTGTGTGTGTGTGTGTGTGTGTGTGTGTGTGTGTGTGTGTGTGTGTGTGTGTGTATGTGAGAGTGTGTATGTGAGAGTGTTGTATGAGGTGTTGAGTGAATCAGTGTTAATTGGCAGAAAACTGCCCTTTTCCATCCTGAGTGTTGCTTGTGCGCGACAGAGATATAAACACACACAGACCTGCCAGACTGACAGTCTGAGGCCTCCAGTAATCAGTATTAGTCAGTTATGTTGGGTTTTTATTGTAACTCAACAAACTCATCGCACAAGTCTTCATCCATGATACCGAATACCAAAGCTTTTTGTAAAGGGCTGGTATTGCTTAAACTGTTGACAGGTATGAAAACAGGTTATACAGCTACACAGATAATAGCACATTCACTTGCAGCTGTAAAACATAGTAATTATTCTGAACAAGCCACCTTCTAACATTTCTGCCAAGTTACAATGGTATCAAAATATCAAAGTAAGTCTGACTAGCAGCTTTTATCCCAATCCATGTTGAAACCATAAATGGCAGTAATCCTTAAACCTGTTTTTTTTCTTCTCAACAATCAAATGCTTCATGATGTCAAACTATCTTGGAAATTTGCAAGGAAATGGAGCTGCACTCTCTCTCCTTGGGTGCCTGCTGAGCGAGAGCCTTTTCTTCAGCCAGCACCACAAGTGGTCTTGATCCGGGCCAGAGCGTAGCACTGTAGGGCTGCCACTTTGTGCTGATTCAATAAGAAATAATTGCATATTGGCCTCTCTCCATTCATCCCCCCTTTTACCACCATGGTCTGACACTTCACTGTACTTCTGTGCTTCTGTGCTGTAAGTTACGCTTACAGACCCAGAACTGGGGGAAGGACACTGCAGCACTGCTGCTATTGTTAAACATCCACATTCCTCAGGACTGGATGGGAGTAGCACTTCTCTGCATATTGACTCTCAACTGATATATATATATATATATATGTATGTATGTGTGTATATATATAGTTACAATGTGTTATACTGGTTAAAAATAAAATGAAGGCAAACAATAGGCAACACTTAAAAGCAAATTAAAGATAGATAGATAGATCGATAGAAAAGTAAAATCTCCAGCTACTTACTCAAGGTGACTTCCTGTTATTCTGTTGTTCAGTAGGTATGGAATATATATATAGCACATATAATTTGCATTATATACGTGCCAGATCCATTATCTGTGTTTACAAATTGAACACACCTTTCACTGCAGATACTAGTATATATACATGCTATAGTAGCTGACCTGAAAACAAACCTGTTTCACACCAACATCTACCACGTAACAGAGGAGCAACTGAGCACAATGAGCCATGATGTCATCCTCTAACAATCCTCCAAGTGATAGCGTAGGTGTAGCCCGTCACATTTCAAAGTTTCACATCCGGGCCCTGACCGTGGACCCCAGCATGTGCGCGTCCGCACTGTTGCTCCCCTCTGCCCGGGTCAGTCGCTGAGGACACACGGGGTGAATGGAGCTACATGGTGATGGAGCATATGCTGCCAGCTGGACGCGCAACCTCCAGATGTAAGATACAGTAGTTTACACCGACACACCACCACTCCCACCCATCCGATCTGTATGAGACACTCTGCACCTCCTGTATTTACATTTATCACGACATCACACAAGGAGGCAGCTGAACTTCACGACTCTCTCTCTCTCTCGTGGGGGAAACACGAGCTGCGATCCTGCGCTCAACTTCACGCCGCGGCTCAGCTGCTCTGACAGCCACCGCAACACACCGACCCGCCAACAGACAATAACAGTAACATCAGTAAGCACAATTACCAGCCTGATACGCCGCGGCCGCTGCAGCCATTTATCCCGAAGCGAAAGGGCCAGAAGAAGTCCGCATTTCCTGGATGGTGCTGGTGATCTGCTGCTGGATGGAGCCGCTCTCCTCGGTGCCCGCGCTCCTGCCGTGGAGGAGGTGTTGGAGGCGGGGAGGAGGAGAGCCGGAGGGGCCCGGGGAGCTTCCCGCTGTTGTGTCAGACCGGACCGCGATGCCACATTCAGCTGATCGCCACAACAAAACAACATCTCGCCCTACGCAAGCCACACTTCGCCGCCCCGCACCACCCCGCGCCGACAGCTCCCGCCGGGCGCCGCCCCCCTCCTCCCGGCCTCCACCAGTGGGGTGACGCGCCGAGTCCCCGCGTGAATATTCATGAGGTGCCGGAGCCGGCGATTGGCTGGAGTCAGCAGTTCCTGGTTAAAGCTGCTGGTTCGCAATTAGCCAGGAAACATCATGTAGGGGCTTAAATGTGAGTGATGAGGCCAATGATGTGAGCTGAGTTACTCCAAATACTAAAGCAGCAGTGTTTTAAATGTTTACATCTCAGGACAAAATAAGAGATAAGATGAAACTTTAATTGATCCCACACTTGTCACAGCAGCAGGTAGACAAGAGAATAAAAAGCCAATAGAATAAAATAAAAATACATGACATAGAAATACAGAGAATATGGATATGATATACACGTTTCACTGCAGATATAATGTTTGTCGAGAAAAGTACTTGGGTAAAGTGTGGTGGCACAGGATGTATACTGTTTTTGTCCATTAGTAAAAGGAGCTATTGAAATAGATGCATCCATATATATGCATTAAAAGAATTTTGTATAGGCAAGTATGGTATACAAAAAGAATATGGCTTTAAAAAGCTTTGTGTATATATATATATATATATATATGTGTGTGTGTGTGTGTGTGTGTGTGTGTGTAAATGTAAATGTATATGTATATGTATGTATATAAATTCCCCATAGTACACTTAATGGCAGCATATTATATGTATAGTACAACTATATATATATAAAAATATAAATATTATATCGTTATATAATTTGCTCATTTAAATGTTTGTTGTTGTTTTTATTTGTCCTCTATGTGAAACACTTTGTAAAGGATGTTCTAAAAGGTGCTATATAAATCAAGTTTGTTATTATTATTAAAGTATTCTACCACCAAACACCCTTCTGCTCCTGTTTTACCCCAACAATATAGCCAACCTAAGGTGATGCTGACATAGCGTCACACACAGGAGAAATATAATGGAGGTCAGGATCCGAGGCCACACATCTATTAACTTCCCCCGGATGACCATGTGAACCGACGCACGCCGTGTTTTTGCAATCTTTCTTTTGCACACGTTTCAGTGCTCAGAGTACATTTCCCTGTTGATCCAGCGGACCTGTCCGTCTGACCTCGTCACACCTGAGTGATGAGGGTCAGGACGCAGTAAAGGTCAGCGAGAGAGGCCGGGCTGTGGCTGTGATTGTGGCTGGGGCTGCTGCGGGCCTCAGTACCCTGGAGATCAAATGGGGCTCTGAAGGCCAGTGGACATCAGAGCTGGAAGGTGGTGGCTGACTGTCAGCACGCCTCATCTTTCCAGCTCACATCACTGTCGTGGCACACAGGTAGCCCATGGAGGAAGAAAGCTCTCAGGACACTGAAACTCCCAGCTACTGAATTCCATTTTTCATGATATCTTATAGAGGAAAACCCTTTGTGTAATAACTGCCATTTTGTCCTCCTTGCATATGAGCACACAGCTACCCCCACTTTTTCTGTGTGTCTCATACTTTAAGGCCTGCATCTGCATCCAGCACGATAAGTCTTTGTTCCCTGTGTCGAGTAACAGCGACGCAGCAAGGAGGAAAAGGAAGGGAAGGGAAAGTGCGAGGGGAGGAAGGTGAGGAGAGGATAGGAGAGCGGGGAGTGACAGTGGGAGGAAGTGAGAGACATGGTGGAAGGAGTGCAGGGACATGCTGTGGTGTGAACGCTCAGTGCTGCCACAATATGACTCTGACAGGCTTATGTAACCAGACTGGCCTGGCTCACAGCAGACGCCGGGCTGCACTGACTGTTATATAACTGCATTAGTTGCTCCTCTGAGCTGGGTGAGAGCATGCGCACAAGACAGCACCCCCCCCCCCCCCCCCCCTCCACCTCACACACTCACAAACACACACACACACACACACACACTTTAAGACTTTTTCAGCTTAGGACAGCCTGACTGCATTGCACTGCAGCAAGAGACAGGGTGGAGCGAAATGAGAGAGTCCAGTTGAAGTTCAGCAGCTTATTTAGAACTGGGGAGAAACTACACATGATGGGACTGACGAGCATCAGCGTCTTCTCCTCCCATCATCCAGCAACAAGTCCCCTATCCTGAAACGTCTAATTGGGGCTTAATGTTGGGTAAAGTTTTTCAGTGCATGTGTAGTATGCCAGCAGGGCCCAAACTCAATTAGCTCCCCCTGCATGCAGCACATAATTTGATGGGCCTGGATCCCACTTTTAAAACCCAATTACACCTCAGACAGGCATTTCCAGTCATTCTGTCAAAGAGGTGGCCAAGGACGAACAAACAATCCTCTCCGAAAAAAGAATGATCCAAATCGGCATCAGGAGCAGTTCTGACTCCACAGCAGCACCATTCACGGTTCAGTTGTTATCACAATGAAGTCAAAGCTGAAATATTGTGATGACCTATGTAGAGAGTGACCTTATTCTTGACAATGGAACGAAGCCAAATGCTGACATTTCCCTTTTAACCTGGTAAAAGTGAGGTGGAGATTACGATCAGGGATAAAACACTGCGAGTGATAATTATGGTTTCAGTCACTCTGCAATCAAAAATCTCAGGATGTCTGACCTGTAGAGCCACATTAAGCCGTTCATAATCAGAACATAACAGCCTGTGATCTCTTATTACAGCTACAAATTGCATCTGTTGATAACAGAGGAAATGAAGGTGGGATTTATGACACCTGAGCCAATGGCCAAGACCAGCCAAAGATGGAGGCTGTCTGAAATCCACCACAGGAGAAATATCCAGTTGGGATTTATGACTCTTGGCTAATTTGTTCTCGGCGTTCGGAGGCTGTTAAATTTCAGATATTGGAAGAGGAGTTCCTCAGTCCTCTTAAAACTCAGTCTAGTGCAATTATATAGATTTTATGGAATGAGAGGTGAGTTCACAACAGTAAGGGCAGTTCTCTCAAGAGTAAAGACGGACACTTATTATAAGAATCTATAACAAAACAGCAGAGATTTGACGAGGAGGAGAGGGGGGGTCCCTCTCCTCCTCGTTCCTCTGTAAGACTCTGACCCCTTGAAGTGAAACCGAGTGTCACTGGTGCAAAGACACAAGCCAGAACTTCATCTCTGCAAAAACATGCAGGCGACGTGGAGTGTTGCTGCACAACAGGTCCAGTGCAGGTGTTTATACAAAGACTGGGATCGCACTTTTCATTGGCGAAACATAAGGAGTGCTTGTAATGGCACACCTCACTGTTTCGTAACGTTCAGATTTGCGTCAGTGCTTTGCCTCTTTAAATGGAGCCTTTTTTCGAGACACAACGTTATGCATTACTGGCAAATATTTAGTGTCTGTATGTTCATCTGAAGACGCTGTCATCTCACCTATGGAGCTTTTGTAAGTCTTCATTTTCAGCCTCACAACTACACTGTGACACAATCCATCGACTCAGGATTGTCACAGACAGGCAGAGAGGGGGGGGTGCTGTGGGAGGAGTGGAAGTCGACAGGAGGCAGTGTGTGCTGAACGGTTACAGACAGTGCCAACTGGACTGAGTGACTTCAGGAGCCAAAATCAACATGTCGTGTGCACCAGCCAGGCAAGAAGGAAATAACACAGTAGAGGCTGTAAGCATTAGTAAAGTCTGTTGCAGGAGCAGCATAAGGGCCAGGACATGTACATTTACTGCTTCAGCTTCGAAGTTTAGTGTCTACTAGTAATCTGTATTGACCAATAAGAAGTATTTATTGTATTTGGTACAATAAATTCAAAGCACCTTAAACAAACATATTTCATCATATATTTGGTCAAATGGGATCAAGTGTAAAAGAAAAAGTAACTTATATGTTTTTCTTTTCTATTTTGTAGGTTTTATCCTCATTCTTCATTTATTCAACATTTTTCATGCAAAAATGATAAAAAAAAACTAAAACATCTCCATCAAGACAATGAGTGAGTGAAAGATTCCCATCTTTATTTAAAAAAAGATAATTATACATTAATTACAGCAATAATTCATGCCTCCTTACAGCATACAATATAATGATTAACAACAATGTATAAGGCAAGGCATAACAAACACGTCAGCAGTAGTGATATTTGTTTTTTGAATGCAGGACTACAAAAAGGCACTTAATAGTGTTTTGAAATATGTCATGAACTGACAAATACATTTCTTACTGGGGCAATAATATAAAATGTGAAATATTTGTTAATACATGTTAACAAAATAAACATAAAAAAGAACTAATCACAACACTTTGCACAATCACATGCAGCCAGAGAAACAGGAAATCTCATTTGTGTGTGTGTGTGGGAGTAGAAATGTTGAAAACCAACATAACATAGACAAAGGAATACTATTTTCAGGATCGTACCAAATAATGTACAAAATATACTTTTAGTCATTCATATTGAAATTGAGGTAACTACTATACAATGCATGAAATGACTGTACCACCATTACAACCATTAGCATATTATGAAGGTCAATACCATTTAACAGCAACTTATTATTTCTGAAATGTTTTCTTGTTGTTTTTTTTTTTTTTTACATTGCAACATTACAAATCCCTTGTCTCTGAACTCATGCTCAGCAGCACTCTGGAAATAATGGCATTCGTGAGAGCACAGGTGATGTGGAGTTCACGCCATCGCCTCCTCAACCATTTCGCTGCACATCGCGTGATGCTGACTGCTTTGGATCAATACATGTCTCTCTCCTGCAAACTAGGCAGCTACACAGGTACAGATTGATGCCGTGGCTGCACAGGGCTGAACACTGTCAGACACGGAGAGGCAAAGCACCGCAGATAAATGACCTTAGATTGGAAGTCGGCAAGGAAGAGCTGAGATTAGACCGTTTTATTATTAGGACTCTCTGGCACAAGGTGCAGTGACATGGCTTTGAGTACAGCGTAGCAGCAAAGGGAAACCCTGTTATGATCTGTGGGGTGTGTCCTACTAATCTTATCTAACGCTCACACTCAGCCTCACTTGGGGGCTCCTGTGGAGGGCTACCCTGGTTGTCCCAGTACTGTAGGAGTCCTGCTAATCAGGAGGACTTCAGACTCGGTCAATCAGAGAACTCACAGGCCTCGAAAAGGGAATCTGTAAAGGAAACGTCTGAGGTATTAAGAAAGTGCCTTGTTGCTGAGTCTTTGGGAAAGTCCAGTAACTTAGATTCAGCAAAATTATAAGGGAAGCTTATACAATCATACCACATCAGGAAGAGACGAGTCTGGTTAGCCTATCAAGGTGGCTTATTGTGGTTAAAATCATCATCAAAACAGGCTAACTTAAAATCCACTCAAACTCTAAAACATTGTGATTACAATACTCAGGGGAAACCGTGGCGACACAAAATCGATTAATTACTTGAAATAAAAATTAAAAGAAATGTTAAGTCCTTCATTTATAATATCCTTCCTCTTTCCTTTATAACATCCTTTACACGGCTTGATGTACTGGATAAGATAATCAAATCAAATAAACAAACAAAAAAAGGAACCACACAGCCCAAAGACAAACCGTGCTCAGTTGAAATCCCTCTCAGGGAAGATGAGAGGGGCAATGAGGGTCCAGAGGTAAAGCCCAAGACCCAGCCAGCTGGAACACATCTTCACCCACACAGCCGGCATACTGCTCTGCATGGCCTGGGTGGAGGTGTCAGGTCTGAGGGAGGACGCAGAGGGAGAAGTGCAATTTAAAACCAACTCCACATAATATAGGGATTAATCTTAATCTACGTATATCTTCCATTTAAAGATCATTAATGAGAGAACTGTGGTAGTTGATTGTTTAATCTATTTATAAAACGAGCTGGTTTTCAAACTGAGCTAAAAGAGTGAGAGAACTTTAAGGTGAAGTAATGTGCCCTCTAGTGTCCATAGCTGAGGCCTACAATGCCTTAAACCTAGTGTTTTCTAAACATATGGGTATCTTAGAAGCAAGTAACCAAAATTTCGGTATTTGAGTACCACTTGCTAATTGGGACTATACACTGCAGTCACAAACCTAATTGTCTAACCTCTGGGCTCTTTATGTTCATCTCAAACTAGAATGGCACTCAGAAGAATGCATTTTTTTCCATCAAGATCCACGAATAAATGTTGAAAATATCTCACAATAAAATTCAAAAGTGAAAATGGATCTGCCCACGGCCCCTAATCTTGCTTGCAAACAAATAAACCAGCCAACAGACACTTACTGGTACCAGTTGGTGAGAGTCATCATGATGTACAGAGAAGCCAGACAGAGGTGGAAGTGGAAGAAGGAGTAGTTGTAGGTGACTCCCTCCTCCTCATTGTCCAAGGCTCTGCGTATGCCGTCCTCTCCCACCACACCTTCTCCACCCGACCCTCCGCCCTCCTCTGTCTGCATCAGCTTGTTTACCTGCGTGTTGCTGGACGAACGAATACTAGGGGAGAGGCAGAGACAGTTTATCAAAAATAATAAAAAATTTAATAATACAGAAAAAGAGCAGAAAATATAATTTACGAAACTTTCAGCACTGCTAAACCTACCTGGCATAGATAGTGCAGAAGAGGAAGATGATTAAACCAACAATGCCCTGAGCATCCCACCACTGCACCTGCTCTGGAGTGCTGTCACCAGATGGTTCAGTTGTGTTAACGCTCGACACAAGACTCAACAAGCTGGGGTTACACTTCCGATCTAAACCAAAATACACATACACACAGCATTAGACATTTTATTACACTAAAAAGTTGTAGAAAATACATTATTGCCTGTGTCAAGGAGGTTTGTTTGTTTGTCTGTTAGTAGGACTACTCAAAAGCTATCTGATTTCTATCAAACTTAAACAGAAGAACCCTTGGAGCGGATCAGGATAAATGGGTGGGTACAGGGATTTTTTTTTTGGCAACTTAATACTAACCCTACAGTCGGGCAAAAGCTTGCCCATTGTTGCCATTCACTTGGGAAAGGCAGTTCCCACAACATGAGACAAAGAGGTGTGCTAACTAATAGCAGAAAAAGCTCATTTTTCTTCCTATGGCATGCCATAGAAAACTCACCTGTATGAAAATGCTGAGGCAGGTAAAAAGCAAGTACATATATGTGAAGAAATCAGTGCATCTCGACTGAGCACATACCAGAAGCTACAGAGGAATAAAACAAGACAGGAGACTCACTTGGGTTGTTGGTCATTGCAGACCAGGTGACATACATTGTGTAGAGGGAGATGAGAGAAGCCTGGAGCAAGCCAGAGTGTGGCTGAGCTTCCTGCAACAAACAGGTCAAAGTATTACACACTTTTCAACACGTTTCATGCTGTAATATTATATTATATTAAAGCCTGTTTATTTATTGAAATGTTTTGATTTAGCCTGTATCTGTCACCTTACTGAGAGTAGCGCATCATTCGAGTATTACTCAGTATTGTACACAGTCACATGACCTGCTGTTTGCCAAAGCCTGCCATATTGCTATATCATGTGCATGCACTGCCCCCTTGTGGTCAATTCGTGGCATAACATTTAATTCCTGTGGCTGTTACTGTGTTAAAGGGATAGTTCACTGATAAATGAATATTCACTCATTATCTACTCACTACTATGTCGGTGCAGGGTTGGGTGTTAGAGATCTTAGGGCTCAAAACATGGTATAAACAAGGCCGGTTCAAGTTGATTTTGAATGTCGGAGCTTAAAGACACTTGGATGACACCACCTGAGCAGTATGGAGGCATGCTATGTTATTATTTTGGTACGTCTACAGAAGGAGTCACCAGTTACTTCAATTGTATCGGATTTGGCTGCAACGCTGTTTACCCCTGAGACTCCTAAAGTGTTTTATGGACTCAAACTACTTCACCCACCCCTCCATCGACATAGTGATAGATAATGAGTGTATTTTCATTTTTCAGTGAACTATCCTTTTAACACAGTACAGCTAAATGCAAACATATATGAGAGCTATGTAATTTACACCAAAGCTTTCTTACCACATAAATACAAATTGATGACATTATCTTTTAATTTGAATTATTATAATAAATTACAACCACAGGAGTGAGTTGTAGATAAAGAAAGGTGACCGTTGACAGTTTTCCCTTGATTGTTGTTGGATATATAAACTCTGGTGACAATTCAAGTGGCAGTATCGGGGAATATTTAGAAAAAAAGGAGCCTACTATTGGATTGAAACAACAAACAGGGAAAAAATAAGTTTTCGAATGTATTTGAATTATTGTGTTCATGATACAGTACCTGTATCTTGGGAAGGATGGAGACAACGGAGATGATGATGCAGAAGATGAGGTTGAGGCTGATAAAGACTTTGTGCTCGGTGCAGTCATCAGGCTGTGTGTAGTACACGTAGAAAAGTACCACAGCAGCAACAGCCAAGGTGTAGAAGAGGAAGGTGAAAGTCAACAGGCCTGTAAATTACACAATTATTCATTAACAGGAATATGTTCAAACCAAAGTACTACCAAAAATGACTTATTGACATGGAAGGCAGAGAAGATCTAACTTCTAATCATCTATGACAATTAGCTATTTGACAAATAATGACAAGATAATGCATCTTTTCAAGTAAATGCTTTACCTGCAAACCAGCATTTGTTGTCACTGTTTTCACCATTTCCTACCCACACCTTGTTCCAGGAATGGGCAAAGTCGATTAGGAGAATAAGTTGGATGATGATGAAGATGAAGGATCCCACCAATCCAAAGTAAAACCACACTGAAAAGTGAAAAGGAAACAGACAAAGGTCATAGTACTTATCATACCATAAATGCTATCCAATCACTAATAAATCAAAGCTTTGTGTTGCGAAAGAAATTGAGGAAGCATTTCATCATTAATTGTAAATCATCAGAGCATGTTAGTACCAGTGGGAAATGTTCCATCGGGGATGAAAAAAGCTCCCACTGTTATCCCAACCAGGATCAGAAACTTAAAGAACCAGAACCTGGAAAAGAAATAGTTCCAAATGCACTATCAGTAAAGCAGACCTGCCTCCATCCCTGAATAATGTGTTCCATCAAGCACTTACCCATTTTGAATAGCTGCACGCGGGTCTTTGCTGCTACGGACACGAATCATGATGAGGCAGAACATAAAGAAGAAGCAGGTCATAGCGAAGCACATCCGGTACACAGATTTGTAGCCCACAAGGACATCACAGTTTGCCAAGTTATCGATACCAGTTATAGATGCGCCTCCTTGACAAAATCCTGGGATCTATGAAAAGACAAACATGTCAGATGAAATGAACTTGTAACTAAGCTTAATCAAGAACGTGTAAAAATACTCAAAAGTTATACAAGAGCAGGTTTTCTAGGCAAATATCAAACTGTAAAGTGACAGCAGTAGCAGAATCTATCATAACTGCATAATAAAATAACGTAGAAATGTCACTGCTACTACTTCCAGATTCCTATCAAATATTGGTGAATTATACGTGCATACTGATCTACACTGATCTCACTTTGCGGAGCTCTGTTTCCATTCCAGGAAGAATCATGATGACAGACACCATGGTCCCCATTCAGCAAAAACAAGGAGAAAACCAGCCGTGTGATGGTGGAGTTATTGGAGGAGGGACAGCAGCCACACAGAAGACACGGTGCTGAGCCACACAGACAGGAGGCCTGTGAGAAAGGGCAGAGTAGGATCGGAAGAGAAAAACAAAGAAACAGCTTTGAGCAAGACAGACTTAAAAATGAGGCAATGTTTAAATGGATGTAGGCCCTTGCTTTTAGGATAAGTCAAGTGGCAAAAATAACATCAAGATAAAAAGTTCCATGTCAGTCAATATCGATAATTATCACCATAAATGTCACATTGATATTTCTTTTCAGTTTTAAGACTCCTGAGTGCAGAGAATGTAGAGCTTAACTATTCATATTAAAACCCCTCTGACCCTTGAAACTTTTAAGTCAATGCTTCAGACCCACTTCATCTCACTGGCTTTCAATTTGATTAGAGTTTAAAACCTTGATTTCATCTATTATAGTTCAATATATGAATTTTCAACTTTTTATGACATCTAAGGTTCTATTGCTTTTGTATTTTCTGTCTATTTTCAGTTTTTTATAAATATTTTAACATTATTTTACCCTCGTTTTCAGCCTGTTAAGCACTTTGGTTTATGGTAGTAGTTTTAGACGTGCTATATAAATAAACTTTAACTTGGCTTGATTAAAGGTTGTGGTTTTTAACTCTTCTTTAAGGATAGAGAATGTAAAACCCTTGATAAACATCAAAACGTTGAATGACCACTTACAGTCGATCATTTATGTGTCCATACCTCCTCGCTGCACAAGCAATAACAAAGTATGCTTCTGGACTACTACTGTATCGCTGTTGATGATAATGTATTATTGCCCTGCCCTAGTTGTTTTGATAATCCCACATATATTTACGGCTCCATTACGCATACTGGGTTGGAAAGATCATTAATTATGAAAGTGCATTTCCATTACTGGATTCAAATGGACGAGCATCACCTGACTCTTATGTGCAAAACACATTCTAAACTAACACAGACCTATCGTTATATGTTATATTGGTATCCCAGTAGGTAAATGTGGAGAACAACTACCCTCTGACTAATATGGGTGTCACAGTTAACTACCAATGCCACACACACACACACACTGCATTTCATTATTGACATCGATCTAGCTAACCAATTTAATGCTAGGATAACGCTACTGTTGTTTATGTTGTTTATGTTTTGCGCTGTATTAATAGCTCAGCAGCGTTGGTGTAACTACACAAACTAAACAAACCTACATTTATGACGTTGGCCTATGTTGACACTTCCTCTTTATTTAGCTGGGTGAGTCACCTGCTAGCGAAACCACCTTTATTGACGTTTCTAGCATTACAACTGTGTCTGGTTAGCTTCTCAGCTAGTTGTTATAACAGTAGTTCCGGTTAGCTGTCACCTAGTTGTCTCAAAACCCAACTATCTCTTAGGTTAGCCTTCAAATCTACAGCTAACAGCTAACGTAAAGGCAACAATAAGAAACTACAGCCTTCCGGTGACGTGTAAAATAACACTTGTATTAATAAAAGGTACTTACACAGCTGGCTAAAGAGCACAAGGCCAGACAAGCCCCCATTTTGAAATTTAAATGTTGAAATTGATGTTAATATAGCGACGCCTTTCGCTGTCCTGTAAAAAACACTATGAGGAAATCGTTTGCCTACACCGGAAACACAAAAAACCAGGAGGCAGCTGGATGAGTTTTCAAAATAAAGCTCAACGCACTGCCAATTTAGAAAACAAGGGGGAAAAAACACGTGCAAATTATGAAAACAACTTCTGCTGCAAATAGTCACAACACGTGCACATACACAAACCATCTGCAAATTGCCAAAACGATTCACATTCACATTTAATCACAAAGCTACATTTTTCCATTTGCAAGTAGGGTGCACTCAAGACACGTTAATGTGAGTGGGACGAAAAGGAAAAAGTTATATAATCATATTATTATTATTATCATTATTATTACAACAACCGGTGCTGCTATCATTAATAACATCATTACATCTCTAAATACTCATTATATCATTATAACAACCAGTCTCACAACTGTTCCTGGTCTCTCCTCCTTTCTCTCTGTTCTCCCTTCTCTTCCACTCACCTTTCCTCTCCTCCTCTCTCCCCAACCGGTCGAGACAAATGTGTCTTGGTCTTCCAGTTAATGAGGGAGTCTTTTCTCTCTCCACAGTCGCCAAAGTGCTTATTGTTGATGGGGGAACTGTTGGGTTCCTCTATGACTTCCGAAGGTTTCACCCTTATATTGAAAGTGACTTGGGATAATGTACAGTATGTAATGATTTGGCAAATAAAATCGAATTGAACATTGCATTTTAACAATGATAGCACATCCTTGTGTGGGAAATGGATTAAACTTGTCTTGCACTGTTCGTCCTGATGTGTTCTTGGCACACAATGGATAAATAAGGGGACCATCTGCTCATTCAGCATCTCAGGATTTCATTGTCCGTTGTTTAAAACTACAGGGATATGAAGAGAGAGAGAGTCAGTCAGGTGCTGAAACAAGCCTCTTCAAAGCCCCTGCTGTTGGAGTGCACCAACACGGCATTGAGCCAACAGAGATTGGGCTATTTATAGTCCCCTTTTAAACCTAACCTGAATATTTCAATGCCAAATACTCATTTAATTTAACCGGAAGTAGGACTGTAGTATAAGTCAAAGTTTTATTGTGTTTATATATTAGGAAAAAGCCACCAACAAGGTATCTCTCTATGAGATGTAATCCGACTCTTGCAGATCAACTCACAAAACATTATGTACATGATGCGAAAATTAATAAAGTGACGAAGGTACATCAGTGATTTATACCCGTTAATTGGGTCACACATGATCTCACACTGAGTCATGCAATGTCAAACACTGCCAGTTTAAAAACAATATTTTGGTGGTGGCAAGCACTTCAGGACATCGAGTTCTTGTCCCTTCTCTTCAGAATATTAATACAGTCTATATATAACCATAAAACACAAAGTGATCGCTGCAACATATTGTTCATCACAAGTGACAACATTTTTATGATATTGTCAATGTATTACATTTCACCTTTAATTGCAATATTTATGTGGTTTAAAAATCGTCAATCAAGTGGTTGTATGTGCATTAAAAAATGTTGTCATGCTGATTCCTCAGTTCTCCACTAGGTCGCAGCATTGAACCAGCATTTATACTAGAATGACTGCTCAATTAAATTAGCTTTTACACACTATACGTTCACATTTGAACAATTTTACAGCAAAAGAAGAAAAGTTTAGGCTCTGTGTAATTCATCGGTGTCACACAAAAATGTAGATGTTTTTAATATGACATACTCTTGACACAGAAGAAATACTGGTCACACAACCTGATCATTTTAAAGTAGCCAACAAGTAATATCAACATCATGAAATGGAGGGACTGCAATTCCAAGGGACATTTTGGGACACAGTCCCTCTTTGATTTAATGTTGCATGTCTCAACATGAAGGACAATCTTCCACCACACCAGCAGCAGCAGCAGCAGCAGCAGCAGCAGCAGCAGTCTGATCTAGGAGAGCTGTTTATGAGTTATTCTCATTACTAGAGGGTGTTTCGCTTCAACAGAAGCATCTGGTCGCTGGATCCACGGGAGGGAAGTTAGATTTAAGAAAGATCCTTTGTAATGTCGAACCGTCTGTGCCATTTCCAACTATCTATCTATAGCTTAGGATAAATTAAGAGGTTCTCTGTGCATAATATGAGTAATATCTGTCATTGAATATATTAACTCTAACCTCAACCCAATTTTACCTTAACTGTAAAACCCTCCACAGCCATTGTGAGCATTCTTCACAACCCAACTGCAGACATATTTGCTGTAAGCTAGTGAGTAATGGAGGCCTTAACTGCTGAGCCTGACTGAACCCAGCAAAAAGTCCTGTTCTATGGTTGGTCCTTTGATTTGCATCCCTCACACTTTAAATGCAGAACCTTCACTTGCATTTGAGTATTTTTACTATTGCACTGGTCGTTTTTTGTGTACTGGAGGTTATGTTTTTGTCAGCATTTGTGTGTTATTTTTTTAGAATGATTATGGATAAGGTTTATAAACCTTAACATAAATGTTAGTATTATAGTTATATTAATATCTATCTATCTATCTATCTATCTATCTATCTATCTATCTATCTATCTATCTATCTATCTATCTATCTATCTATCTATCTATCTATCTTTGTAACTGTGTTTTGAAAAGTGCAGTATAGTGGATAAGGTTTATACTATAATCATTAGTGTTATTATTGTTTTATTATTGCACACAGTCTCACAGTAAAGTGCCCTGCATAACATATGTATGACCACGCATCAGTCTAGTGAGTAGTTGGCAGTGGTCCAGTTACATAACAGTCGTTGAACACACTTGTTTTCCCTCTAACCACCATGACCTCGTGCCTCATGTGTGTTTCTGTTCATTTGATCCGCAGCTTCTGGCGCGCACAGCCTCTACCATGGCTGCGATTGGTGGATTCGGACCAATGAATGCAAACATCCTATGTGACGTCAGTAGTTTTTGCGCGAAGGTGCAGATGTTGGCGGTCTGAAGGTCTGAAGCAGAAGAGGAGGAGAACTTCTTCACACTGAAGCACTTGACGGTGAGGACAAAGCTTTTGTGTAAATGTTTTAACGGGCTTCCGACAAAGAGCTGCTGGAGTCTCAGGCTCTTTCTTCGCCATTGTTAACCTTCCTCTGCCTCTCTGAAGTCATCTGTGGGAGGTAATGATAGTTTATGGGACTTTGTTGTTGTGGCCGCTCTTCGGCAGAAGCTATCTGCAAAACATAAAAATGCACAAACCTTTGGAAAGCGCTTTGCATGTAGGCATATTGTTTTTGTTTTTTTTACATCTTAATATCTGTAAGCCAAGAAGTCAATTTACACCAAGTGAAGCCGACTGAAGTGTTGCTTTCCTCTTTGTAGTATGTAATAATACAAAGTGTATTTCTATTCCCCCCCCATGCTTGCTTCATACCTTGCAAATGTGAGTGCACCCCCCCCCCCACACACACCTACTTCATATAATTGTTTATAAACGTTGATTATTCACTTTCCTCATTGATTCTTCCTCAATTTTCAGTTGTGTGTGTTTTTTATGATGTGTTTTGCAGCAGCATTTTTATTGCCCCCTCCATGCATGTGTGCCCCCCCCACCACCCACCCACTTCCTCTCATCTTAAACCCTCTCTCTGCAGCTTAGAGGTGGAAAAACTTGTTGTACCTGTACATGTCATGTTGCGTTACAACTGTAACTGAACAAATTGTACAGCTGTGCAATTCTTATTTTTGCAGAGAAGGTGAACTATGGCATCCACCCGTGTGTGATCCCTCATCCTAATAGATTAGTCCAACATATTATGTTAAATTGGGTTAACCTGTGTTTGTGACCTCAACATATAATACCTGGTTTGGTTCTGTATTGCTCAAACAGGAGGGAAAGTTGGGAAAAGCTGTTATTCCTTTAAAGTCATGCTGCATGCTTGACCAATAACCAGTCCTAACATGAGCTGTTATTATGGTGCACCGCTCCTCCTGCTGAGGGACAGCAGGGACATGCTTCAAACCTGAGAGACAGCAAGCTCAAATCGTGGCAGCGGCAGCTCGTAGTTGCCACAAGTGTTTGGGGGCAGTTGTGACTGTAAAGGCAGCTGCTTCGAAACAGTGTGGCATTGAAGGCAGCTGTGTTTACATATCAGTGGCTGTTTCTGTTGAGCTTGCCCTTACTGTAAAACCTACCACGTCCTCTCATTTGACACTTTCCCACTGTGAGACATGAGCATTGCTTGTTACTAATTTTCTTTCTCTTTTTTTCTATAGTGGTATTAAAGACAACACTTCTGCTGAAATGGAAATCTGTGGAGGTAAGTTATGAAATGTTAATGCACAAGTATAGCTTCACCCTGAAAGTTAAACTTTTAAAACTAGAATGGCACTCAGTGATTATGAAATCAATGTGACATATTTTACTCTTGACTATTTGTGTCTGGTCAATAGATGTAAACTTAACACAGTATTATATACTATTAAAACTAGTAAGTTATTTATTGAAACAAACAAATAAAAACATTTAGGTCATAAAATTATGAAACACATTTATAATGGTCATAAAATCATCAACACAGAATCATCATTCTTTCTAGAAAACTTGGTTTGGTTCCTCCCAGACCTTGGCCTCATTCCTCCACCAAGTTTGATGGAGATAGGGTTATTGTATAATTCTGCTGACAAATAGACCAACAAACAAACAGTCTGAGTTATACCTCAGTTTGTTTGTAACCCGCTAGACGGAGGTAATACACTTAATCTGACTTTCATGCCAGCATAAGCCTCCACAGTAATTGCTTACTTTAATCTATAATTGCTTAAAAGAGCTTGAAAAAGTAGGGCAAAGAATAGCAGCTGTGTCTCTGCAGACTCAAACACTTAATTAACAATACAGCAGTGGTGCCTCGCAGCAGGATTATTGTCCGTCTTTGACCTCTCTGACAAAGCAGTGACCCCTGAAAAGTTAGTGGGAGGCCAACTCAACCCCCTTTAATCTTCCAGACGGACAGACATACAAGCCAGAGGCTCTATGTTAGGGTGACAGTCAAGTGCAGATATGATTGATGATGATAAATATAAACTGATAGTGTTGGTCATTTATACAAGTATGTACTTAAATCTCCTGTTTTACAGACATCCAAGTGAAAGAGCTGAACAAGCGTAATTCAGGTCAGGCGTTTGAGGTCATCCTGAGCCCCTCAACTCCCGACACTAAGGTGGAATTTCCACTGTCCCCTATTAAAAGGAAGGAAATGTCAATTGATGATATTAAGAAGAAACTGGAGGCTGCTGAAGAGAGACGCAAGGTATCTGCACAAATAACATGAACTGATAATCAAACTTAAAAAAAAACACCAAATGTGGTTTGAAGTGTAACCTGGATTAGTGTTCAGGTTCTGTTAAGTCACTACAGAGGTTCTCTTTTGTCACTCGTCAGAGCTACGAGGCTGATGTGCTGAAACACTTGGCTGAGAAACGAGAACACGGGAAGGAAGTCATCCAGAAGGCCATCGAGGGAAACAGCAACTTTAGCAAGATGGTGGAAGAGAAACTGAATCAGCAGATGGAAACATATGAGGAGAACCGCAGCGCACGGATGGCAGCTCTCAACGAGAAGTTCAAGGAGAAGGTAACTGAAGCTCCTCATGTTGTACCAACATATATGTTAAATGTTGGGGGAAAAAACAACAATGGTAATTTTGTCTTTTGAACACAAACAGGAGAAGAAGCTGGAAGAAGTGAGGAAGAACAAGGAGGCGAAGAAAGAAGTTGAAATTTAATTTGATATAACCGAGAAAACAGTTTTGACTTCTCCAAAGATTTTGTTATATTTTTTTATCTGATTCTTTCACAACTATTCTTTCTTGGATTTGATTACACTGTTGATACTGATGCTGTTACACTGTTAGTTGGTCATAGCTTAGGTTTTGTGTGGATATAGCTGGGTTTTTCTTTACCTGTAGACTTCTCTTTGGCAGCTGATTTCATATTATCCTGTAGAAGAACTTTGTTTTTTCATGAGCAGGCATTTCATTGCCATTGATTGGTCCTGATGCTTCATACTGTTAAAATGCATCAATGTATCAACTGTTCTGAGCTGTTGATGAAGTTTTTTAGTTTGAATATACTGTACGTTACCACGGTTTTAACATTAAACTTTGTTCCCTAAAATTCAGTTTCTGTCCTTCAGAGTTGAATGTGTTTATCCTTGTTGAATTTTAAATGATAAGTTGTTTTTGTAGCAATTGTTGAAAACACAATTGTTGTAATTGAAGATCGAACACAAAGTCCTCACCTGACACATTCTCTAGTCCAATTAGAATTGAACACAAGAACAGACGAGATTAACACTACAAAAGTCAAATGTTGAGTAAACGTATATAATATTAGATTAATGGAATAAAACTAATAAACCTCAGTCAGTGATAAAAAACAAAAGCGTGACAGAAAAAGTGAAATAATTAATTTAGAATTAATCCATATTAACATTACTACTTAGCATTTAATTCCTTTTTAAACATACCATAAGATTTTGATCATTCCAATATCTAGAGGTAGTCTGTTCCACAGTTTAGGAGGCATACAAACTAATGTGGTTTCACTGGTGCTTTTACACAACAGCATTTAAAAGAAAGTAGTAGAGGACTGTAGAAATGTTGTGGGGCAATAAAATGAAAGAAAATCTCTGGGACAAGGCCCTGTGGGACAAGACCAGATCCAATAGTCTAAGCATGTCTAAAGCAGTGGGTTCACTTTGAGCAAGCTGTATTTCTCTTAGACTAAATAGATAATCCAGTACAAAAAGGTAATTACAGTAGTCTTAATGGGTTTTAAAAATTACCTGAGTCAAAAACAATCTAACTTTAGCAGTAAGATAAAAAAAAGAATATGTTTTAATGCTTTTGTTTAAGAGAGAAATAAAATAAAGTTTCTGAAATCACAAAAATGTGTGATTTGTGTTAAACACTGCTGACACCTAGTGGCAGTGAGGTGATCTGCAAAAGCCAAATGGGTCCTGAGATAAATTCCATTTTCTTATATTTCTTATAAATATTATTATGTATTATATATAAATACTGATTCTCAATCTGTCCAGATCTATAAAATCTCTAAAATTAGATCAACTTATGATGAAAAGAATAATCACAGCTGGAACTTCTCATAATGAAACTACTGTTTACTTTTCACTTTTGTGAGTGAATTCCTGTTTTTTATTTGTATAATTAAATGGTCACACCTAGTGGCAAAGCATTTTCACCATTATTTCACACCCCCCTCCCATGAAACCTTATAGGAAGAGATAGTTTTGAAGCAATACAAGGATTACATAAGGGGGAGCGAGGATAGAGAATATTAAAAAGGTTGTGTATATGTACTGGTAATAACTTAGCTATTGTAGAACAATATTAAAGAAGTACAGAAGTAGGTATTAATTTACCTAAAGGGGTGCTGCCCTGTCATGTGTGAAAAGGAACATAGCTGGGAAGGGGTTTTGTGTCTTATAAACCAACATAGATGAATGGAAATGCAGGGAAACACCTGTGGACATGATGCAGTTTCAGATTCACCTGATCAGCATGTATTTGGACTCAATTCAGCTCTATTCAGCACAAGAAGAGTATGAGGAGACCAAGCTGTAACACTACACCTGCATGCGGTGATATCATCATGCACAGGCAGCTCATGATCCCAGCACTCAGTGCTACAAGCTGTCACAGCAACTCTGTTGTCGCCACCAACTCTTGCAGTGAACATGAGTCTGGAGAGTTTGAACATGGCAGCACAAACCCAAGTCCTCTTCAGCTCTTTTACACAAAACTGTTGCATGTGTCGAACACTCTCTGTTGTTACTACAGAGGCTGTGGATCACAGACATGTTCTCACGGTTGTGTTGCAGTGGTTTTGAGTGAGTATTATCCTGTCAGCACTTCTGAGTTTGTTTACACTCGCTTACATCTTGCACAGGCTGGCAGTTCATGTCTATCATGTCGGGCCTGTTGGAAATGTCACACGGAGCCAAATGTCACGCAGCCAAGTGCAGAGGAGTTGTGTGGATGCGCTCATTGAATTTTCCAAAGCTGCTTGACCTGTTTGATTATATAGCATATGAAGTTTTTTTTTTCTTGTGAGTCTACTCATTCAGCATATAGTTTTGATTTTATTTCTGATTGATTATCAGAATTTTTACTTTTTTATGGTTATTGTATATATGTGTGTGTGCTGATATGACATTTTCGGTTTATATATTAGCAAATGTAACATTTGTTAATAAACATTAATTTTTCATAAAGGTTTGATGATTTAAAGTGACTTAACTGCAGAGGTATTAGATTTTTTCATTCATCATTTCAAAAATACTGATAATTGAACTGTCCAGATTAAGTACAATGTAAAATATTTGCAGAAGTCAAAGTTCAACGTTTTCCCTCAGTTTGCATACATTTTATAAACATTGATTATTCACTTTCCTCATTGATTCTTCCTCTGTTTTCAGTTGTGTGTGTTTTTAATGATGTGTTGTGCAGCAGCATTTTTATTACCCCCTTCATGAATGTGTGATCCACCCCCCACCCACTTCATCTCATCTTAGACCCTCCCTCTGTAGGTGCGAGGTGGAAAAAAGCGGTTGTACCTGTACCTGGTCAATAGATGTAAACTTAACACAGTAGTATATACTATTAAAACTACTAAGTTATTTATTGAAACAAACAAATATAACATTTAGGTCCTAAAAATATGAAATGCATTCATAATGGTCATAAAATCATCAACACAGAATCATCATTCTTTCTAGAAAACCTAGTGCCGCTCACTCATAAATCTCAGAACTCTAAATATGTAGGATTCTTAAAAACAGGATTCATGATGCTCCATGTTCAAATGTTAAAGAAAGTGGGGAAAAATCCACCCCTAAATCCACATCCACACCGGAATTTGAGGCCAACTCAACCCCCTTTAATTTCCAGACGGACATACAAGCCAGAAGCTCTATGTTAGGATGACAGTCAAGTGCAGATATGGTTCATCAGCTGTCTCTGTCCACTGCACATTAACTGAACAAACAGTTGATTGTCAGTTTATTGTAAATATAAACTGATAGTGTTGGTCATTTATACAAGTATGTACTTAAATCTCCTGTTTTACAGACATCCAAGTGAAAGAGCTGAAGAAGTGTAATTCAGGTCAGGCGTTTGAGGTCATCCTGAGCCCCTCAACTCGCCAAGGTGGAATATCCACTGTCCCCTCTTAAAAGGAAGGAAATGTCAATCGATGATATTAAGAAGAAACTGGAGGCTGCTGAAGAGAGACGCAAGGTATCTGCACAAATAACATGAACTGATAATCAAACTTGAAAAAAAACACCAAAAGTGTAACCTGGATTAGTGTTCAGGTTCTGTTAAGTCACTACAGAGGTTCTATTTTAAGAGCTATGAAGCTAAAGTACTGAAACACGAGAGCACGGGAAGGAAGTCATCCAGAAGGCCATCGAGGGAAACTGCAACTTTAGCAAGATGGTGAGAGAGAAACTGAATCAGCAGATGGAGGCATATCAGGAGAACCGCAACACATTGCTGGCAACTCTTCTGGAGAAGTTCAAGGAGAAGGTAACTGAAGCTCCTAACATATTCCAGCTTCTGGGAAAAAAACAACATAATGATAATTTTGTCTTTTAAACACAAACAGAACAAGAAGCTGGAAGAAGCGAGGAAGAACAAGGAGGCGCAAAAGGGACTATTCATTTGATATAACCTAGAAAACAGCTTTTACATCTCCAAAGATTTTGCTATATTTCTTTATCTGATGCTTTCACAACTATTCTTTCTTATCTTTCTTACACTCATGGATCAACCTTTTCCCTCAGTTTGCATCAATAACAAATAAAAGAACGAATCTGACAGTGTTAAATTAAAGAAACAATTTTCAAGATTGCATTAATGTCATAATATTGATTGTTTCTCAGGTTTCACAGTAATTAACATAACATTTGATGATTTGTGGCATGTAGAAATGTACACAGCAGCTTGTGTGTGAGTCTGTATTGATCTGCACTCACACCCACCCACAGAGCTGCACAATCCCATCTTTGTCATGTGTTTGGAGGAAAGTGCTGCGCTCATCAGCCCACAAGACTCTCGTCCTGTAGTGCAGAGTTCTGACGACACAGGGGACAAAGCCTAACCCGAGTCCAGGACACTTTTTCCAGCCTGCGCTAGACTTTTGGATGCTTTCTCATGATCATCATTACTTCTGCTGGCTTTATTAATCTCTGTGGAGCATGTACTTTATGTTCTCTGTATGAATATACTGGGAATATTCATTGAATAGGACGGTTTGAATAAGGGAACAATGCAGATCTCAGAAACACAAGGGTGACTTTGTTACTGAGTGCTCAACATGGGGAAGACACAGGCCATAAAACCGATTTCCACAGTAGTCCACACACTACAAAATTGCCTGGTTTGATAACCGAGTAAGATTCAGTAAAGTTATCATCAGTCATTTTTATAAGAGCAATTTAAAAGCCAAATGAAGAACATACAGAGTTTAAGAATGCACAAGATATCATGCCTCAGATAGTTTTCTTACATTATTATGTACTGGGTTTGATCTAAACCTTGTTATAGTATAACTTCAAATATGTATGGCCATTGTCCTAGTTATGATCAGCAGGGATGGTGACGGATATTATATTCCAGTGAGATGTCTTGGTTTAGGTGTGTTTTAAGAAACTGCATCTGCTAAATGTGTCAATTGAACCTTTGTTAACATCACTGTAACCCCCTTTGTTTTCAGGGAGTAGTAGTATGTGCTGGGGAGATGTTCATGGTGGTGAGCAAGAATAAAGCTTTAAAAATATGTTGGAGTCCACAATACCACTCCTGGTAACGTAATTCTATATTCATGAGGTATGATAATGCTATATTAGTTGCACTGTGGGGAAATGTTACAAATACAAAGGGGATAGTGAAAATAGAAACATCAGCAGAAGTAATAATTAAGTAAACGTACAATTCAAACACAAAGGCACATAAGAATAGAAATAATATATACAATGTAAACTGAATATATGCAGTGCAACAGGATTTCAATTATTTTTGCATGAATTAAGTCTGAGTGAGATATATCAGGTTCATGTGGTCTACTGGGAGAAGTGCTTGTTGTTCAGTGAGCAGGAAGAAACAATTTGTGATGTTCCTAGCCATCCCATCGAGGGATGCCTATTGCACAGACTCTGGCTCCAAATGTGCAAGATGGCAGCGTTCATACCCGTGATATTTTGGCTTCATTTCTGGATGGTGGGAGCTGGAGTGGAGACGTGTCATCCATCTTTATATACAGTCTATACGTGGATTGATGGATCAGTGTAACTATATACTAGAATGTCACTCAGTGAAGCGCATTAATCTGCCAGATTTTGCATACAATTTAGCTGATTTTGCAGATTTTGCATTTTTGTTATTATTATTATATGAATTGTTGCTGCTATCATTAATAACACCTTTACACCCATCATTATCACTGTTATTATTTTCATTATAACAACAGTCTGTCAGAGCTGAAACCGGATGGTGCACAACAGTTCCTGAGTTCTCTCTCCTTTCTCTCACCCTCCCCCCTATCTCTCTCTCTTCTCTCTCCTCTTTTCCACCCCCCTCTCTTCTCCTCCCCATTTCTCTCTGCTCACCCCAACCAGTTGAGGCAGATTGAATCCCTGCAGCTCTTAACCCTTTGATAATGCACAACGTGCATGTGTCAAAAATGACCCGTTTTCATTTCCTGTGTTATTTCATGCATGGCTGGGTGTTTCTTTGCTATATTCGTTTATAGCTTATTCTTGCTTCCTCATTTAGGAGAAGGCTCATTTGATCACATACAGTAGAAGATGAGTATCTTATATCATTAAAGGAGCCTACTCCATTTAGGAGAGCTGGATTCCAAGACACACCCACAACTCCAGCTTGATCCTGTAGAACAAAGTACAGGTCCTCAGCATCAGAGAATTCAGACTCAAAATCAAGACCAAGAATTGCCTCCTCAGTTTCCTCATCCAGTTCTTCAAAAATGATTTTATTCAAAAAGTAACAAAGGAAAAATTTAAATAAGGATTTGTGATGATCAAAAGCAAGTGAATTGGGGAATAACTGAAAGACTGAATGATGAAATGAATTCACTGCAAAGATATAGAAAATAAAAACTGAGCCGGGTCACTTTTGACACATGTTGTGTATCAAAGGGTTAAGGACCCAAAGGGTATAGACAACAATATATAGCATAACAACTCACATTATGTGACTTATAAAGGATTTGAATGGGGCCAGCAGTCCCCGGACAGAAACACACTCGTGTTCTACCCATGAGACTAACCAGGTTGTTAAACTATCAGCAGACTGGGACTGAATCCCCAGATGTCTGATGTGACAGAAATGCCTCATGGGAGAATGAGTGTCTTAGTAATGAGGCAGCGGAAGAATTTCTATTGAGAGAGGAGGGTGGGCTAATCGTGCTGGGGCGGCTACTCTCATTGGTTAAAAACGATAGATGCGGCGGCAGGAAGGAGCCGCGTCGCGTTCGCTGATTGGTCAGAAGTGGCGCCCGTCACTCGGTGCCCGTCTCCTCCCGGCAGCTGCGCGCTGAGAGCCGCCAGGCGCTGCTCCCGTCACGGTCATCCTCCATCCGCTCCCCTCTTCAAACAATGTTATCTACGTCCTGCACGGCTACACCACACTCTCTGGACTGATCCGAACATCCACAGGTACGTCCCGTTACACCAGCTCTGTCTCCTCTGCAGAATCACTCGCTTTACCGAGGCTATAGAGTGAAATCGCGTGGAAATAAGCTCAGATGCGCCTCGACGAAAAAAAAAAAAAAAAATGTATGTATATATATATATATATATATATATATATATATATCCGCCTGTCAGGTTTCCACGACTGTGCAGCGATGTTTCTTGAATTCAGCTCCACGGTGGATGTATGTGATGCACATGCGGATTAATGGTGGTATGCATTTATTTCTAACCCCGGATCTGGAATTTAAACATCGATCAGGTGCACGGTTTGCTGGTGGGACTAATCTGCAACAGGCCCTTTACGCAGGCCTGGGTTTCAAACCAACACCTCGAAATATCCTCCACGGTTATAGTCGAGCATTTCCCTGTCACCATGAATATTTTACAGCGTTGAAACCCCTTGTATGAAGCAGCAGCAGGAGGAGGGTGTGGACTCGGATGGGCTTATGTTACGTAATGTCTTCCCATTCATCGCTCCACGAGTCTCCTCCTGATCCTCGGCCGGCCTGCGCTCATCCCACTCGGCCTGATCTCCCCACATCTCCTGCAAGAGGAGAAAGATCTGCGGCCATCTCATCAACGAAATGACCATTTAATCCTGGTCCTAATCCTGCGTGTTGCTGCTCATATTAATCACTGAGCACGAAACAGAGCACAGCTTGACTGTATTCAGCCTTACTGTATTACACTTTTCCAGAAAAAATGTTGGCGTTGAAACGATTGGAAAAACACAATCTGTTGCAAAATATCTCAGGAACCTTAAATCACACTTTTCTTATTGTTTGCATGTCGCCTAATCGTCTATTTACTGAAGGATGAGACCAAAACCAGTTGGGCAGGGTTTGAAGAGGAGAAATCTAAACAAGCAAACGATCTCCTGTTATTACACTCATCCCTCTCTAGTGGATCAAACATATTTAGATGTGTATACTTGTTTGGTTCTTCAGGCTTCAGTGCACCAAATAGGAAATAAAAGAATGGATAGATAGATATAGAGATATATACTTTATTGATCCAGAGGGAAATTTAGATAGGCCCACTACATTAAAACACTAAGTGTGAGAGTTATAACAATTTTAACGCATTGTGTGTCTGGGTCAGTTGTGTGTGGTTGTATTGTTTGTCCATGGACTGTAAAGCTCATACTTGGCTTAGAGTTTCCAAAACTATTTGGGCCGGGCATCAATCCTAAATATTCAGCCAAAACAACCTCAGGGCGAATACCAGACAAAAACACGAGGGGACCCACACACAACATGGCTACAGTTAAAGTGTCTGCTGAGGTCTTTGGCTTAAAGAGTCTCTTCAGGGTTTTCTGTGAAATATTTCATCTGATGAATTTGTTTGATTTCAGTTACTTTTGTCATGTGTGGAAGGTGTTGTAGCCCCCAAATCGTTCTTTAAATATTAATGTAAACCTTGACCGCAAAGACCTTTAGACTTGGCAGTTTAATGTGTTGTCCATTATTTTATTTTAAACGGAAGAATAGAAAAATGTATAAACTGTGTAATTGTTCAAATCCTCTCAATGCCTACATCTCTGGGTGTTAAGAAAATGTACTACATCACTAGTAATGTTGATATTGTGATATAATATCACATATATCATGATTAAGGATTTTATTCATTTGGTTAACCCATGGATCACCGTTCATAATCAACCAATAGAATCACCCGTCAAAGCAACCCTACTCTCTTTCATGTTGTAACCTATTTTCCAATAAATGTCCCTGAACACTAGGTAATATTAATTATTTTCAAGTGATACATTTTAAAGGAAGTAATTTACCATTTGGAAACAAAGATCCTTAGAATTGAGAAAGAATGTGTGAACGCCAGAGTCTATACTTGCCTCCCTTAAGGGCTGCAGGGGTCAGAGGGTTATTATTGCATGTGAGCTCCTGTTGTGTGCAACAATTCAAGAAGCTTTTCTTAGGTGTTGGTTAGAGACCAAAACAAAGGTGTTGGACTTGTATTATTCATGTGACCATGAACACAACTCGAGATGAATCCTTATATGGCTCAATGTCAAGTTAATTGTTCTGTAACATGTTTCCTGTTTATAAAGCTATTAATAAGGTGCTGTGTTCAATTTCCCTCACAGACCTTAAGTGACTTGAAAATGTTATTGATCAAGGATCCTATTCATTATTTATGCATCATTTGACCAGTTGTTTTTATTTACCCTTTCTATTTACTTTATAATAAACATATACAAATATTAAATATAAAAACCTTTTTAATTAAGGACCCCATGTGACATATTGAGTTATTAGTTGTTAATAATACATTTGATTTAAACATCATGTTTGATGTTTAGTTTGACTGACTTAAATGATCCATTGATTTTCAAACTAGTCGACCATTTTTCTGCTCATTGATCAAATACACGGCGTCTTTGTTTTGTAACGGTGGTGATGCAGCAGGTGCAAACTGACAGTCTCAGTTCGTACATGCATTTATACACATATACACGCAGTTGCACACAGTATCTGACAGCATCTGAAGGCCAGACTGATACCGACCCACTGAATGACTGTTCCCTCATTCTTTCCGCCCTCTCGTCTGCAGTTTACCATGGCGACAGTGGTGATGGAGCAGATCGGTCGCCTGTTTATCAACGCTCAGCAGCTGCGACAGATCCCTCAGCTGCTGGAGTCGGCCTTCCCCACGCTGCCTTGCACCGTGAAGGTGTGCGATGTGCCCTGGGTGTTCCGCGAGCGTCACATCCTCACCGGCTACAGGCAGCCAGACCACAGCTGGCGCTACTACTTCCTCACCCTCTTCCAAAGGCACAATGAGACCCTCAATGTGTGGACCCATTTGCTGGCCGCCTTCATCATCTTGGTGAAGTGGCAGGAGATCTCGATGACGGTTGATTTTTTGCGAGACCCTCATGCTCAGCCCCTCTTCATTGTCCTCCTGGCAGCCTTCACCTACCTCTCCTTCAGCGCGCTCGCTCACCTCCTCTCTGCCAAGTCTGAGCTCTCCTGCTACAGCTTCTACTTCCTCGACTACGTGGGGGTGGCCGTCTACCAGTATGGCAGTGCCCTGGCACACTACTACTATGCCATAGAGAAAGAGTGGCACACTAAAGTGCAAGGAATCTTTTTACCCGCCGCAGCGTTCTTGGCCTGGCTCACCTGCTTCGGCTGCTGCTACGGCAAATATGCCAGTCCTGACATACCCAAGTTTGTCCTCAAGCTCTTCCAAGTGGTGCCGTCAGCCTTGGCTTACTGTCTAGACATAAGCCCTGTGGTTCACCGCATCTACAGCTGCTACCGGGACGGCTGCTCCGACCCAGTTGTGGCGTACCATTTCTACCATGTGGTCTTTTTCCTAATCAGCGCCTATTTCTTCTGCTGCCCGCACCCAGAGAGCTTGTTCCCTGGGAAGTGTGACTTCATCGGACAGGGCCACCAGATCTTTCACGTGTTCGTGGTGGTGTGCACCCTGACGCAGATCGAAGCGCTGCGAATAGACTTCACAGAGCGCCGTCCCCTCTACGAGGGCCTCCACGGCGATCTCGCACACGATGCTGTTGCACTCTTCATCTTCACTGCCTGCTGCAGTGCTCTCACCGCTTTTTATGTACGCAAGCGCGTACATGCCGTTCTCCACGAGAAGGAGGAGTAAGAGTTGAAATCCGAGTAAAAGGAAAAGAAAAGGAAATTATTTTACTCTGTTGTATAAAAGAAAATGTTTTTGTTATTGAAATTTATCAGTTTGTGACAGTGACTGTGAATTGCCAAACTACAGTGAGCTATAATTGTGTTTTTTGAATTTCACTGAGGAAAAGGGAATCTTACAAGTTGTCTGTAGCAATACAGGTAGTAGTTAAACACTGAGTTGCATCTCTACTCTGATCTTTTATTAGTCTGCAAGGTTTTATTTAGTCTTAGTCTAAAGGAAAGTTTTACTTTACCGTACAAAAATACACTTCTGTCAAGGTGAGCCAAAAAAGAGAGACTGGTTTGTAAAGATGACTTTTACCGAATAACATTTAGAAATATCTCAATGTCTTAATATATTTGTAACATTTCAAATCATGCGAGTATTTATCTTTGCAGTCCCATAACACTTTGTACATCGCAGTCAAATACCAATTGAAATCCAATTTGGACTGATTTTCTTATCTAGTTACCTTTCTCACACTCAATGTTTTTCTCCAAACTGAATCTGACCCTCTCTTTAGGGGTCAGAGCCGAATTCTTTTTCTATTTTTAATTTATCAAGGCGCTAATGCTTTGCCGTGCAAATGTTTGAACGTATTATGGGGAAATCGAGAATCTAATTTGAAAACCAAATATGTACCTCTTATTTAAAAAAATAAATAAAATTATGCAGGTGATACCATTCTGTTGAATAATGTTGAAAGTGAGGCTGGCACTCAGTATTGGCTAAGAGATGGACGGAAGATTCCTGATGTCACTTTGTTGTTGTGGTTGTTTTCATTTTTATTCAAAGGGCTGGAACATCAGCTTTTGCCTTTCTCATATCCCATGCATATCGATGCTTCTGTGTGCGTTGTTTTCAGCATCGAGTTTGACCGGATTTGAGTCACAAAACGCCGCGTCCGACTGGTGTTCTGCTTTCGGCATATTTTAGTTTTTGTTTGATGAATATGTATGTGCCTCTACGCATGTCTTTTGGTATATACTGTGGATATTAAGTGTGTGAATGTCTATGAAAGCTTAGCCTTGCACTTCTTTCTTATCCTGTAAATAAGCTGTATTTCTCTCGAAAGTCGTCTGCATCCCATTTTCTCTCAATCAGTTGCGTTCAGACCTGAATGCATATTTTTTTTCTTTTCTGGTGGAACACAGCACTCTCTCATTGTGCAGCGTTCTTTCAGAGCCGGCTTTATGTCTGGTGTCATCCTGACTTTCAAGGCTTTAATGGCTATGAATACACCATTTCATTCCGCTGCACTGTTACTCTGAAGAGTCCCCTTTGTTTAAAAACCCTTTTCCTTTCTCTCTGTTTTGTTATAGATATATAAAACACACGGCTCACTGGAAATGTGTAAGATTCTTATCTCACCAAAATCTTAAATGTCAGAAATTATTTATATTCATTGCAGCACTCTCTGTTCATGATGATGTTTAATGTGCCAATGAATCTGTTGTGTCGCTTCAGTGATGGTACAACTGGAAGATGAATTCAGAGACAGAATGTCAGAAGTGACGGGTTAAGTCTTTTTTAAACTTCATCTCTTGACCTGACTGCAAACATGTGACTGGGGAGATTTAACCTCAACGCCCGTGAATATGAACCTTCTTACTGTTGACTCTACTGTCCTGGTCTCATCATGCACTGCCTGAATCCACACTGTATAAACTGTAGTTGACAACACTGGCTATGTTTACATGCTTGGAGGTGTCTGCTGTCCATGTGGTTACTCTGGTGTTTGTGTGTGTGTGTTAATTCAGAGTAACCTGGGTGAACCTGTTCTCCATTTCAGGGGCGCCTCTGCAAGACACCTCCCTTTTATGCCTTTTTGTGCAGGGTCATAAATCGGTTGGCAAAAAGAATGAAGCTGTTGTGCGTAAAGTTCATTTTGCACATGTGGTCTGGTGCTTCATTAAAGGCTGATGATGGCGCATAAAGCCTGAAAGTCCCTCACCAGCCCAGCATGTGACATAACATTATTGTCCTGATCATTAAAAAGGACCAAAAACGATTAAAGCTGGGGTTTAAATTTGTATCCCAGATGATTAAGTATGATTCAAACAGGGAGCGAGCAGCTAAAGGGACACCACAGTCCTCTTTGCTAAACGATACATGGACATATTGTGTCAGAGATGATCCTGAGTTACGTGCCAATTTACCCTGACGATCTTAACTGGAGTATAGCCAGCACTCCATTTACAGTAAGAGTGTCTGTGTCATAGGCTGCATTTGGGGAGAGATCTCAGATATAACACCAGGTAATTGGGAATGGATTTTCTAATTGGGAACAAAGGCCTCAATTGGTGGGGAAAAGCTGAATTTGGGGTTAATGGTCTGTGTTTTGTCCCCAAAGGTGACCCATGACAACGTGAGTGTTAGTATAAACATAGCCTCTGATGCCACCCATGGTTTCCTCCTTATTTCTTCATGAAAGCAGTGTGAGAGCGACTAGAATATGTTCTGCCTCTATGAATATGTGTGGCTGACTGTACTAATATTCTGTGGTATTTCAAAAAAAAAAATTAAAGTGTGACAGTGAACTCAAATTCTCATTCATTTTTCACCGGTGAGGCAACATTCAAAAGCAAAGAAAATCTGTTTTATAAGCAACTATGGACCCATTTGTGAAAGTTAACTGAGCTGAGGGCATTGGAATACTGCACTTTACTTTGAAAACGATCTGTATGTGTTTTAATTCCCCACTTTAAAATTTCGAGGTCGGTTCAAGTTCTGCAATTTCAAAAACCTTTACAAGTACTCTAGGCTGCATAATTCGTGAAAGTTCAAGTGTTCACTGTTTAAAAAAATTTAATGTAAAAAACATGAAATACATAATTAAAATTTCAGAGAATTCAAACCACATGAATTCAGATTGATGGTTTAACAAGTAAAATATTTAAATGCTATTAATTCAGAGGTTTCAGTATTCAGTGGTTTAGTTTCACAGTTTAAGATTTAAAATATTATACTTTCTCTTTGTAGATATATATCTTAGTATATGTTTTTATTATAAATAAAATTATTATACATTTTATTTTATTGTCCATTATTATTATATATTATGACGTATTGTATATTAAATATTGCAAACCAATCTCTAAAAGCTAATTTCACTGTAAATCATTTTATTTACTGATATACTAAGTTTGTCTACAGGGACTGCTGATATACTGTATTTGGCCTCTCTTCACTTTGCAGAGAGTAAAACGGCCTTGGGAATATTTCAATATAAAACCTATAACCAAAGTGAAATAATGTTATACAGTCATTCAAAATCTACAGCATGTAGTTAATATTTCTCTCTTCTGGACCCACTAGAGTAATGGACCTGGACTACGATGAGGTGGTAAATGTTAGTAATTGCCAATAAAGACTCGTTCACTCTAAAATCTAGTCGTTTCCCAGATATACCCTGTTATAAAATATGATTTGTAATCCTTCGCCACTAGAGGGCAGCCTTGTTGTTTGGTAAAACCATCCATGGGTTCGACAGCAAAGATAAAACTCCAGCATATTGAAAGGATTGCGTTGTTGACTAGAGGTTTATGTGAGGAACACACACACACACACACACACACACACACACACACACACACACACCACACACAAAACAAGAATCTTCAATAATGAAGGAGCAGTTATTTGCATCAAGTTTTTTCATAAAAGCAAGGCCTAAACATGACATAAAGTAAAGCAGCTTACAATGGCTAAGGAGTTCAGCAATAGCCTTTTCAGTAATGAGCGTAAATGAGTCACTGAATGACAAAATGTTAATGTTTAAATAAGAGAGGTCATAGGATTCAAATGTACATTAAAGGTGTGATGAAGCATATCATGACACCACTGGCATATTTACTGCTGCAAGACGACAAGCACCATTGTGTTGGTTTCAAGGGCAGAAACTAAACAGATGAGTCTCCTGCACAGGGCAAAGGCGTTAAATATAGATGCGCACGCAATTATTTTGTTGATTATTTTTGATCAGTTTCACTTTAACGTTATCTGGAGTTCTTTTGGGCAGATGAGCTGAATCACTCTCACAAGATCGATTTCATCCCACAGGAGTGATCTCTAAGAGAGTGAATCTTTCCTTTAGGGGGCACAGATGATCTGCACGTCTTATCTAAACATTCACTGCTGACGTATCCCAGTGCTTTAAAATGAACTGGCAGTTTATTATAGTTTAATGCCTTTTTATTGATAGGGATGCCCTGCTGTTGTTGCACTGGGTATTCATCATAAGCCATCTGCAGCCTGCATTTCTGAACAGCATACTTTATGCCACTTCCTCAGTGTTAATTGACAGACACTGTAAGTTTGCTTAATAGTCTTAAGAATAATAGAACATGATGAGATCTATTTGTCTTTCATGCAGATGTTCTTTGGGAACGGCATCTTGCTCACTCTGCTGCAGCCCCATGAGTTGATGAGATCCATGTCCTGAATGTGTGGACATGGTGGCTCAAGTGTTTGACACAATTTCTATATGTTTATTTTTGTTTCCTCCATTAATCTAAATGTGTGGGTTGACTTGGCGTTGTGCCTTTAGTTGATATCAGGTTATTTGCTTATGAGGATGCTCAATGCATTCATATAAAGTAACTATGCTGTCAAGCTTAGCCTCTCTCTCTTACACACACACACATGCACACACACATTTATATCCCGAGTGAGTGGAAATTCATTTGATCCGCTAATTAGAACGTCTCTAAAGTACATTTTCCGGTGATGGAGAAGAATCATTGAAACTTAAGGCAGAAATGAGCTCCTGATGTATATACCTTGGATGTGATTAATTCACAGTATTACACACTCGGACGGTCTTAAATCAAATGCCAGAGATGGTGATAATTGCCTTACAGCCTGCTTCCTGTCCTCGAAGTATCAATTGCTTCCCCAGACTCATCAATTTTCAAACGCCAGATTCTGGAGCAGCTTGTCGTCCATCTCCTTGCGGCTCCATAGTCTCCTCTCCCTCTGTCTGCGAGTTGTGCTGCAAAGTTATTGCTCCACTCGAAACCTTTTTAAATGCTTTATTTGTTCTGTATGATTTGTATCAGGGTTGCCGAGGTAACATTAGGCGGCCTTGGTCTCCTACCATGTTCTGTAATTAAAGGTTTGACTTGGGAGAGGGAACGGCTTTATTCAGACTTATTAAATTGCCTTCTTTTTTTACCAGGTGACAGGCAGCCAACCTTTCCCCCCGTCTATCTATTTTTTTTTTGCAGGTATTTTGTTCTTTGGTTATTGTGGCATTTTCATATGGTCTCTCACCTTTCTTATTATTCAGAGAAAAGCTTTGGGAAAATCACTGTGTTATGAGGTATGTAATCATATCAGGAACCGGTGAAAGCAGTACAAGACTGTAAATGAGAGTTGAATCGAAATGGAAAATGCATTACTTGTCCTCCAGTCTGTTCTCATAACTAATAATGGTGCATGTTCAAGTAGCTACACAGCAGCAACTTGTTTGACTTTGAAATGTTCCTTTTGAATCATTAGTTTTTCTGGTACACCGTGTAATAGTGCATGGAACAAAAGAGAACACTGGATGCTTTCCTTTTTAAAGGCCGTAATGAAATGTGAAGAGGTTGGAAAAAAACATCTGTTATTAAATACAGCCTATAGTTCTTGGAAAAGCAATTTGTTGCTTTCTTCTCAAGAGGAGATAGATTCTCATTTTTGTCTATTAAATCTGAATCAGAGGCCAAGGGACGGTTAGCTTAGCTTAGCCTATCATCATGAATGGTAGAGTGTTCATTTGTTCAGTTATGATTTGGATGACAAACTTAACATCATGTATTGTAATCGATCATGAATCCGTGTCCCTCCGGTCACTTTAACACTGAGTCCTGGCTGTGAGCATCACGTCTCGTGTTGTACTGAGTTTGCACAAAATGTTGATTACTAATTTTTCATCAGGTTTAAATGCAGCCTCATGAACTCTGGAGTGAATCAAACAAACACTAAGTAAACTTCATGTACTGATCAGGTCCTTATCACTTATGATGAGTGTTGGTGTTTATTAGTTAAAGTGAGAGCAGCTCAGCAGCGTTCTCATGCTTTCACATGAATTTTCCAGGTCGGGAAATAATTTCTGTGATTATTCCGACACCATGAACACACAATTACTTTGAGTCTACTTTGTTCAGCATACAGACAATACTGTGCTCATCAATCAAGTCTTTTATAATGCTTCCTTTTATTAAGTCCCATTTACTGAAATGGATATTGCTCCTTACAGTCCCAGAATCTCCAGTTATGTTTATCATCAATCATGTGTGTTTTATAGCAGAGTCAGAGTGCAGTGGGCAGATAAGTGTAAATGAAACAGAAATATAAAATGAGACGTTGATAAGGTAGACAGTTGAGGGATATAAATTACAAGGCTCCAGTTAATCAATGGTTGTTTGAGACTGAATCCTTACACTGCGAGTGTGGCTTTGTATAAAGAGAATAATGAGGCACTGACTCACTGGTACGTCTAATAACATGAGAGAATTAGCCCTCGTCTTAATCTCAGGAACATTGCATTGTCTTTGCTGGCACAGTTATACACTGAGGCGCTCACTCCACAGCACTGTCAGAATTTACCAACCTATAAGCTTCAGTCTCTTCCAGCAGAGACTTAGCTCCTCATCTCGGCAGTTGCCTCTGTGCTACTTGCTTCACCAATCAGCTCGCCCACTGATCAGGCCTATTCATCATGGGCTGGTGGAGGAGATACTGGAGGCTGGCGGTGGTGAGGAGAAAGCACGAATGCCCTATCTGAAGGTCTCTCTCTCTCTCTTGCCAAAGCTCGAAACAGATCAAGGATAATGAATTCCCTCCTTCTGCTCCTTAACCTCGCAGTATACTGCAGGGTCACAGGCTCCCGACGCGTTATACCCAGATAACCAGAGAGGGGGGAACTTTAGGAAGCCTGGACATTGTGTTTTTCTCCCAGCAGGCTGCTGCTACTGCAGCTTGCAGGGTGGATATACTTATTTTGTGGGTGTTACTGTTGGAATAACCTTTTGCTCACTTTGAGTTGAGACACGACAGCCAATATACCTCTGCAGCAAACAAAACTCCTTCACTGTACTGTGCTGTAACCTGAACCTCCGGAGTTCATTGCCGTCTGATGGGCTTTTTGTTTGCAACACACTACTTTTGAGTATATGTCATGTTTACGAAGGAAAAAAAGGTTCAAATAAAGTGGACACAACCTTCTGTAAAATATTAATATTTGCTTTCCTGCAAAGAGTTAGATTTAAAAATGGATACAGCTCTTGTGTCTGTGCAGTGATTTGCAACTGGTTTATTTATCTTAGCATTAAGATTAAGAAGTTCACATACAACATAATTAAGTGTGAATTAGTGACCTTTCAAGGAGAAGGTTAAATCAAGAATCTGATATTACTTCTCATAATGAATTCATCATTTCATGTTTGAATGCATAAAACAGTTAAGTACTGTAACTTCTTCTATCTCAAGTAACAAAAACCTAATTTACAATCAAGGTTATATTGAACATACTGTACACTGTTCGTGTATAGTTAGGAATTGGGACACTGCAGAGTTTGTCAAGCCCCGGATCCTCTCACCCACTCTAGCTTTTCTCTTCCTCTCATTGTGCCTCACTGTGCAGTCTTTATGTTCCAATTCTAAAAACCCATCACCTGGTGAAGAGTCCCCTCCTCCTCCTCCTTTTCCGCTGTATGAGTTTTCTCAAAAGACTCCAGATGGCTGCGGATCCATTTGTTTGCAGCCTATCTGTGCCCTTCCTCTGCTCATCTCTGTTCCTTGATACGCAATATTCAATTACCCATGCACCAGCAGCACTGGTTTAAATTCCCTGATAGAAGTGTTTGAACAAGCCGCTCGTTGCTGTAGGAAATGAAAAACCATTTCAAGTTCCAACAATCACTAGTTTAATATCTTGGCAATATTATATATTGGAAATCAATGTTGAAGACTTGTTTTATGACGCAGCATTAAAAATAACATTTTTTCTTGTGAATGATGAAAGTCTAGGGCAAGACAGAACAATGCTCACACAGTTGCTGCTCAGAGTCATCTTCTTTCAGTTTTAAATTGTAACGGAATGTAAGTCTGGGATTATGCAATTGGTTGGGCTCACTTATTGTTGAGACTTTTTTTTCAGGGATTCCATCCACACTGAGGATTAGCAGAGAAAATGTTAAATTGAATTTTGGGGAGGTGCAGAGATGATAAAGGGAAATGGTGCTATATGGTATTGGCTCAGTCTTGCTGAATAGACTTGCTCCTCTTCAAAGAGCAGAAGACCTGAGAGGCGCTTCAAACTGGCAACCCCCTCTGATCCCTTTTCTACACTCTAAACCGGCTTATTCAGCAACAGCTGAGCATCCTGTTAGAGGCCGATTTGGTGTGAGAAGATGTGCCCTCAATGTAGAGGAAAGTCTATCATAGCTATATAAGAACTGAACTGGGTATTGTGTGTAGTGGATGCAATAAAAGAATAATGATAACAAGTAAAAGGAGTTGAATTCACTAGGGTTAATGTTTAATTCATTAAAGATGAGAATCACAATGACCAAGTCGAGCTGGGGGACACAACAATATTAATAATAATCGCAATACAAGCAATAGCAAGTCAAACAAGCAAACGCAGTGAGGAGGTAGAGCACAAACAACATACCTCATATTTGTTGTTTATCATGTGTTTGTCATCCTCTGCTCATAAAGAAGAGTTGAAAGGCTTTTCCACACCAGTCCAAACCAAGGTTCACGTGTTTGTTACATTGTTCACATGTGATCCAGGTAGTTTGGTTTCACTTTGTAATTTAGGGAGCGGAACACAGATTTTATATGATGTGTATGTCCTGTCGTCAATGCCTACATGGTCTGTGTCTACTGTTGTGCAACAATGCATTAAACATGATACCATAAAATGGTGTGCCTTTCGGCATTCAATAAATTTGGTTATCAAAATAAAATATTGAATATTAATATTAAAAATATGAATTTTTGGTCTGGTTTTCTCCAGACCTTTAGGCTTTTGACTACATGTGTAGGCCGAACTGTAGTTCCCAAATACCAGGTCCCAACACTTCCTATTTGATTGGTTTCTAAGTGTGTTAACTTTTTGGAATAAAGTACATAGAAAACAGTAGATATTCTGTCTAAATGGAGAAAAGGAATGAACCTTTTCAGTTCACTTATTTTGTTCCAGCTGTATGATGTCATTATAATATTACGACCAAAATGAACATCCTTGTTCAAGCGCTATACCTTGAGGGGCAAACACTGCGAGGTGCTTCAGCTTCTGTCTCTTCTTCTGTTGTTTAATGTCCCAACTCTCAGAAAGGTTTCACACTTCAAACGAACCAAATCATGGTTCAGTTTAATCCGGACTAACACCACCTCTATTGGTCAGACACAATTTTAGTTCTTCACACCTGTTATTTTGGTTCGGACTAAAGTGAAAAGTCTGAAGGTCTGAACCAAACAAGGTGGATGTGAAAGCGCCCTTAAAATGACAACCTGATCAAAATTAGCCTTACAATTTCAAAGTAATAATAATAATAATGTGACACATAATTATGATATTGGCTGATATATGAACATTTTAATCTTGATATATTTTATATCTCCATGTCCAGTATTTGTTTGTTTGAGCATCTTTGCACGACTGCACTATTGTCCTCTGGGCACAGTTCCATATCTGTGTAGTGGTTAAATGTTTTTTGTCCACCCTTGCACATCTTGTTTCCCATTGTACTACTGTCTTGTACAGTTTTAACTCTATTTGTACATAGTAGTTTATTTTGCCAGTTTCTTCTAGTTTGGAGTTAACTGCTTGTCTATCTGTGTAAGTACTGAGCGCAATTACTCCAGAGTCAAATTCCTAGTACATACATGGCAAATAAAGCTGATTCTGCTGTTAAACCATATTGTACCTTCATCATTAATTTCAGGTTTTCCAAATATGCGTTTTTGTTATAGCATGCTTTGATACAAAGTCATTTTAGCTTTATGATTATCAGAAAGCAAAATAAATGAGCAGACACCCTGTCATGGAGGCACAGCACCCATGGCTCCAAGTTCCCCTCAGCATGGTGGCTTCGTAATTTAAGCTGTATAATAGCTTTTAAAAAAAGATGATAAACAGGGCTACAATAATGTAATATATGTAACAAATCCTTTTTCTTATCTGCTGAGGAGGTGAGCTGGGAGAGCGAACAAGAGGAGAGTGAAGATGCATTGAAATGTAGAGGAAACGCACGACCATCACTCTGAAACAATACATCTAATGTGATGAGTGTATCTTGACAAAATCTAAATAGAAGTGTCTGAGGGAAAACAAGGAATTGGGTGGAGGCAATCGCCGTGTTTTGGAGCTGGCGGCCCCGCGGATCCACACAGGCTAATGGATGGTCGCTCGGGCTGACAGCACAGGCACAGTAACTAAATCACAGAGAGGAGGGGCCGCACTGATAAAAACTCTGAGACTGTCACACTGTTTCTGATTAAGGTTTTCCCCTCGGCCTCTCCACTGTGAGAGAGCAGCACTTTTAAACTTGGTTTGAGAGAGTTTTTCATTCTTTAGGCGAAGAAGTTCCCTCTCATCCCAACTCACATCAGCAGTAGTTCGGACTAGTGTTGTGCATTTGATGTTTTCACTTTTATAATGGGAGTAAATCGTGATTTTGTGCAGGATTTCAGACCATAGCATTTGGACAGACATATAGAACATATGCCACCTAATTTAGGAAGCCAATCCTGCTGAGGGGCTAATAACCAATTTGATATGTCAGAAAATACACCAAATATATATATTTATATTTCTTTTTAGGTCTTTGAAAAACAGATTATTTCATAATTGCTGATACATAAGCATAATACAGTCTGGCTGCATTCCATTTGCAGCCAATTAAAAAATTTGTGATGGTGCTATTTAGAATTTATTTCAGTGCCACTTTTGAGTCCAGAGGAATTATGATGTAGATTTTATGAAAGATTGATGACACGCTCACTTCAAGTAAATGCCTGTGAGGAAGATAACAGTGGTTTGCATTTTGGTGGGAACTCAAGAGTCCTTTAAAAGAATATGGACCAAAATGTGTTTCAAGCCGTGTGAAGAGCAACTCTGTGTGGCTTAACAAGGCGCACGCCCACGTGCACTTGTGACTCATCTCCCTACTTTAGACAGCTGGCTCAACAACTTCGAGAGCGGCAAATAAGAAGTCACACTGCCACAAACCCAATCATGGCAACCAAACTGTTTAAGCTAAGGCAGATTTAATAGAAAACCGTTATCCTCATATTTTATTTCCACAATGAAATTGTTTTGTTGCCCCGTATAAAAAAGATGCATATGATACAGCATACAGCACTGTCACCTCACAGCAGGAGGGTTCCTGGTTCAGCTGGTGCCTTTTCTGTGTGGAGTTTGCATTTTCTCCCCGTGTTTGCATTTGTTTCCTCCAGGTACTGCATCTTCCTCCCACAGAACAAATACATGCAGATCAGGGGTGAGGTTCATTTGAGTTTCTAAATCGGCCGTAGGTGTGAATGTGAGTGTGAAGGGTTGTTTATCTCTGTATGTTGCTGGCGACCTGTCCAGGGTGTACGCTGCCTCCAGCCCAATGTCAGCTGGGATTGGCTCCAGCCACTTACCCACTTACCCACGACCCTTCCTAGGGATGGAGGAATGATACAGCTTACAGGTTTGGTTAGATATGTTTTAACAGTGCAACCACATATCATTTTATAAATGTAAATGCTCTGGGTTCATATATCAACCATAATCTTAAATGCAATATTGAATAATGAAAGTAGGCATGGCCTACTATATATTTGCACAGTCAATATGCCTTTGAGCAATCCTGATTAACCTGCGACATCACGCACAATCTCCTGAACAAATACTCAATCAAATAGTTTGTGTGATTCGTTTCTTTCCTCTGAAACCTGCTCATTGTTGCTCAGGGCTGTAATTTTGGCCGATTTAGCTGCTTCCTTCTATCGCACAGAAGGGCTTGAACCAGGATCATTACTCGTGGCTGATTATTTTCATGTTTTCTTTGTATATGTGCATGTGCTCTCCGAGTGCCCTTCTCGTTACTGTTACCATATTGTTGTTACCAGAACTCTGGCTGCTGGTACACTCCTGCGGGTTGTATTTATCTGAGCACAGGGGAACTATATGGTTGAATTGAATTTTTGTGGAGGAAATCTGGATGTATAAACATTTTTTAATTGTTGTGCAGTTCAGACCGTGTCATCACACTGATGGCCACTGCCCAGAAATCTCAGAGGATAATATACAGCACAGATGGGAATGCGGTTGGAGCACATATACAGAGTGAATATAAACATATTAGCCAAGTGAATGAGAGAAAGAGCAGATGCTGTATTAATTTATTCACAGTTAATCCAATGCTCAGCAACATGCCACACACTTCTTCCCCTCGGCTGGAAGGTCTGCTGTAATAGAATTGGTATTCTTCTGCAGACACAACTCTCTGGGGTAAATATTTATGGAGGGGACTGGCATGAGGTGATAAGGAGTAGGGGTCCATTCATGATAACACAGGGGAATTTCAACAGAATATTTAATCAAGCACTAGTTTGTATCTCTGGGACTAAAACATTTCAAAGCTTTAAAAGGCGTACACTAAAGCATTCTAGCAAAGGTCAAGGAGGAATTCTACGAACTTATTATTCAGCTCGGAGCTGTGTGCTATTTAAGGGCTGTTTACACAGGGCTGTAATAATCGTAGACAAAAACATGGCATATTTGTCGTCCCATAATGCAGTGCACAGTGGGCTGCCAGCTGGAAATAAAAAGTTATCTGAACGCACACAACATGCAAAATAAAAACCAAACTTGCAGCTGCATATTCTGATACGGATAAATCACAGACGAGGCCGTAAATTATGTTTTGCTCCTGGGTGGCCACTTCTCGGCTCCTTCAGAACAACTAGTTTTCTATTTTTCACTTTAACCCTCATTATAAAATCCACATAATAAAAACTGATGCAGGAGAAAACAAGTGATCAACAGCCACGCTGCAGAAAATTGCAATGATTTCAAAATGGCTGTTATATACATCGGCCTATATGATACATATGAATCTTTATTGATTTTAATAATCCATCCTCCATGAAATGCTCATCATGGGACTCATTCATTACCCTGTCAGTGCTGATTTTACTTCACACAGGATCATCTTTTTTTTCTTCACAAGGTGTGACAGTAAACACAGAGCTGAGGTGTGGAGGTGCAGCAGGAATCAATACATCACTCAATATTCATGGTTGAACAAGCCTGCTGGTAATAATTTAATTTTTAATGTAATGCTTCACATCTGATATGTTAACGCTTATTGGAGCATCAGCATTGAAAAGAACTTTTAAAATGACACGTCTTTCAAACCCTGGAATATAATGTTCCCTAAAATATAAATATTTGTATATATGTTATAGTTTATATTCAACATATACATACTGTGTGGGAAAATGCACTAAATTCAGATGAAATTAAGAAAAAAGTTTTTTTGACCTGGCTGCAAATATAAATAGCCTAAATAATGAATATATAATAATAACAAATATATCATACCTGACTTACAGTTATATTTCATGAGGCAATACCCCCTAAAGTGACATTTTTCAATATACAACGTGATGAACTAAATAATGATACTTCTTGTACGGCCCTTTAACAGAAGTCCAAGTATATAGTTATTGGGTTTTACCTTTTAAGGGCAGCATTCTACCATATTTAATTTTCCTTCTGATAAAAATATCTGTGAATAAATCAAGTAAAACACAGAATTTAAGATTATTTGGTAAAGTAATATAGAAAAATCTACTGCTGTCAATCCGAGTGCACGTTAGATTTCTGAGTGTGTGGACTGATTATCAGGATATACAAAAGAGAGAGTCAGGCAAATGTTGAGTGTGTGAGACAGTAAGAGCTTGAAACTCCTTACAAAGAAGATACTCGGCAGCAAGGACCCCACTGTGACAGATGGCTGAGGGAAGTAAGGGAATAGAAGAGAGCACCAGATCAGACCTGACTCAATATCTAAGGATGAGGGGGGAGAGAGTTTTTGGAACTCAGGATGAAGAATGGACGATGAGAGGAGGGATTGCGGGATTAACTCTCCAAACATGAGTCATACGACTAGAATGGCAGCTCGGAGTGCAGACGTCTTTCTAGTGGCTTCGACGAGATGCCACGAACGCGAGTCGTTTCATTGACGACGGTCTCAGCACAGTGTCACGCTGCATTTAGACCCTCATGTTCAGCCTGTGATAAGCAGAATTCCCTGCTTCACATTGGAAACCCAGGTCATTCTTATTTGCATGCAATTAAGAGGTGCTTTTGAAGTGCTAAGAACATGGCTGCTTGATATTGCACACACAGATGGAATCAAATATTACGGGCAGATCCTGCAACACAGAGCCCCTTGCTGGCTAAATTAACCCCGGTCGTGATTGTACTGTGGACTGGCTCGTGTAAATGCCGTTGCCGGGAGAAGCCTGCCAGTACAAATGAGTTGGTGAAGGTTTCATGATGAGTGGGCGACGAGGACATAGTAATGTATAAGTATTGTTGTGCAAGTGAAAATGTCAGAGAGATAGACAAAGGCCATAAACATCCCACGGTGGCGGTAGACATAGATACGATAATCCCTGGACTGGGTTGTTTATTACTGAACTGTGGAGCTAAACTTTGTAACTACTGCAAAGTGTGAAGTCTGGTAGTACACACACACACACACACACACACACACACACACACACACACACACACACGCACACTGATTCAAGATGGTTTCCCCCCAGCGGATTTCTTGCTTTTCCTCTCTCTCATTCTTGGCATGGCTCTCTTGACCCACGAGCCAGACTTAATGAGTTTATTGGTTCATCTGTTTTTCAACACCCTGCACTTAACACCATCTGCTGCGCTCGAGTACGACAGACCCGCAAGTCCATGCCCGATTCTCGAGCTGTGCTCCCCGCCGCTCCATCATCCTCTTATCCCCCCCCGCTCCTCCTGAGGGAGTCTGTGTTTTTTAGACGACCGCTTGGTGGATAGAAAGCGTCCAATCTTTCTGCTGCTCTGGACATTCAATCTTTATTCTCTCCTTCCTTCTCTCTCTCCCTCCTTCTCCCTCTCTTCCTCCCTCTCTCTGATGATCTCTGCAGCCTCCCCGAGCTTCATCTTTCAGATAGGAGCAGCAATCTGCATCATCATCCTCCCTGTGTAAATTGTTTTTCCCACACCTCCGCTGACTTGTTGTAAGCCATCAGTATGATTTAGTGAGTGACGCTTTGCTGACTTTAGTGTCTCTGTGGTGACTCAAAGGGGGAAACTAACAAGGAGGCCAACAATATGAATATGTCTCTTTCCTCGAATAAAATATGAGGCTGCTGTTCCAGATTTAAGACAAAGAAAAAAGAGAGAAAAGGAGAAATGAAGCAATAAAGGTGTGTTTGCTTAGTGTGAGTGCAACAAGTTTGAAAACTGCACGATGCTAAAAAACTCATCTCACCACTTTATTACCAGCGTATTCTTGTGTCCGTGCACAGCATAGAAGAATTTCAAATGGCTTGCGCATTGCTGAGCCATTTGAGGCTACAGCTGTGATGGAAGTTTTCTGATCAAAACTTCTCTCACAATAGCTGTTACCTATGGATTAGTATTACAGGTCATGTCTGAGTTCATTCATCTGAAAGAGAGTACACACTCTATCTTCTTTTTATCCATTTGTTTCTACGTTAAGAGTTTTGTTTGTCACCGGTACCCAGTAATTACTGAAAATTACTGAATGAATGTCCATACAGTATATACCACTGACATGTCGACAGTTGAAAATATAAAGTCCATCTCTTGTGGTAGGAAAAAAGGGTTTCTGTTCTTGTTCAGGCAAACATGAACTTTACATTTTTAACAGTAAACGCACAAGAGGTATATAAGGCAAAGATTGTAAAAGATTCCTGTCTGGAAATGAAAAGAAAAATGTAAATCTTCAACATGCTTCAAATGCAAGGAACAATATTTCTACTTGTTTAAAAATTAATTTAAGAGTTTTGACATCTATAAATTGCCCTAAAGCCCGGATTAATCAAATATTCAGTCTTGAGTTTGAAAACAACAGTTGATGAAAATAATCAGACCATAAAGCTCATCCAGTGGCATCACATGATCACAGACAATCTTCCTCAGCAAATATAGATTTTCTGAAAAGCTGTTTCATAGGATGAGAACTAAATGTGCTAGGTTTCAACCTCGCTAACATGTCTACAGTTTTTTCCAGAGATTTCAACCATATCCAATAACCGCCTTCAACAACAACCATCATGTTGCAGTGACATGTTCATGTTGGTATTTAGTTTTGTATTATTATTACATTTGGTTGTACACTGGGAACTCAAATGTCACATAAATATAAAGAAGTGTTTTGTTTCTGTAACCAGCTTTTTACCTCATGCTGGAATGCAGAGGGCTGCAGGAACACCTGAATTTAAATAGTTCATAACAGCGTGACATCTATCTACCTGCCACCAATGTTACATCAAGACTAACTAACTTTCTCTGCTCTGTTTTTCGTACTTTCTATTTCAGACCCCCCTTTTTTCTTCTGCAATTACTCCTGACAACAACTTGCCGACATTAGCATAATTCCCCTGCAAAGCATTTATGTCTCTTGTTAGCAATGAGCAGCATTTCCATTGCAATACAGAAATCATCCTTTTCTCACAAGCGGCCTGTGTCTCGTCTCTACCTGCAAATAGTCTCAGAGGCTCCACTTTACGTTTTTCATTTCACAGACGAGAGGAACAATAAGAATGTTAAATTATTATCCAAAACATAGGTCTGGTCACCAGAAAATAAAGTTGCAGAGCTGTTTCAGAATAAAGTACGATTGGAATATACCACCTTACGCAACAGCATGTATTGTTATGCATGTTTTTTTTTTTTATAGGTTTAAAATACAATTCCTATTTCAACCATGATACGACATATTGAGCCATTCCTATGGCCAAGCATTATTGGTTTCAACGCATCTACAACTGATAACACATTTAATATGTGGAATAAGAGGCAATTAAGCAGTTCTCCACATTGACCTTACTCTCTAACTTGTCACAAAGTAATAAGACAAGTCTTTTTTTCAGTTAAATTCCAAAAAAGAGATTGTGTGCAACACACATTTGACACAGTCAGCGATGGATGATGATCTTTTACATCAGTTCATGAAAAAGAAACTTGTAAGCTGTCTGTATGAGTGGTTGGGGACAGTGAATGATCCTTCTTCAGAGAGCTGATGTAACACATACCAACACATCGAAAACCATTGTGTTCCCATGTGTGATCAACTTCACTTCTGATATGGATTTTTTAATTCTTTACGTCTTACCCAGAGCCACGTGTTTTCCTTATCACCATTGGCTCATCATTAGTGAAGCTTACCTCAGCTCTTTCCTCCCTATTCCATCAGTATGATATCAAAACTAGTTCTGACATTTTGGAACAGATGATGCCTTTTAAAAAACAAACTCAAACTTCTATTAGACTTGATCGAATTTGGGGAACTCATTAAAGTAACTCTGCCGCTTGAAATTGGAAGAGAATTGTCAATTTTACACATTATGCAAACGAGAAAGCATATTGGTCTGAAAAGATGTTCAGGGAATTTGTGCAGGTTAGTGTGACGAGGTGGGTTCCTATTGGTCCTCTGAATGTGCTTTGACCTTCTAATTGTCAAACTGAGCAGATCTCTCATGTCGTCTCCGTGGCACTGGGGCACAACAGGCTTTGACTCTTTAAGGCTCAATTATACTCAAACAGACGGAGCCTTCTGTCTGTACTCTGCGTTATTTTCTTCCGTATTCGTGAACGTCTTCAATGAAGCAGACTCAGCTGTACCACTGGAAATCGTGGGTCGGCAGCGAAGCCAATAGTTCAAACGAGATGATCGCAAGACACGAGGAAGAAGTTTCAACAATACTAGAACTTTTTTGAGGGGAGATTTAAAGAGTTGGCAGATACATACATCGTTTGAAATGGATGTATCTCTTTTCTTAACTCAAAGCAGTATAAATTTGCCTCTAGGAGGATTAGTTGATAAGAAAAAGAAAGCACCAGCAGCATAATCATTTAGATAGCAGTAAATATTCAGTACTAAGAGTATTAAATGAGCTGAAAATGTTTACCAAACCATATTACATCTATGCTTTTCTTACACAATAAATAGTGATTACATTACGGGGAGATGTGGAGCAGTTTTTGTTCAGAAAGGGTGATCCAGGACAGGAGACTAAACTAAAAGACACGTGGGAGAAGTTGTGACCTACTTACCGAGTCTGTTTATGACCAAAAGATTAAAAAAAATGCAAAGTGAAAAGAATCCAATAAAGTAATTTGTAACTGAAAGCGTAAAGACATTTCTGTCCACGTACCCAAACTCAAAACAGCTCCTGTTTCTTTATGTTCACTTGTTAACTGTTTAATAGCTACATTTCACTGGTCTTCTCTTGAACTGATATGTTTATTTTAACAATACTGGCATTTCTTTCTAATCTTTACGACTCCATTACACAACCTCCAAGTTGCAATGCAGGCATTATATTCTTGAGAACCGGCTGGTGTGTGTCAGGTCCAAATGCTATTAAATGTGGACAAATGCTTCAGATCACAGGCAGCAAAGGGTTCGTTTCTTTTTAATATCAACCAGGAGTAGAATCAGGTGACGGCTCGGACACAAATCACTGAAGTCCTGTTTATTACAAACAGTGAGGAAAGCAATTTTAGCTTGGGTGGTGGTAAGTAACGGAGTGATGGCGGCGTGTGTTGATGCAGTTGGCAAGAAAATGAAGGAGTGAAAATAGTGAGGCCAGTTGAAAGAAATGTTGGGAGATGGTTTCATATACTCTGACAGAAAAATCTGCATTTTAGAGAAATGAGAGAAAGAAATGGACGAGCATGAATTTGAGACAGAAAGGTTGGTTCAAACCCCGATGGCAGCAGGTCTCTGTCCTGCTGGAGCAGCGCTGAGCGAAGCACTGAAACCCAACTAGATCCAGGGATCTAGAGGATAGTGATATAGGGGATTGTTGAGGGAAAATCTATATTCCCTTTATGATATCAGCAGCAAATATTCAGTTTTTAATTTTAAGTCATTTTCTGCGGGGCAGGAGTCCCAGATTAACAGCAGTAGCTGTTACAGACATTATTATTTACAAGTCTAAATGTGACTTTCCTCTCACGTAGGACATGGTTAGAAATCTCAGATACATCCATCGAATGACAGGCAACTCATCTTTGTACCTGACATTCAACGGATTAAAAGCCAAAACAAATGGACCTACTGGAGTATTATTAAGTTTAGAGGCAGATGACTTTTTACGTCAGACCTTCACACTCTAAAGTTTGGTTATCACACTGTCACTGCAGCCTCGTTCCGTTCTCTGCTCCTGATGAATCCTCCTCGTGCCACTGTTTTCTGAGACATATCTTCAGAATGTGTTTTTCAAAGGTAAGATTTCAATAATATACTTTGTAATTTTAGATTTCTATAGGATCATATTTTCTACGAGCAGCACGAGTCTGTGCTGTTGGCCTTTTCTCTCACACAATATGAAAGTGTCTCCAGGAATAACAGTCTGTAGGTCGATTCACCACTTTAGGTCAAACTGGAATATTTAAGGCTGTTTAAATTAGATTATTTTAAGAATTCTTACAGGTCATTTTTCTCTTTATTAAATGTCACCATGACATTGACATTTTACAGAACTGTTCCTCCAAAGTAAAGTAACACCAGTTTAAACCATCAAGTCCCTGCTTAAGATCTGAAAGTTTCTGTAGTGTTCATCAAACATACTTTTTGAATACCAGACAAAATTTATTGTAATACTTTATTTCACAGTCAAGCTGCTCAAAGAATTAGGCCTAGAATTTCATTCATTAACTAGATAGATATATCTACATATATCACATATTTTCTGTATTTCCAACAATTCTTATCGATTAACTGGACCATGACCTAGAAAATGGAGGCATTGATTTCATTAACAAAGTAAACTAATTTGAGTTTTTGCTAAAACCGATACTTGCTCATTAAAAGTCATTGAAGCTACAGAGGCTAACACGACCACAGGTGTAGATCTGATAAGTCAGTCATTCATCAGTGAGTGAGTCATGTGGTTTAGTCAAACCCATAGTCTGTATCTAAAAATGAACAACATGACAGCTCCTCAAAAGTGAAGCCAAAAGCATCTTAATCCCTCCCTGGTGGCTGACTGCAGTATAAATCATAAACCCCACCCTCTCCATGTTAGTGGATGGGACATGATAGAAAATAAAAAGAATGGTTTACATTTTTTCAAGGCAGCTCTTATCACACTGATGCATGTTCAAGTGTTCCGGTAGCCTCAGTTCAATTGTTCAGTTTTAATTGGTTATTTGATACTATAAAAACTGACGCATCATTAATGACAGCGGCGATTGAGCCTTGGTTGAGCTTGTGTGTCAGGAGGACCTTCATACCACGGATCCATCCCCTGAAATAAGTCATTGATGCAAGAGTGCACGGTTTGTGTTCGGGATATTTTTGCCTTTATTTCTGGATAGTGGTACTTGGAGAAAGTGGAGACGTGTCATCCATCTTTATACGATCTCATACTCTATGCTCACTTGTAGTTTGTCTTTCAACAGCCCTCATTGTTATTTTATTATCATTATTTCTAAATTATTTGTAAATTAAATTGTCAGATGTTTTAATATCATTTGAGGCCTTTTGTGAGGAAACTGAAATCATTGCTTTTCAAGACCTGAACCAGCATGTTGACATTTTAATTGTGAGCATGTTGACATTTAACTCAAAGCACAGTTGTGCTTATGTGCAGCCTCACAGAACTCGCTGAATGTCTGCAGACTGCTCAGTTACCTCTAGTGAGCTGTTATTCACACATTAATAGACTTGTCTTTGAACGGTCCAGAAGAGAAATGTTCCTGTCTCTGCTTAGTAGGTAGAAGGATGTAATTCATGTCCTTGCTCTAAATTCCATTCCTTTAAGGAAGCTCTCATGATATGAAAAGGACCGGGCACTGAAGTGCAGGGGAGGACACATGTTTTTAATTAACTGAGGAAAGGAACTTTAGACAAGTTGACATTACCACATTGTCCCCTATTGCATCATTCAGCAGCTGAAAGCTCAGTGCGAGGCTGAAAGCAACTGATTGCAAAGTGGTGATCTTGTTAGTTTGGGCTTCAGCATATAGTGGTGCTCTGAAAAGGGATAGAGCAGCGTGCAATGCTCTATTTGAGTGTCTTTTTCCTCTTTACAAGTCTAATCACCTCAAGATGAATAGCTGCCTATTCCACAGGTCACTGTTGCTAGAGTGAGCTCAGTAAAACATTTTGTGCAGTTTCTTAAAAAGAGTCTTTTTGTCTGGTTGAAAAATGATTCAGGAGAAATCAAAGAGTGTCGTGAATTCATGTAGCTGAAAGAAACATAAATCCTCTGAATATGTTGAGGAACACAGATAATACAGAGTGAAAGACAGTTTATATTTGTTGTTACATAATTTCTTACCAGCAGATGTCAGGGATTACGAGGACCACTTTAACCCCCAGATGTTGTTCTGCAAAGACAAATCCCTCATTTTAAACCCTCGTACTTCCATTCACACCACTCTCATCAAGTACTTAATTTGTGTCTACCGTCCTTAAAAAAAAAAATCATTAGCTTCTCAATTAATTATTTATCATTACGACTTATTGGATTAGTCCAAATCTAATTTGAAAATTATTTTCATTGAGACATATTTTGCAGAAACTATATTAAGTCTAATAGGCATGAGTTAGAAATTTGATGTTTTCCTTAAATTAACATATATACATTTTTAACATGCACACACATTACCTCATGTGCATGTATCTCAGTAGTATAGGTGATAAACGTGCTGCATAGGCACATAGGCTTTGCATGTATCAAACTAAACATAGATTTGAAAGACCTGCATGTGCTGCAGCATCTGTATCCGATCTGTTGAGAGCAGGTAATCTAATAATACACTTTCCCTCTCCATGGGTCTTTCTACATATGGAGAAAACAAGTTGATTGTAGATTGTATATCAGCAAACATCCGCACAAATATTTGTATAAGTCTGGGCTCTGACTTGACTCTTTATTTGCATAATGAAATCCTTTGTTCATTGTAAACTTGCACATTAATTTCCACCATGGACCATTAAACATGCACAAAGTAGTTAAAAGATGCGGAAGCTGTGGTGCAGAATATAACATTAAAATGCTAATTCAGGCTGAGTCTTGATCCTCCATGGACCAATATAACACCAGGATAACAGGTAGTGTGCTCATTAGCTGCGGCGACAGTCAAGAAGCAGAGGACCCAGAGGAGCGGAGCCAGACCCAGAGCCAGATGACAGATGATGACACTTGATTTCCTTTGGTGAATGGGACTCAGGTGGGTGCTGAAGAGCACGTGTAAGGGGGGGGGGGATCGGGGATGACGGGGCGCCAGTATTAACATGTGGTAGATCAGATCATGAACAATGTGCCATCATTAACTTCCTGCACCGAGATTTCTGAACAGCTACTTGTGAACTTGTGAACACAGACAAACAGGGAAGATTAAAGGTCAGGTCATTGAGGAATCACTTGTTCCCTCTGCATACATGTTTATCAGATTGTGTGTGTGTTTGTGTTCTTGTGCTCTGTGACCCAGAAGTACAATGTTATAAATCAGAAACTGTATTTACCACCAGAAGAGTCTTATAGAGTGTGATAAGCCTGAATTTGTGGTAGAATTATCTCTCCCCAGCTGCATGCTGACAGACTGTTGTTTCTGGGAAAGCTGCCAAGGCAGCGTGACTGGAGTTGAAGTGCTAAGCAAACGTACATAACCACAAATCTGTGTCTGAGCTGTGTCAATACCATGTCATGACCCCAAGAGCGAGACTTGAGCCAAAATGGAGCTGGTGACCCTTTTTATCTTCTCTCTGCAACATTATGGAAGCCTCACTTTCGTATCGATTAGTTTTTGGAGAATTTGAAGAAATGTTAAGTGATACTGTTAGATGATGAACAGATGAAGAAAAGGTGATACAGTTATGTTACAGTTTGGAAATAAATCTAAAATGAAAGGGAATCAGATATATCGTCAGTTGGATTCAGAGTCTCAGACTATTGCGATATTGTCTATTACTGTATTTACAATCTTGTATATTGTCTATTATTGTATATTGTCTAGTAATGTATTTAGATATATCAGAGCTTTCAGAAAAATCTAATTACAACTCGACATGATCACAATTCGTTTACTCATCAGACGCCATTATTAGTGTTGGCTGTTGGCTTGCTATCATTTGCTACCTTGTAACACAGAGCAAGACTGAAGCTAATGGGAATATCACTGGTTTTATTGTTATTTGGTTATAAAGTGTAATATATGTTGTGATGTACCTGCTGATTGTGTATCTAAGAGTCAGGATGAGGTTTATTCTGGCTCCTACAATAGATAACTCACAGGATAAGTGTAAGTCCGAGGAAAGGTCAGGGGATCATTACAGTCATCTAGATGAATCCTCTGGGCAACATGAATGATCGCATAAAAGATCACAGCAAGTCATCAAATATGTGTTCAGGTCATTTCAGTCCAGGCCAAAGGGGTGGACCAACCCATCAACATCACCCTCATTGGAGTCAATGAAACCCTAACCCTCACATGACAGCCATTTCATTTTAATATTAATGTTGATTGTTGTCTAATGGGAGCGAATGAGCTATCAAATACATTGCTGAACCTTGAAACATGGTCTCATGTCCCTCAGGATTTCAACCCTCCGCTGTCTCTTCAGTTGCTGATCAGTTAGGGACGGCAGTGAGACATTATTCTGCCCATAACAGCATTCGAGCTTCCCACCCTTAGCGGGATGTCGCAGGAAGAATGGCCGCTGTGTGAATATGGTTGATTACATTTCCTGGAGATTTGGTTGTCAGAGCTGTGTCTCATCCTGTAAGTGCATGAACTGCTGCTGAGTCCTGCCCTGTTTGGTTGGCTCTTCTGTTTTGCCGTGGGTTGTCCAGATTTGTACACTTCTCGCTGCACTCCAATGCATCTGTTCCTCTGGTGATGTTTAGGTACTGTTTCCTAAACGGGCTAAGTGCAGGCTCTCAAAGCCTGTTGGAAGTGCTTCTCTCCCCTAGTGTTAAGCTCAACCATTTTGCCCGGTTGTGCAGGGGTCGATCTCCGGCTCTGTCATGCTCAAGTGAATGGGGAGAATAAAGCGGGCGGCTCAGGTGGGCGCTGATGTGTAGGAGGATGTTCTGTAGACCTCAACTTCAAGGATCCCCTTTCTTTCACGGGGATGGTGCATTGCCTGAATTAGTTGTTATGCAAACCCCTCCTTTGTGTCTCATCCATTGTGCTGACGTGTTTTGTGAAAGCCACCAACTTGCAGATTTAGGCAGTAGCTCGGAGCTTCCCATACCTTTAATGAAGCCAATGTATTTGTTTACACTTCTCGGGCCCTGTGGGGTTCACTGCTGAGCCCATGGTGCAGCCAGTGCAGGCACTTGCAGTATGCGGTGTTTCATTAAAATTCAGCAGTTGCAATGGTTGATGTGTGTATCGCTATTAAGAGTTTGGTCTTTTTGTAACTGTTGCAATTTATGCTGCTCTTATGACACATTTGCTCACAGCTTGTTTTGCCATTTACACTTTTTGGGTGTTAGTTTAGCAAACGAATACCAATGACAGTTGGATCAAAGTCATAATTTTTGTTCTTATTTACAGAAAAAAATATTTTCTTCATGATGGAGGCCTACAACTGATTAACTTCAGTTCTCTAGTGATTGTGAACAATTGGTAATCTCCCTCTGTAGGCACTGATATCGCTTTGGGCATTTTTATGTGCTCTTATTCATGATCATTTACCTTGTTCTGCAAGGCCAGTGCTTATAGTGCTGTTCCTTTCTCCTTGTCCACACTGATGATTTTCAGGTCTTTATCAAATGCAACAAGGACTGTGGTGTTGAATTGGACAGCGGTGGTTTGAGGTTCATTATATCTCCATTCAGGAGTCATTATGCCAGTGTCCGATTTTTTTATTTCTTTCTAAAAGTCTGATTCCTGTGGTTGTGATCACCTCTCTTTCAGTCACATCTTATTAAAGCTCCTCATGATACAAAGAGTTTAATTTTAGACCCTCCACACTTGACAGTGAGACACATCTTCATTTCCTCAGTGTGGTAAGAAAGAAAAAGGAGATGGCACATTGAGGACCTGCGAGAGTGACAGGATACTCAGTCAAGCACAAAGAGAGAGAGCATGGTGAAAAAGAAAGAATCAGATTCCATCCATTTTGGAGTGTTGTTCCGGAGCCTTTATCTTGATATCCTGCCAATAGTCTTATGGAGTAGAAATTCAGTTTTTCTAATATAACACATCTTATGATTAATCTGACACCTCTGACTCTCCACAGCAGAGATCACCGTGTGCGGTAAAGCCAAAAGATCAGAGAAGGAATTAAATTGTATTTTCAAAGGGATTTTCATGCTGCAAATGCAACTCCCTCAACACTCCCACCCCAACCCTCCACATTGTCAGTCTCCCCTCAAGCCCGACGAATCTATTTCAAAATCCTCCCAAACATTGGACTCGCAGTCCCCGGCACTGTTGCCATGGAGGCCCCCCACAATATCAAGTTTCCCCTCCTCCTAATATGGTTACAGGCCTTATGAACAGCACATTTCATTATGGCCTCCCAAACTAGATTAAAGCTGTTTTGCCCTGGAACAACGGACGGCCTAAACCAGCTGTCACAAGGAAGGCTGCACAGAACGCAGACGTTGGATGTTCGGAGATGATACTTCTTCTTTATTGGACCATCATGTTTATCCAGTCGATGAGATTATACTTTCCGATATCCAGTGCTGAATATTATGGCTCTTTATTTTTTAGCTCTGCTCCTGCTTTGTGTGTGCTGGCAACACTGCTACTCATGTTTCTTTCATTAAAAGGAGATTCATATGCAACACTTAGAGGCTATTATCGCCGACGCCAACCATTACAAACCCTCCATCATGACTTCCCCCCCGCGTCATGCTCAACGTCCTCCTCATGCTCCCTCGCCTTGTTTCTGTGGGGCTTTTTGCTCCGGCACTAACACTAACAAACATAAAGCTCACAGAAACAAAAGCTTAACTGTCAAACACTGCCAAGCCGAGCTCCCACACACAAACAACGTCTGAGACTGTGTGTGTGTGCTGCTGCATGGCCGAGCACGCTCTGCACAGGGGCTGGCATTCCAGTGGGTGGGTAAAGTACAATCCACTGTAGTGGGCGGCTCTTATAGAATTCAAATGTTTCATACCTCGGAGATTATACCAGGAGTTGATAATTCCAGTTTAGAGAGACGTTCAGATTAAGCCTCTCTCTCACTCGGTTCCCCTGTGGCTATTTGCATTTTAGTGGGCAGCTGCAGAAAAAACACAGGGAGAAGTAAACTCAGCTGCCACAATAACACGACCCACGCTAAGTGTGAAATATTTGTGGCCGAGACTATTGCCCGAGACACATCCTCCTGATGGTCACAGCGGTCCACGTTTGGTATTCCTCAGCGTGAGCCTACACTTGTCAGACACTTGCTAATCAATAACCCAATCAAGCCTCTTACCTTTCAAGGTCACGGGCATCTCAAACAGACCATATTTCACATCCATTTTTCATCAGCAGGATTTTAATAGCGTTTCTTAAGTTTTAAGGCGGAGAAGTTCACAGGACATAACGTGCGATGTAGATAATCTGTATTCCCCTGTATCCCTTCCTGCCAGTGTAGATAGCTCTCAAACATTCTCATACTTGTGAGTGAGACACTAAGACCAGACAAATGAACCAGGGTCATTTATATTTTATTCCGATTTTAATGACTCATGAGCGAGGGATTCCTCCTCTGAACGTTTTGATGAATATTCCATGTCAGTGGATGCATAATTTCTCCAAGTTAGGATTTTACCACAGCGCCACACGAGGACAAAAAAAAATGCATGTCATGCTGTTCTTAAAATCTCGGCTGAGTAATATCACCTGCTGAGGTAGCTCGCAGACCAGGGGGGTTTATTTTTCTTTGTTGGTGAGAAATAGATTGATGTGAAGAGGTGTGAGAGTTGCAAAGTAAATGTAAAGCCCATCTGTTTTGATTTCCTTCTTTCATCAAGCAGCAGGGGGAGCTAGTAGGCCAGAAACAGAGTTGGCAAGTTGGTGTCTTGTGAACTCAGAGCAGGAGCTGAGGGTCCTCTCCTCAGATGTGGTGTGTGAGGCTCTTCAACAACACAAAGCAGCTCCCCCTCTTTCTGCCGTTCAGTATGTAGGTACACACAAAGTACTGAAACACAGATTTAAAATATAAATACTTTTAAATATCAATTCAACCACGTCCTGTTTTGCTTGACAAAGTGCATTCGGGAGACATCTGCCAGTGTGCCCACCTCCCTACTCTTGCCAAATTTGGTGTCACACTTTTGAATACTGCTTGCTTTGTATTGCATGAGGAAGAAACTAAATAATGGGCCACAGTTCTTCCTTCGCTGTCACAAAAGTCTGGAATTTAACAGCTGAACAATGTAGCTGAACAGTCCAATTCAAAAGGAAGTCACAAAAGATAGTCTTGACTTTGCCAGCAATGATAAACACCTTTTTCAAAAAATAAATTAAAAAAAGCTGCCGTTGAGCTCGGTGCAGTAGCTCTCATTACACGAAGTTGCTTCAGTGCTAACTCACCAATGACAAGAAGCATTTGGTTTGATTGTCCTGCATCTCCAGATCTCCCCTGCAGAGAACTGTGTCCCTGGAAGTACTTCACTTTGTGCCTCACATTCAAGTGTCTGACATCGCTCTTTCATTGAGAGCTTGATTAACTATGAATTACGTGTAGCCTAATGTGTTTTTAATGTTTTGGGCAATCTGAGCCTTAAAATATGTTCAAAAGGATTCTTTGAATGCTGGAATCAAAAGTCATTCAAATCTAGTGAGTTCAGTGAAAGGTTTTGGTTTACACAGAGCCTCCTCTTATCATAATTGGTCCTTGTAAAAGTTAAGTTTCAGAGAAATGTTGAATCAATGTTAAAGAAGTGGGAGAGAAAAAACCTACTGCTCTGTGAATTTCAAAATCACAAAATTATCATAGCTGGAGGCTGCATAGAAGGAGGAACCGTGTAGAAAGCATTCAAATGTCACAGGCTGGGTTGTTAACGCCAATGATGCTGTAAACCTGTAGTCACCTTTGACATAACAACATCTTCAAGGGTTATATTACACGTATTTAAATGTTGGGGAATTCACATGAGGACTCTAGTCTCTGATATGGGTGAAGCTCCACGGATTCTGGATCCTACGTTTCCCACAATGCAGCTCAGGTGCATTATGCCTTTCATTAGCTCCCTCCTACATAATAAATGTGTTTTCTTTCAAGCCAAGAAAACCCTATGACGTAATCTTTTCAAATGAATGTTGTAAATATTGTTATTTTGTTTACTTGCTCTGCTCCATGTGGTATCAACTGCACATCTGTCTTTTCTGGGAGAGGGATCCCTCACATGTGGCTCTCTCTGAGGTTTCTACATTTTTTTTTTCTTTCCCTGATAAATGGGTTTTCTTTGGTAGGTTTTCCTCACTATTGCTGAGGGCAGAGGATGCCACACCTTGTTAAGTCCTATGAGACAAACAGTGATTTGTGAATATGGGCCATATACGAATTAAATGTAATTTATTGATCAGGGTTATTTGTCCAAACCTTTCTCAGCTACAGGAGATGTTGAGTAACCTCAACGTCTGTAAATCAGTGGCATGTCACCCAGGTGGCTTTTCATTTCTTATCACACATACTGTGATAATAGTATCTTAACATACATGTTGCAACCCTTCTTTAATAACTGAACTCAGCAGCCACTTGACTTTAGGGAAACTTTTGTTTATTAGACTAACTATGAGCCAATAATGTAGGAGTTACGCAAGAAGGATTTGTGATATAACAAGCTTTGTAAATCAGTCCAAAGTTATGGCCTGATTTGACTAAATAAAACAGTCAACTGACTGCCCTCAGTTTGTTTTGATTGTGATGTTTAAACTCATGCTGTGTGAACGCGCTCTTGGTTTGGGCCATCTGGATCTAAAGCACCAGCATGCTCCTTAGTGGCTCTGGATTCCATTGGTGAACCATCCCTGAGCAGCTATTGACACCCCAGAATGGCAGCTTTATGAGGCGGGAAGTTTGTTCCTTTCTTCTCATCGGAGTTAAGAGAAAAGAATAAATATCATTATGAGACGTGCTTCATTAAAAAGGTGGCTAATGGCTGCTCTTTAGCACCGAGCCCGGGCTGCCTCTGCAGACATCAGTGCTCTACACTGATTGCCACTGCAGCCTCAGCATCACTTAACTTCACATTAAGTCGCCCTGTGCTCTGTCTGCTTTGAGCTGGGGCAGGAAGAAGATGCCAGTCAGCAGATTAATGAAGGCAAAGGGACCGTTTCTCTTTCTCCTCTCCTTCGTGAGAAGCAACTTTACACGCCTGAGCTCATGGAGGCTGTTGTGAAGTGAATGGAGAAAGCAAAGGGAAAGGATGAACTTTAACCTCCAATGAGTGTATTTTTCCCCTGGCTACACTTTCTGTCTATGATTTTTACAGCTTTGTCAAACAGTTTTAGTCTCTGGATGCTATTAAATCAATGGTATTTATGAGTCATATGTGTATAACATGCACATGAAGCTTTTTAAACATTTCTTTGGAGGCAACAGGCTCATAAAATGTTGAGATGCCCCAAATTTCAACTCCAATTCAGGCATAAATCAAACTTCGTAACTGAGGGCAACAAAATGAAAATGAGCCTTGGCATCAATTTAAAGACTTCTCGGTCAAAGTGAAGTTAATGTATGTATAGCTCATTCTTTGAGAAAATGGAAATATTTATTCTGGGGAAATTCACAGGTGCTGCCCGAGCAGTTATTGAAGCACTAAGAGAACAAAGGGGCAGAATACTGATATACCTTCTTCTGATCCATGATTATTTTCTCATACACCTTGTGGCACATTTGGCAGGAGCGGAGGAGCTCAGTCGATGATGGCAACTAAATCCATCCAGACCCTTTGTCTGTCGCATTCAAGCAGATAGCCATGGTCTCAATATAGCTTAGTGTAATAGTTTTTTATCAAGAGTTGGGCTCTGTTGTAAGATAGTGATATTCCATGTTTTCTATGCCTCACACATCATGCTGGTTCAAACGAAAGTCTCTTAAGGACAGTGAGACTGTACCTACATCACTGAAATACATTTAGGTTGTATAGAAGGAGCTTTTTTTGAACAAGTAGCGACATTCATGGCTTCAAGCACAAAGACTGAACAGATCTAAAGCTGCACTTTCTTTCTGACGGTTAACGTTTTGCTTGAAGCCGACCCAGAGATCTTTGCCCTTGAGCATGACAGCAGGCTTTACAAACCCCTCCATCACACAGTGGTGTTTGGTTTATGCCCAGGGTGAAGGACAGAGGAGTTACTGTTTTACCATGCACACCCCCTGTATTGACTCGTGGCCCCACACTGGGAGATGCAGAGGAACCAGTGTTCAGTCACTTGTCAAGTGAATCTCAATGTTGAGCATGTCACTGCAACAAGGCCAGGAAACAAACGCTTGACAACACAAAGGATGCTGACAAATTAATCAAGCGTCGTCGGGACAAATGCCTATTTCTCAAAAGTCTCAAAAAGTAATTATATTCAACTGAACTTGTCATCAGCAGCTCGGGACATCATCACTGTACAATAGCTTCTTTCTGTTACATATGGCTTCCCTGCTGTGAAAAGCCACAGCTTCCTTTTTACTTGAAATTACACTGAATCCACAAATACATTAGCATAAAGTCCTTCTTAAGTGTTTGACATAGCAACGATTTAAAGCTTTTAATATTATTCTTTGTAATATTTTGTTAAATAATCTGGTTGGCTTTTGGTTTCAAATCAAGTCACCACATGGTTGATGAAAGTGTCCCACAAGGGTCAGTATTAGGCCTGTTGGTATTTACTGTATACATAAATACCATCACATTATGTAATGTCAAAACGGAAATCTAAAAGATTCCCTATTGTATTAAAAGCACTATTATAAGCAGAATGTTCTTCACGAGTCATGTTGAACCCAAATTAGATTCTCATGTGAAGGCAACGCTTATGTCCCCTTTTAATATTGTTGTTGGTAATATTTTGTTTAACAGATTTTCAAATGGTCACTACATGGTTGATGAAGGCGTCCCACAAGGGTCAATATTAGGCCTGTTGGTTTTCACTGTTTACATAAATTGCAATATCCGTTTTTATACAGGCCATAACATTGTGTTTGCCAGTTTGTTTCACAACCTCCAGACATTTTATCGATTTAAGCTTGTTCTAAAATCCAATAGGACAAAAAGTTGCTATTGTTTGAATTTAGGAGAGGTTGGTTTTGCTTGTGTTGCTTCCACTACCTTCAAACAACTGGATACCATATTGCTTATTGTTCTACTGTTGTATGTATATACCATCTGTATTTTTTATAGGGTTCATGAAGTAGCTTTGAGTTGCTTTGATGTGGCCCACAATGATATTGACATAAGGAAATAGCACAAAGAACCAAACAAACATATGCAGACACCCACACAGCTGTGGGCATGCTAGTGTTATGAAACTGTTTATGGCCATACATCAGCATATGCAGAGGGAGAGAGAGTTGGAGAGAGAGAAAGTGAAACTGAAAGGAAGGGTTGCAGGAAGGAAGGAAAGGAAATGCAAGAGTGGAGGAAAGCAAGATATGGAGGGACACTGCCTGTGGGGGTCTGTTTTTCTGTGTGCAGGCAAACAGCTTTTCCATGCAATTCTTTTTTCTTTATTTTTTTTTACATTATTCCACCAATTTTTATCAGGCATATCCTGGGGCAACACACTGGGGTGGTTAACTACCCAGTATTGGGCATATACACTGACAGCACAATGCTTTTGCTTTTACAATGCTGCAACAATGAATATGCTAACAGTTCCCTTTTGGAAACAACAACAACAAAAAAAAATTGTTCCACTAAAAAAGCAATTCTTCATGAAGGCTTGTGTGTGAATGTCCCGGGTTGTGTGCGATAATCTGCCCTTTGGCAGCAAAGCATTTCTTCAACTGCTTCCCCAACCAACATGTCCACACAGGCTGTGCAGCTCCTGACCCTACTGGACCCGCCGAGAGCATTAATATCAATTTATGTCACTTCGTTACCCTCTGCCATTATTTACCATCCGGATTGAAAATTCTTTATGTTCCTTCTGCAATGAGCCAAAGATTAGAGCTCTAACGACCCCTCCCCGCTCTCAGCAGAAAGCGCGCCCAGATACACTTTCCATCTGAGCCTGTCACACACTCAGACTCGCCTGTCAGCCAAATGAAGACAGAGGGACCCTTAGAAGGGCTTTGTTGTCTTGCATCAGTATTTGGGTGTTTTTTTTTGTTTCTGGCATATGCACACTGTTTTGTTGTTCGTCATCATAGGCCTCATTCGGTGTCTCATAAATCTGTGTGTGTATTTGTGTGTGTTGGCATGTGTTTGCAAGTGCGAGTGAGTCGACACATACTAATCACAACACTGAGAGACCATGTCGACTCAAATTGGTGACTTGACCTTTTTACTGTTGTATCCACTTGCCTGGGTTATCAAATATGAAATAAGCCATGATCACCTCAACATATAATTTTTCTGTCAGTTCTGCTGCTGACTACCTAGAGTATCAATAAACATGTGGACATTGCGGCTTTAACGTCCGTCCTTTTCTTAGGTTTATATTTTGGACTCAAATTGCTCTGCAGGGAGAAGCACCATGAAACAAAAACAAACATCCCTGAAAGGTGTCAGCTGCGCCGGTTTTTTCTGGATAATGATCCGAGTTTTTTTAAGCTGAAGGTGGTGAGTTACTCTCCGCAGCTGCATTGTCTTTATTTGGCAAATGTCTGTGTTGACGGCATCACCACTGACACAACATTGACGTTCCTTTAATAATGCAGTGACTGCCATATGTAGATTATATTCCATGGAACCAATTGAACGACAAAGGCATTTCAAGTTGAACAACAATTTTAGTGCAAGAACAATATGCACAGGTGTTACAGCAAACAGTCTGTGTCTCTCCCTGGGTTATTGTCCACTGGAATACAGGCCTGCAGTTGATATTGGCAGAGTGTAATCACTTGTTTTGAATGTCTCTGCGTGAAATGCCGAAATATTCTCCAATAACTGAGTGTATTTGTTTTTATACAGAACTATAGGCGGGCGTACAATGGGGACACGGAGAAGGCCAGACATCACCAAGTTTTACAAGTCAATATTTGCAGCTGTCACTCAAATGTGCATTGTATAATGTGTCATCATGTCTGAAATTGATGATTAACAAATTCATAAACATAATTAAGATTTTTAAAGAAAAGTAAATTAATAATGCAATCTTACATCCAAAATGTAATACATTTGTTTGGACTCATTCAGCATCTGAACACACTCATGATCTTTTTACAATGTAAATGAAATGTTGTTTGGAAAGTACATTTCAATACTGTTGCTGAGATCACAAGCAGTTTGCTTTGTTTTCACCTTCAACTCAGTTCTTCATAAACAATCATTATGGGTTAATAAAGTCTGGAGATTCTGCTGATCTTCAATAGTCAGTATTTTCCTTTCTAATATTTTGGCATATTTTGTTGCTGTTGGATGAATCTCCAATCTGTCTTCCTCTGTTACGATATACAGTACTACTTCCTGCAGTACAATATTGTACTAATTACACACATAATGTAGTAATACAATTTGTTACGACACAAATTTGACTGAGCAAATGTACCACAAAAAACGCTGCTTTTGAATAACTGTATTTTTAATTCGTCTAGAGTCTGGCATTACTCTTGAATTCGATTGGCCTCATTCTGTTGATTGAAGCTGGTGAGTTACACTGGAGATCGTACCCACTCGCTAAAGTTACTTAGTGCAGGAACAGACCTTCAGGGTGAGGAGTGGGAATGAACGCCTCATTCTATCCAGTCCAAGTCAGTGTACCATAATACTAGTTTTTTTTATCTGCCATATTAAGGTCAGTTACATATTGTTGCTTTGAGTCTTGAACCAGAGTTGGGCAACCTGTTTGTTTGCCTAAACTAAAAAGGCTTCATTATCTTCCTTTTCTGCAGGAAAGTTGTAAATTAACCAACTTCTGGAAATGTTTAGGGTTGGGGTTGGGGTGAGGGTTACAATGCAATTCACATGATTCTTGTGTCTTGTTTGAACCTTGGTTGGTTTTCTTTTACTTCTATACTGACTGTACTTTTTAAAGTTATTTACTGGACTCAAACTGTTTAACTTCCAATAAAAACTGGAAACGTGAAGCTGCTCTCAAACTTTTATATCTCATATTCCCACAAATTTCCCAACACAAGAGGGTTGTTTTACTTCTCCACTGTGCTTTGCTGGGCTCAGTAATGAATCACAATTCAGAGACCTCTGCCTCGAATCAATACAAAGCGCCACGCCAGCACTATCTCCGCCTTATTACAATATGGTTAGAGTCGCTGGAAATGAGTTCCCAGCAAGTGTCCCACTAGTTCTTTAAAAATGCATAGGATTAACAGGGAATGTGTGCTGCATGTCAATCAACCTCACCCAAGTGTGTAGAAGGACGGAGGGGAGAGGAAGACCGACGCTTGATAGTTTCTAAAGGCGCCGCTCTCTAAAAACTTTTTTTCTCACAGATGCAGATCCACTGTTAGTTCTGTTTTGTGTGTTTGTAGATTGTTGGTAATGGTCAGTGGGTGGTGAGTTCATTATTTATAGCTAGCAGAGGAAAATATTCAACATGAGAAAATGTTTCAAATTCTACAATGTGTGGGCTAAAATATACTGAGATTGAAGTGAAAATGAAGGATTTTTGACCTGATTTAGGGCATTGAGACGTAACAGCAGGGTCGGTGTTTAACATCATGCATGAAAGGAATTTAAATTCTGCCGGCCAGCCCACAAACAAAAGGTTGTGGGCTGTTCAACATGTTTGCTTTTCTCCTTTGTTATCCTTTCCACGATGTCAGTACGCTTAACTTGGACAGTGGCTGAGACAGCACAGCTACTCATGATGAAAACAAAGTCCCCAGTGGATTCATGTCAGTGATGTGAAAATGCTGAAATGTGCTTCCTGTGTTTTGTGCAGCTCCGGCTGACAGCGAGCACATATAAAATATCCCTTCAGAATCAAGCTTTGAATCCGAGAAAAAACAGAAATCCAAATGCTAATGCAGAGATATACCACTTGAGACTACAAACATGTGAGTGACTTCAGTTCTTCCAGATCCTTCCAGGGCAGAGCAACAGATGGAAATATATCACTTTTGAGTTTTGATCAATCTGGGTTATTTCCAGAATGTATCCGGTAGGTTTGCACAAAACCACTATAGCAGAACTGAGAGAAAATTGTGATGACTGAAGCAGCTGAGAGAATAGAAGCGCTAAACTGAAATGATGCCCAAAAAGTTATATTATTATGTCTGTCTGCAGTGACGTTCCATAATGTTTTATGCAAAGTTGTTTGTGCAAGGCTTTTATTACCTTGCCAATGAGATTGTGTTTGTCCCACAGTCCATTTGGTTGTCGGTGTATTTGTTTTAAGCACGATTAAGCAAAAACTACCCCATGGAGTACCTCTAAACTTGGAAGGATGCAATATAGGTCAGGAAAGAACCCAATAAATTGTTGGTGCAGATCCAAATCAAGGAACAGATCCCGGATACTGTATTTTTTCATTTTCTTTAACATTGTCTGACAGGGTGTTTTTCAACATTGTCCTTGATTTTTCAGAGAAAAGATTCATAGATCTTGATAAAAAAAAATTGGCATATTTAGGGACTTATATTTATGAGTTGATGAGAATTTGATGCATTAAAATCTGGATCTAGTGAATTTAAATGTGGTTTTATAACAGGACTGGGCCTTGGCCTATACCCTTCTAGTTTGTTTGTTTGTTTTTCAGCAGGATTATACAAAAAACACTGGATTTCCACGCTACTTGGTGGAAGGATGGGATATGGGCCAAGGAAGAACCCATTTGATTTTGACATGGATCCTGACAAATTGGTGGATCCAGGATTCTTTTTTTCTTCACTTTCTTTAACATCGTAAAATACAATGTTTTTTCTGTTTTTCTTTTTCTTTTTTTTACATTTTCACTGATTTCCCAGTGAATAATTCATGGATCTTGATAAAAAGAATTTAAGGGTACTGTTGGTTAAAGGCTAAAAAGTGCACAATTTCACTGTGAGAAGCCTGGAAGTGTCTTTGTTCATTTCAGCTGAGGCTACAGGGATGGTTATATCAGTTGGTCTAGACTGAAATATCTCAAAAATGGATTTCCATGAAATTTTGTGCACACCGTCATGGTCTTGGTGGATGAATCCTAATGACTTTGGCGATCCCCCAACTCTGACTGAAGCTCCTGCCCTCTGTCAAAATCACTTGAATCTGAATCAACTGACCCTGTTCAGCATTTTTATACTGTAGAGCCTGTTTGGATGTTAATTGCTTAATTGTTCCATGTGCACCTAATGTACAGTATGTTTCCCCGTCATTTATTCTGGTTTTTCCTTAAATTTGTCACTGTCCGTATCTTCCTTATTCACTTATTCAGCCAGGATTCCCTCTGTGAATAATTTTGACATTTTCCAAAAGGTTAGCAGCAGCAGTAGGAGAAGTGGAGCCCTAAGCAGGCTTTAAAGGCATTCTGCCAAAACCATGTCTGTCAGCCTTGCAAAAGACATTCAGGACTGTGACATAACAAGGATGAAAAGTCCATTTAAAATTCATGTTCATTCAGTTTCCATTCAGCTTCTGCAAGGACAGAGTATAACCAAGGTGGAGTCTATATTTTGAAATGTAAAGCTACACAGTAAATTTCACATATAATGATAAGATTTAACATAATGCTGAATAATGAGTGAGTGAGGTGAATGCTTATGTGTGAATGCTCTTCTATTTTCTCAGGAAGAGCATGTTCATATCTCCACCTGGATGGAGAGATATAAAAAAATTATGATATCAGCAACATATCAGATCTTACTGTAATATGAGGAAGTTGTAAATATTCTTAGGTTTATATTCAATTATACTGTATAGCATGTTATAATGAGTTTTATATCTTGTGAATATGATGTAAGTATGCAGCCCTAAACTGTGAAGAGGGTGCAGGTTCAGGAGCATCTGGATTGTAGTAGACACAGAGATATATAATTTATGTTTTGGGGAATTTGCATGAGTAAGGGTTTCTGGTTTAAGAGCATGAAGCCCATATCAACAGGGGACCTGAAACAAGTGTACAATAACTAATTACCTTTGCCAAGGAGGTTATGATATCACCCCTGTCCGTTTGATTGTAAGCAAAATTACACAAAAACTACTGGATGGATTACCAGGAAACTTGTGAGTTTGAGTACAGATTCAAGTAGACGATCCAGAATTTACTTTTTTAACTTTTCTCACATTCTGTGATAGTGTTTTTGGACACTTTCACCAATTTCCCAGAGAATAATTTGTGAATCTTGATGGGCAAAAAACAAACATGCAGGCTATTAATACAAAATAATGAGTCAGACTTTTAAAACTAAAGAGCCTCGTTATAAATAAAAATAACTAAAAAAAAATAAATAAAAATGACTGAGCAGTTAATTTAGATCAGTAGAAGACTGATGGTCTATAAACAAGCATATTTAAAAGGTTGTTTTTTGGTAAAACGCTTCAAGAGATGAAACTTTTAATAAATAAGCCTGATGGAAGAAGAACTTTATGATGAATAGGCCAATTGATAACTGAGTGTGTATGTGTTAAATTTGCATTGGATAAATATTAATAGCTACGCCCTTCTGTTTTGTTCTACATTTTAAACTTTGATTAAAATCTTTTTGTTCAGAAACTTAGAATAAAAACAAGTACCCAAAATAAATAAATGTTCCAGCCTACGACAGGTAAATTCACATAATAAATGATTCAACCTCAAGCTGATGGAGAGAGGCTGAAACAAAGAAATAAAACACTTAAAATATCCTGTCTCTCAGCTCTTATCAGTGCATCTTTATACCAAATCAGTCCCTCGGTTTCCTCCACTATTTTCACTCTGTCTATATTTAATTTCCTTTAAAATGCAAACACTAACTCATGTTCCCGAGGAATGAATAGTAGTTGTACCAAAAAAAACTGAAACATGAGATTTAGCTGAGCTGAAAAAAATATTAACTTTTACAAAGTAGGTTTGTGAAGCAAAGTTTGGCTCTTATTTGGGATTCATTTCTTGACGCCTCGAGGAGAAGAGCGAGTATTGTTCTAAATCACTTCAGGTACGAGTGAGTGAGGATGGATCTTCAAACTTTTCCCTTTCATTCACTAGGAATCAGTTCTCTGACTGTTGTGCAGCCAAACAAACTATTTATGGTTTCCATCGCACTGGCCTCCAGCAGTGGAATCACACAGCTCCTCACACACTCTCACACTGATGACTTATGTGTGTGTGTACTTGTTTTTTCACTTATGGGGACCAAACTCTGGTCCTATTGCCTCCAAAAGTCCTTTCTGAGCTCCTGGTTAGGTGGTGATAAGATGTGAATCGTGGTTATGTTAAAGTTGGGGTTACTCATTTTGTTGCGATGGTTAAGGGTAGTGATAAGTATTTCGTTAGGCTGCCCACAATGAATGGAAGTCAATGCACAGTCCTAATAACAATCGTAGCGCAAACTTGTGTGTGTGTCTAAGTGTGTGTGTGTGTTATTATCATTTTAGTGAACAGGACACCTGCATCTGTGTGAGTGTTAAAGTTGTCAGCTCAGCTCTGTCTGTGCAGGTTGGAGCAGGGACTCACAACATTTTGTGTTCCTGCACTCCTCCACTGTGGGAAGAGTTTATGGCCTCAGGCTTTAGACTGCAGGGGGGGGGGGGGGGGGGGGGTATTTAACAGGCTACACTCTGAAGGAACACGTTTCTCTAAATGCTGTTTTTGTAAAAAAATATAAATAAATATATAAACACTCAGTTTGAGTGGATGTCCTTGGTTTCAAGCCTCACACTGTACTGAAATGAAGACAGAAGAGTCTCTGAACCAAAGCAATGAAACCTCAGAGGGGAACTTTCTGTCTAACCAATGCGTCTGCAGCTGACACACATAAGTGTCTTCCACCATCATGACTATTACTGTAATATTACGTTTTTATGAATGTTGAAACACATTAAAACACTGGTACTGAAGTATCAACTCTAATGTATTGACCTACTAAACCAACAGCCTTCACATACACTGCATACATTTGTTGTCACATTATTGTCATCATTTGTTATTATCAGTTTTCTAAATGTTCTGGATACTCCATAACTCTGATATACCCATATATCATATCACTGCATTAGCAACAATTGTCTCTATGTACATACAATATAATACTAAAATAACTCTTACTTAGATCAGGTTGTATGTATGTTTATCTATCCATCCATCCATCCATCCATCCATCCATCCATCATCCATCCATTGTCCATTTGTCTATCCATCTATCTATTGTCCACCCATTGTCCATTTGTACATCAATCCATCCATTGTCCATTTATTGTCCATTTGTCCATCTATCCATCATCCATCCATCCATCGTCCACCCATTGTCTAATTGTCCATCCATTCATCCATTTTGTCCATCCATTGTCCATTTGTCCATTTGTCCATCCACCATCCATACATCGTTTATCCATTGTCCATTTGTCTATAATACATCCATCTATTGTCCACCCACTATCCATTTGTCTATTCATCCATCCATCCATCCATCATCCATCCATTGTCCTTCCAGGTGGTTAGGGTTAGGTAAGCAGTGGTAAGTGTGTGTGTGTGTGTGTGTGTGTGTGTGTGTGTGTGTGTGTGTTTTCCACTGAATTATGTTATAAACAAGTAAATAACTTTGCAGTTGAGCATCACTAATATTTTATTCAGATGTTTTTAAGAGCCTGATACAATGAAGATAAAGTCAAATGTGAAAATAATGAGAAATAATAATCCACCTTCGCAAGATGTATTTGCCTCTTAAATGTGTTTTAGTGTAAGTGATGAAGTAGGTACTTATTGTATTTTTAGCTTAGGGTGTTTTGAATTGCTGTATTAAGAGTTTGAATCTTGTTTTAGCTGAGCCAAACAATCACATTTCACATAATGAGGGAATAGTTGTGAGTTGTGAGTTTGTCCGTCCTCTCTCCACTGGGCAATGTGTGCGAGCGCTGCTTCCCTCTATCTCTGTAAAGCCACTTTAATACCTGGTGCCTGCAGTGCTTCAGGAGGGAAAACATTGCCACAGATAGGAAGGAAGGATAATTCATTTTCTCAGTCCCATCTGACAAGATTTTATTTTCAGCTGTGGGGATTTGAAAAGTCCTAAACTCACCAGAGAAATATTTATTTATTTATTTACACATTAAACAACAAATCCCACTGACCCCTGCCACCGAACGGATTAGCATCACACTGCCCACATCCCCACATAGAATTTGAATCCAAAAAACCTGGCAAGGATGACATAGATAATTCAGCCTGCTTCAGGAGTTGGAAACCAACACATCGGGTGGAGATAAACAGCAGAAGGTTGACGAAGGAGAGAAATAAGCACAAGATAATGTTAAGACCTGTAATATTTAATATATGGTGAATATTTAGCAACAAATCCCCTCTGTTTTTTAGTAAGGGTGTGGGTGCTGAAAAATACCTACATGTAATCAGATGAGCAAACACTCACACACTGCTGGGATCACATTTGACCCATTTTTGACATTTGAAATAATACAAACATGACTTTCATGACTTTTTCTAAATATTTAATGTTTTCTATGATCTTGTTTGTTACTTTTCTTTATGACTCATATAGCCAATGCAGAGATGATTGTGTAATGTAAGTTTAACAGAAGAAGAGAATAAGTGGTTTTCAGGCAGCACTGATTTATGGTTTCAATGGTTATAATGAATCTGCCAAGTTGTTGCGTCCTTCACTTAATATGATAAAAGAATTAATTATGTTTTCCCATTTTAGATAACATGAGTTATATTAGTGATTATGAATGTATTTTCTCGATAAACGATTAGTATCAAACCTAAAGGAACACTCTGTCTGCTCTCTGAAACATTACTGTGGAATCAGTAACTGATAAGATATCTGTGATTGCAAAAAATGTATTAAAGGTCCCATATCCTGCAGAAGAGTAGCACTAGCAGTGTTGCCAGATGTAAGATAATTATCGTATTTGTAAACGATCATTAAAAGATAATTATTGTATTTGTATACGATCATTTTGCCCTCTGTGCAATGTACAATCAACAACGCATGATTTACGATATTTGATAATATTGTGACACTTGGTATTATCAGTTGCAATTTGTATAGTAAAATATGGATCACGTCTGTGTTTACTCATCTCTTCTCATGTGACATCTCTCCAGCCAATCATGCTAGTGATGATGAACGACAGCGCTCAGCTCAGTTTGTCCCCCAATCTCTCCACCATCTGCTCAATCACATGAACCTACAATACTTTATATAATCTTATGCAATGATTTGCTAACTTGCAAGATACGTTTGACTTCTCGTTGACTTTCAAGAGTCATACCCATAGCTCATACCTACGGTGGGATCATGAGCATCACTTAGTTATGGTCAAGTGGCATGACCATTTTGAAGCACATTTTGGAGCATTGTTTCAAAACAACTGCTTTGAAACGTCTGTATTGAGAGTCCAATACTTACTCAGGTCGCGTACAATAATGTTCCTCAAAATACGACAATTTTAAGCCTCCGGTTCAATACTTCAACATTTCCCATCTTGCAATGCTGAGCACTAGCAAATGTCTTTGCTGTTTCCAGACCGACAGAGTTGTCATTTTCCCGTCCAGTAGACATGTTGCTTCAATAGCAATTGCACTTGCCCATGTGAGCATCCAAGGGCCTGCTGGTGTTAAATCAGGTTTGGTCTAAAGAATCTTTGGCTCATTGATATCTTAGGGGAGTAGAAAGAAACTCTGCTTTTTGACCTGGTGAGAAGTTGATGCTGCTGTTTGCCACTGTTATTTTAAGGAAGCTTTTTCAAGATTGTAAACATAGGGAACGTAATGAACTTGTGCTTTTAACTTGTGCTTACATTGTTGAAATAGAGCCTTTAATCAGTTTTATGCAGTCAAACTTCGGTATTTGTGTCAGAATGTGAACAGTAGAGGCGAAACAAAACCACTTTGAGCTACAGCTGTTTCAGTGGATGATGATATTTATCATTTGATTTACATTAAATAGCACTTAGCATTATTTGCTATTGTGATGGCAATTTTCTTATTTAATACACAAAGTCATACATTGTCTCTCGGTAAGTTCAATTCTACACCTGCAGGTGGACTCACCGCCAAACATCACCAAGCGTGACGTGTAACAATGAGCAAAGAGCATAAGAAAATCAATACACTTATACAATCACAAGCCCCTCCCCGTGAGGAGCAAAAGGTCTTTGTCACTCCCTTGATGTAAACTCAGGGTGGACAGACATCCTGTCTTCATCTCTGTCCCAGCCCCCTGGAGTGACCTCTCGCGTGAGACCATCTTTCCCACAGATCCCTTATCTTTATTTACAAGGCAAAAGACCCCCGTCCTGTATACATGAAAGAAATCCCTGCACCCATCTACCCTAACACTTTGGGTGACCCCTGGAGTGTACCAATTGCCCAGTGTCACAGAAAGGGGGGAAGCAATAAACATCTATGTTCCTTAATCAACACTCGTAGAGTGTAAGTTAACTCATAGAAACACATTTGTTCATACTTCTTACAAATAAATATCTGTTCTTCTATTAAACATAACACAAATGCAGAATTTGCCATTACACTATTCACCATAATTGTAAAAAAAATACATTAACTTCGTCAGGAGGAGCAGCAGTCAAGGCTTTTGATGGGAGCGGTGCCTCACGCTGACACAACCAGAGATGATGAAAGATCTGGTAAGTGAAAATGATTAACTGTGTTGTTTTCTTATACTTGTGTATTAGCTTGTGAAAGATGCTGCATGTTCTATATATTATATTTGTGACTATAGTATAATTGTGCCACAGTGTAGCTGAACATGTTTCAGCTCGTGTTTCGGGTATAGAGGATATCGGCCATTTGTGTTGTATTTGGAGAAGATGAAGAATCTTGTATCTTTCTGTTTATCTTGAATAGATGTTCTAATACTTAGCACTACCCAGTTGTCAGGTAGTGCACAATTAATGCATTTCAACATTTTTCAACAATACTATAAAAACTGAAAAGAGGTTAAAAAAAACAACACTTTGAGTGTAATTTATTAGCAGTAAAATCACTGTGTTACCATCATGTTGTTAGAAGTATAAATAATATGCATAAGAGCTGTAAATGCATGGCAGGGCTCCCAAACCTCTGCTCCGGAGCCCCAGCAGTGCTGGGCCGGCTCCGTCCATAGTCTTAGACATGTGATGGATAACACAAGAATTTCTCATCTATTTAATTTACTGCCAGTACACTTCATTTCCTTGCTATGAATAGATACCATTAGCTGGTGAATTGCCTCAACTGCAGCTCTGACTTTATGAGTCTCAGGTCATGAACTCAAGACGCAGGGTGAGATGCAGAAACATCCACACGCCCAAACTCTGACTCGGATTGATTTGCAGCGCCTGACATTGTTCTCTCACTGAACAGGTTTGTATTCTAAGAAAACAAGGAAAAAAAGTGTACATGCTTACTGGTCTGTTATGCCTCCCAGTGTAAAGCAAAGACTGCCAATGGAAAACAGGACCTCAGTACACGCACCATAACATCAACACCACATTGCTGTAATAACATGTGACACAGAAATGTCTGTGGGGTTTGTTTTCTACCAGGCTGCATCCTTCCAATCGGAAATATTCACACTATTATGGTGCTTTGAGATAAAGAGGATTTAATGTGTGTGTGTGTATTGGAGAGCGGGGCATGTGTGAATAGCTATGAGCAATGTCTGATTGACAGTGAGTGTTTAAGTCAGTGGGCCATCTGTATCACCCTGGCACAGACCAATCCTTGGTGCTCGTGTGGTAGTGAACTCGACTTCTTTCGGTGCTGCTGTGATTGGGCTCCTCATTGAGCCGGCAGCCATGCAGCCCACCAGCGGTCAGACCCTGAGCAACAAGAACCAGTGATTGACCACATAATGAAAGCTTATCGTCATGACACTCACATAGACACGGCCTGCTTCTCACACTCCACAGATGAGAATGTGTGGTGTGATGTACTCCGTGTGAAAGATTGTACACAGTAGAACATAGTAGATCCTGTAAGTGTTTGGCTTAACTTGTTTTATTCTTGCAATTTAATGCATTTCTTTCATGCAAACATATATGAAGATAAATCGATTTGCGTATATATTTGCACCGTGTCTTGGAAAACAATGTTTGTGACTTTGTTGATGATTTCGATCCTGAGTTGGTAGCAAGGGGGAAAAAGCTATCTCCTGTAATGCACATAACCAATTAAACCAAAAACTCGAAATGGGAAATATGATTTTTGTTTCTCTTTATTTGTCGAGAGTTGAATAACCACTCTAATGTCAACGTGCACTGACAAACAGAATGACATTTAATAGAGTGCATACCTCTGCCAAGGCCCAAAATTCCTCTTAAATTCAATCAAGTTTTACCAAATTGCACAATTCCTGATTTCTTTCATCGAGATCTCACAATGTCAAAGAAAGTGAAAAAATACCCTTTCCAAAAAGGTTTAGTAAAATTGGTTTTAGTAGTTGTTTGCGTAATCTGCTATTAGCTTAGTTGAAGGTAACCTGGAGATTCTTTAGTTCAGCCTAAACACAACAGAAGGAAAATGCAATTTTTCATCCTCAAAAACCTTTAAAGAAAAATACTTTAGCACAACATTATATATGTTTTAGTCATTTTCTCAAGGCTTAAAGTTTTGAAAAGTGCAGGAGCAGTGACTGTCAGTCTTTTCTGTTTTTTAACCTTAAGAAAGGTTAGGCTGCCCGCTCTACACACCCCGACATTGTGTTATGGATTTTACAGATCAAACTTTCAGGAAGTAAGTAAACGTTTCCCGAACTGCCAAACTGTTCTTTCAGTGTAGAATATAAGAAAGGCCCACCTTATCATCTAGGCTGCCTTTACATACAAAAAGAGAAATTTCTGTTTCAACAAACCTAACCGTCACTGTCCTCGTATTTCTTTCTTGAGAAAGAGGTAAAAGCAGCTGTTTGCCCCTGAGCCACTTTCAAGTAACGTCATTTAGACGCCTGTGGTTTCTCCCCAATTCGCAAAGTCTCTCCTCAAAAAGTTCTGCAATTGTTAAAAATGTCTTCCTTGTGTCTTATGATCATCTTGTCTCAACTGTTGGCTACACTGCCCCTCCCACAATTTGCACACATACAGACAGAGCTCCGTCCGTTCCAGTAGACGTATCATTGAGCATAAATGAGTTGAAGCAACCAAACAACTAGATACTTGGTAACACCAACTATTTAACCAGACAGTCAACTAATGAAAGTAGACTACAGTTGGATTTTGAGGACACCTTGAGTTATACAGCACATGCAGGTGACACGTCCTCGACAGTGAACGTATCACAGTCATGCATCAATAATCTTCTTCAGGTTTTTTTGCTCATCATTTTCACCTGAAAGCCACAAATTAGCTGATAAATGCAGAGACATTGTGAGCTGCAGATTCTGGCAGAATGACGGCATTAGGGGCTGTCGTTATCTTTACGTTCAATGAAGCATTGACAAGAGGTTTTCCATGAGTTATCTGGGGGAGAGGCAGCGGAGCACAACGGGGGACATCAAGGATGACAATACTCGTCCCAGGTTTTCATTAAGATCTCTGCAGAAAAGCTTCACTTTGCATGGCTTATATGCCCCCCCCCCCCCCTTCCTATCATGTACTGAAGTGTGCACCACCCACTGCTTTTAGATTAACTTTGTATTCCCTCTTTCACTGTTCAAGCAAGGCCTTCATATCTCCCCACCTGGCATGTCGTTAACTCCTTCAGCTGATAAATGCAATTCACAGCTTCCAGTCTCCTTAATTCACCAATGCTGCACAAGCTACGCCACGTGAATAAATTAGATCCTGTATCACCAAGTATAGTACAGGAAGATGGGAAACTTGAGAGCAGAGGTTTGTGAAATTGACTTCGATCAGCTGTTATCTGATCTTGGATTCCCCTCACTCCTGTTCAGTTTCTGTATTTCTAAAAGATTTGGGCTTTAGAGACATTCTCTGCTCTTTGTTTTTTTTTAATGGCTTCTGTGACAGGTAGATTTTCTTTAACAGGTCTGTTTAATCTACATGACTCGTATCGCTGCACGCCACTTCCCCTGAAGGGTCCTCATAATCGTAGAAATGACTCTATGGCGTGGATAAAATCAAAGACTGAAATAATGATAAAACAAAAATGTGGGCAACCTCAGGAGAAACATTATGGATTCAAACACATTAGGTGCACTTATTTCAAGTGAGACATCCTCACTTATCTTTCTATTTCCAGTAGAAAAAAAATCTTTTCACATTTTCTTGAAAAAGGCTTTCAAAGGTGAAAATTTTTTTCCATCAATCTGCATCCCTGACTCTCAGCGGATCACTCAATGCTGATCTGTATCGCACCGCATGAATGGAAGATATCCGTCTATAGTATGTGACTCTATTAAATGACACTTTCAATTAAAACCTTGCCACTGAACATTATGACTCCCTCTTCACATTTATACCCTCATCCTTCAGCCTTTTCATCACTTAAAGGCCGGGGGATGGTTTCCATCTATCAACACTTAACGCACAAACTATTAGAGGGCTTTTACATTAAAACCTCCTGCTTCCTGAGGTGAGGAAGGGACGCTCTTTTATGCTCCGTCATTTGTTCAAGTGGGTTAAGTCCGCTGTCACCGGTAATTAGACCTCAGAGAGCCACATAAAGACCTGCGAAAGGGAATGATTGAACAGATTGCCAGGCACGTGTGTGTGTGTGTGTGTGTGTGTGTGTGTGTGTGTTTGTGTGTGTGTGTGAGGACAGAAACGCAAACAGACAGACAGATGGACAGACAGGAAGAGCGGAAACAGAGGAAGCCATTATTCAATATGAATTTCCATTTCTCTCCCGCCAGCCTTCTGTTCTTATTCCACTTCAATGAGTATCCCACCAATGAAACAATTAGACTCAGAGACAAAACACTGGTTTCAAAGACATTACTCATGCTTGGCAGTAACATATTTTCCACCGTTTCACTGCATATTTCATATAGATAAATACTTTCATCATGTACTTTCACACGTTATTTATTTATTTATTTATTATTACACTACATTGATTGTACTGTCACTACAGACACCATATAAGACAGTTGACAAAACGTCAATGTTATGTGAGATATTGTATGTAAACCTGTTGTCTCTGCATGACAGCTGTGGTAAATGGAAGCCCATCCGTCGTGCTCAGCTACACATTGAGGTCTATTTCCTGCTAATGGCAGCAGCCAGAGGCCCCTCCAGGCAGATCGGCCCCACTGACAGAGGACGTGTTGTGAGACTCCTGTAGCATTCATGAACAGATCTTATTCGTCTCAGGAAAGGGCATCAGAAGTGGCCGGACCAGTGATATATCCAGACTCATTTTCCCTGCTGGACGTCCTTTCACATGTCAGCAGGAGATATGGCTAACATCAGGACGCTATTAGCACTAAACCTACAGCTACTTCTGCCCAGAACTGTCCACTGTCCACACACAGAGCCAGTGATGAGAGCTTTTCTGCTAGTTAAAATGTGGTAATTTTTATTTTTTAAGGGCATCAATTAAAAAAACAAGACTGTCTCCATATTTTTACGAGCTCAGGCTGTAACTCTGAACAGTTTTATGATCTGGACAGAGGAAGCTCTTGTAAAATAGAAATGTTCTTGCTGCGTGAGTGCCATTTATTGTCATATAAAGAGAGAAATGAAAGAACTTTGCTGAGTAAACCAGTTGTAGGCCAAGAATCTGCGATCTTCGACACACCAGCACACGAATGGGTGTAAACAGGCTGCTGTCGGAGCACAATAGGAAATGATGGAAAAGTAATTTTCATCTTTTGTCCCTTCTACCAGGAGTGCCACTGCAGCTCTGAGTGCCCCCTGGCACATCGATTCAAAGATGAAGGGGAGCCTCAGCAGCAGCATGATCCTAAACGCGATGACACAGGACTCTGTGGCTGATTCTTTGGACAGGTGCATGCTGGGTGATTTATGTACGTGTCCTCTCGCAGGTCCCCGGGAGCAAATATTGACTGTTTATTTCTCCGAGCTCAAGGCAACGGGGAGGCAGCAATTTCTTTATTTTTGGACCTTAGATAAATTGAACCCCGCAAGATGCAAACGCACCTGACAGGGAGCAATTTTTTTAACCTACACCTCTGAAAATGGAGAGGAAAAAAGAGCAACCTAATAGCGAGCATTATTGATTTGTCATTCCTCTTCTCAGACATCTATACACAACAGGGACATTTCAATTACATAGGGGCTTTCCGATTGTTTCTCCGTTCAGTTCTTCACAGGACAGGCGACCTGCTGCTGATCAATGACGGACACACACAGTCTGATCTCTCTATGTTACTGAGCTCATATAGATTATCGATGCTGTCCACAGTTTGTGTATGCAATCACCCAATCAGTCCGCAGAGGACTGCACAGAAATAAAGTATTTTCCTGTTTATTATTGACAAATAATGTACAGAATATGTGCATTGATTTCAAGTTTGAGCACAGCAAGTCTGACACAAGGTCGTAGTGAAGGTCAAGCCAAGATGCCATTTCTTTCATCAATGCCATGACAGCATGTAAAATACAGATTCATTTAACTTTATCCTTCTACTGCCCTCTAAGGATACAAACATATATATGTTATATAGCCAAGAATCTAACAAGCTTAACACAGTGTTTCATCTGGAGGGGCCTGTTTTTTTCCCTCTTTAATTTGCCCTTTCCTGGGAAATTCACTGCACAGGTTGTTTTTCTCTTTTTTCCTCGGCACAGTCCACTCCTGGGGGATATTGTGTTTAGTGTTATCGGTGGGAGATACACAGGCTCAGTCAGCCTGAACAAACAATTATTGGACAGAGGGCAGAGCCGAGCTGTCCCGATGAAACCAGCACACATACTCTTATTATATTACTAAGCACAAAAGTAACGGAATGAGGATTATACATTTCCGAAATAACAAGGATCAGAGGAAACTGCTCCCCAGACAATACTGTGCATTAATATAATAAGATGTATAATAAGATAATATGTATACAGACATTCCACGTGTTTCTCCTCTAGTTCTCACCTGCAGCTCTGAGGTCAGAGCCATTAACAAAGGAAAGCCAGACCAGACATGCATTGTTCTCTCAGTGGTCTGATAGCCTATTTTGATTCAGCAAATGGCTGCATTATGTTATTTCGGTGCAAATCTCCCCGTACATACCCAGGAAGAAGAGGCTTTTCATAAGCATGAGTGAGGAAAATGCATCAAATTGCATTTGTCAATTTTCCTTTCATCAGTAATTTTGTTTTTGTAGGTAATGACTTGATTTCTCTTCTTTTAAGATTTTTTTAACAATCCTCAAGATTATGACAGACTAAATTATGCTGCTCTTTGTCTCGTCCATGTGGATGAGTGCTGAAACTCTGTTATTACTCTGTTTTCTGATTGCTTCATGATAAGAATTATTAGAATAATAAAGGGAAATGTCTTCTTGTCAATGCCAAAAATAAGTTAAAACTTTATGTGGACCTTAATGAGCAAGTTGCAAAACAGAAGAAAGTGAACTCTGGAAATTATTGTATCAAAATAAATTTTCTATTTTCAAATCTAATTTCGCTTTAAAGCTTTTGGCAACAGACTAAAATAAGGATTTGCACAGCTACACAGGGACGATATGCATAAAATAAAAACATTTATTCGGATATTCATAACTTTTAGTTTTACATTAGACATGTTGTTGCCTTGATATGTTTTAGTAATGGGTGCTATGAATTAAAGTTTCGAAGTCAGACAATTATTTGCGACTAATCTAGTGATTTTGTACATTTTCTTTTCAGTATAATTTATACTGTGAAACTTTGTGACGTGTGGCAACAATTTATCTTGACCCACTCATAATCTTTCTAGTATTTAATCAATGCATCCGTCAAAAACAATATTTCTGGCAACGAGGTAACTGGTGTTGAAACAGAAATCAGGACACACACAAGATAGCACAGCTGTAATCTTAATTATATAACAGCTATTTATATATTTGTCTAATCATAATACTTATATGAAAGACCTTATAATGTGTAATAATACATGCATTACATTTACTTGTACTGATGTTTCTCAACTGCCTTAAGCTCTTTAGCAAAAATCTTAAACTTGTCTTAAAGTCTTAAAGCTCGAGGTCCACTTATTAAACTTCCATAGCACTCTTGTTTGTGTTCCGCTGTTATTCTACGAGTTCAGTGCAGGTTGTAAACGTGTCTGTTTGAAATGGGCTGTTTGTTCGGCCTGTGTTAATGCTGGTTGCAGCTTTCTGTCTGAAACTGTTGAGCTGCAGCAAGTCTCAGTCCACAGAACGCTGAAGCTGCTGCTGCCCAAAGGGCTTTTCACCTGAGTGACCCTCAACTGCCACTTACGTCGACGACTCCTAGTCCCAGCCACTGTTGCTACCAAGCACTGATCCCTTGTTTAGAATTAAGTTTTATTTATATTGAATGTATTGCATGTACAAATTGCATCAAATACAATGCTGCACTTCTTTGGACCCTTATCAATGCACATTGGAAGTATGAAGCCAATAAGATGAAGGGTTCTTGAGATATGTGAGCCACATACAGACAAAAAGAGTGACAAAGATTTTTGGAATTGCTAGATAGAATTATTTGTATAGCACATCATCACTGTATTTTGTATCCATAATTTCTATTATTTTATATTTAGATTGAAGTTCACTATACTTTAGTTCCAAAAAGAACTCATCCCACAAACAGAATGTGTAGTAAAGCTTTCTATCTGTTTCTCTGGAAGAAGCCTGTTTTTTACGGAGGACGCTGCTGACTTTACAGATACTCACAGCCAGGCACTGTGGAGAGATCACTGGCAGTAATACATGACAGTGACAGATACCGTCTGGCCCACAGGGAACACACTATGCACAGACACATCCTCCTGCGGTGTTTACCTGCTTTCTGTCTCCCTGTTTCTCAATGTCTCATCCAATCCATTCCTGCAGCTTCTGAGGAGGCTTCATCGACAACCTGCACAAATCCTCATACATCTGCAGCCACTGATACAGTAGCGTTTTAAAAATACACATGTAGGGGCCTGTTGGCCATCTGTCTTCTGCGTCAGTTACATTATTTGTCATTTCTGTCTGCGGATTTTCTGTCGTCAACTGTCTGACTCTGCTCTCCATACAACAGCCAGTACAATGCTGATGTCAGTGTTATGTTTGGAGGTTTTGCCTTGACCTTGAAATCATTACATCGCAGGAAAACTGGATATCACTGTTCTCTTGGGCTTTACTGGTATTTCTCAGCATAAAAGATGTTTGGTTTGAAAAGCTGAACTGCAGCTGAAGAAGCATATGACGTTCATGGTATTCTTCCATATTTACTGGATTATGTTGTTATATAATAAGTGGAGCGGCAATTCTTTTTAAAAGTACGTTATCTTTGAGATGTGCAATACAATACCAACATCCAGTCATTTTGCTTTGTTCTTTCAATATGTTCCTGTTTATTGGAGTGTATGAACGTCTTCATACTCCTAATGTGAAGTTATTACTAGTTTATTGCCAGAAATGAAAGTTTTCACATGCAGCCATTGTGGTAAGTTGTTTTAGTGGTTTGAGGAATGTGAGCATTGTTCTTGGATATTTAGTTCTCTTTTGTACTCTGCATCGTTCACATGATCTAAAAATACTTTGCCTCAGAGCTGAACCGGAGATTTAGCATGAAAAGTAAGTAACTGGAAGAAATGGATGAAGGTGAAAAGCTGATCTACGATGAAAATTGAATGTCTAATCACAGAGTGGGAGTATTAATAAGGTTTGTCCCCTCATCCTCATTTCAGTACATATTCAGTATTTTCTTCAATATATGAACATGTATCATACTTAAAGCTTAATTTCCTTTTTATAAGTTTTGTCACATTCTGTATATATAAAATAAGAATTCAAATTATACCGTCTAAAATTGGGGAAATCACATACTTTATATTCCTTTTCAAACGAATGATAAGGGTTCACAAGAAGAACCGTAGGGGCACAGCACTGCTCATAAAATTCCCACATTTCAAAACGCACTTGCACCAAACCCCAGAACAAAGTGTCTTTTCCACTGGAGTAAAAAAAAACCCCATGGTTACTTTGCGACACACTATTATTCCGTAGAATTAGGAGATAAGACGTTCACAAGCAAGAGGGAGAAAACTAGCAGAGCAGGTGAGGTCCTGCTGTCATGGTCAAAGCCTTCTTTTGCATTTTCAAATATAAAAACTCATGTATGAAACAGCAGATTGTCACATGGTGGCTTCCTCAGAGTCAAGGAGAGCCTAAGTTGATAAGCTTAATGGCTTCTACACTTCAAAGTAGGCTTAAAAAAAAAACTACCACTTCATTAATTAAAAAAAGTTAGAAAATGCATGGGGAGAGTTTCCTGCAGCAGGCCTCAGACGAAGGGACACAGAGAGAGGAGGAAAGAGAGAGAGGGAGGGGTAGGAAAAACAAACACTATAAACACTAATTAGCTACTCTAATTGAAGTGTACTCTTTAAGTAATTACTAGGCAGAGGAAGCAGTATTTACATTCATAAATAATCCTGACAGCATGGGGAGCCACTGCAGGAGGAGGGACCCTCGTCTTTCCTGTGCGTCCAGGGGAAGGTGGGCTTCCCACTCCATGAATGCTAATGGCTTTATAGAGAAGTTGATTTGTGAGCATGAAATCAGTCACTGGCTGCCCTGAAAAACAAACAATAATGTGGGTATATAAAAAAAAAATCCATATCCTGCAGTAAACAAGCAGTTATTGGAATATGGATCAATGTTGTTTCAAAAGCATCCTCTGAGAAAATCATATATCCTTGTGGAATAATCTCTTTATTATACAGTAACTGGATCTTTACTCTTATACAAGGCGTCTACCACAAGGACTCATAGGCTGCTTCCCTCTCTAGTTTTCCTGTCGTGGCTTATTATGTTTAATATAAAACTCAGAAGCTCTGGTTCAGTGGCCCAATAGGCAAGGGAAATGTGTTATTTCTGTCTTCTCCTAATGAAACTATTCAAAAAAGTAATGATAATGCACCGCCTCAGAGGATTATTATTATTTACTGTTGAGTCTTGGAGAGCACATATGTTAAAGTTACATAATTCAACTTCAAGCTACATGTGGAGGCTGTGTTTAAAGACAGCTTGCATCACAGTGGTCTGACAAATGTGTCCTTCCATCCCCGAGCAAAGAACGCTCCAACAGGTGGATCCTTTTTTGGACAAACCCATCCCAGGATTAATTGGCTTTAACTCAACCGGACGTAAAACCAAGGGGCATTAAAACTTTCTCGTCGTGTTCAACTGCAGCGTTGTTGCTAGGCGACAGCGATAAGGGCGGGACAATTGGCCTTGATGGTGATGCAAATCGCAGGAAATCCTCCATAGACTAGATCGTCTCATTTTAGTTCGGCCTTCGTGGTATAAAAGGTAGTCAAGCATAGACTGCATCCTCTGAAAATGGCGGCTTCTGAATTGCGAGCCAGAAAAGCTCGGCCAGAAATAAGAAAAATGGGAACCATTCCTGTCTGGTACGCATGACTGCACCTAATGGCAGCACCTCCCACCACAGACAGACAGAGAGAAAGAGGCAGACAGTCAGAGAGAGAGAGAGAGAGACACACACACACACACACACACACACACACACACACACACACACACACACACACACACACACACACACACACACACACACACACACACACACACACACACACACACACACACACACACACACACACACCTAAACCCTCCTGGAAGCATTATTTCTCATACACAGTGTCCAGTTTGGATGGAAATTATTACTGTTAAATGAGGAGAGCCGGAAAAGCCGGAGATGACACATCAATCAAATGGCAGCACAGAGTCTTTGTCTCACACATCATCCTGTCAGTTAGTCGGCCCAGCAGGACCCTGTGGATTTCAAAGTGCTTCAAACCATAAAGGTATATAATTTTGTGAACCACACACAGTGGAGAGAGACGGCAGTTCTGACTTCAGGTGAAATATCACTGTGTTTACAGACATGACCTTTTCAGAATCGCCTACTATTTGTTGGTAGAGATATCAAATCCAAAAAGGAGAAAGTTTGTATGTATTCTTTTCAGATTCTTCAGGCGAGGACCAGCTTCAACTACTTTTTGTTTCAGTAATATGAAACTCGCAAACTGTTAAAAATCCAATACAGTATCAGCCCATATTCAGATAGAATATAGATACAGGAGTAAGTTAAATGCAAACATCAGCATGTGTTTACAATGATTCATGTTACATACTGATGTTTAGCAGGTTTACTGTGTATATCTTGAAAATCAACAAACCGGTTGTGAAGTTGAAAAAGCTGCAGGTTTTCAGATTACCTGATTTACAAATTCTGGCTGTGTACCACCCCTCAGGTGATGTGTGTCTGCACTCCACCACATACGTTAGAACAAATTAAATTTTCTAGTTTGATTTGTTCTCATCGCTCCGGCAAACAAGCACAATGTCTCCTCAGTATTGGCCAACGAGAAATAGCCCCCTATTAAATTGTCACTTATCAGCCAGCGAGAGCTGCAGGGTGCGGAACGTTGTTTTATGAAAAGGAAATGTATGTATCTGTTTTCACACACTGAGGAAACGCACACGGAAGATGGAGCCATATACGAGTCTGAGACGTGCCATTAAACATTCCTGGCTGAACTCACACAGAGAATTGTAAAACAAAAGCAGCTGAATTGATAGATTTTCTCATCAAAGCAGCTGGATTCATAGATTTTCTCATCAATCATTCAGATGAGAGGAGCTCGGGATGACCCCACTGAAATATTCAATTTAGGAAAATAGACACGTTGTGACTGTGGAGTAGATTTAATTTGAAAATATAAAGTACATGAATCACTAAAGCTTTGCGGTTATCCTCCAGTTTCCTTCATATTCATCTTACAAAAACTAAGTGACTCAGTGTTCAGCACTCTGAGCTAATATTTAACATGTGACGAGTTTTCAAGTGGTTTTAAGTGTGACGGATATTAAAGCACCATAAAGTTGATTCAGATGTCTGAGGACGAAATGAATTCGACTCAGATGTGTGCAGAGAGAGAGAGAGAGAGAGAGAGAGAGAGAGAGAGAGAGAGAGAGAGAGAGAGAGAAGAGAGAGAGAGAGAGAGAGAGAGAGAGAGGAGAATGAACCTGTCATCAGGTAACACTGACAGATTATGACCCGCACAAATCATTTCTATACATCAAAGATAAGTTAAACACAGGGGTAAGACAGAACAATTGTCTGGCTGCTAACAGTGATTTTGGTGCTGGTGCTGAAGGTTTTATGAAGCGTGAATTAGATTTTCTGATGTATTCGGAAAATGGCCTCCCTTGTGGATCCCTTAGTAAACGTGCTAAGACAACAGTCATATCCAGGACTGTTGTCTTAGCACGTTTACTACGCCAGCTGTTTTAGACTCACAGCTTTCAAGTTGATGAAGAGTTTCCTCTTTTACTTTTGAGGCCACCATCGGTCTCAGTCTATTTCAACAGAATCATCAACAGACACTCGATCCTTGTTTGAGACAGAGCATCACTCCACCGCTTTATTAACCTCAAGTTGCTTCGTGCACCGGCAATAAACATTCTGTGAAAATGTTGATGCAAAATTCCTCCCTCCTAAGCAAAAGGAACAATGGCCTCAGTAAGTGATCACCCAATACCCTTTTTTAACCATGAGCCCTACATCCTTTTGGGGGGTGAATACAGAACATTCTTGTTGGACAATAGACAAGTTTCACTGTGAAATAATAAAAATATAGACAATTAGAAAAATGTAAAAGATATTCAGGTTGATGATTTTAATTTGTGTCATGACTTGAAATGGTTTACATGCTGTCATGTTCAGAAAACACCTCAGTTTCACTGCAGCTCCTCTTTTCATCCTCTCTCTGAAACACGTGGTTTTAGCTCTTTTATACTGTACGATATACTAGTGAGTTTGCCTTATTGCAAAGGTGTCTGAAGTTTTTTAACCCTGATGCACTAATTGTTTCCACAATGCATCATGAAAAGTAGAGTAGAGCTGATATATACCATCATGCATTGTGCCCGTGGCGGAGAGATGAGAAGAGCGAGAGAGATTTAAAGATGATTATTCATGTGATCATAAACATGTTGTGCAAGTGCAAAATAAGCATAAAAAATTTACTGCGGGATTTTCCATTGTATGTGTCCTATAACAATAAAACATAACTGGGTCATTATAAGCTATACCTGCATAAGCAACCTATGGCTTGTTGAGATATCTTTAGATATTCTGCAAAGATATTGGTTGGTTTGTTTTTCACTTTCTCAGGCTGTACATTCCCATCACATTTCACAAACTGTCAATAATGCTTGTCTCCATTAATACATACTGATATAACATAACCTTGGCTACCGGTTGACATCCTGTATATCATTTTCCTTTCAGATTAGTTATTTTTTATATTCATGCCTGTGTACCTGTCTTTCAGACTAAGTGTTGTATGCTAATCAAAGTACACAAATGAGAAAAAGTTATAATAATGTACACAGTACGTTGTGTCAGCACATAGCAGCTAATAAGACACATTTATACATCTTCAACGTAAAAGAGGAAAGATCTCTTCTACTTCCCCGTTTTTTTTTTCTTTTGGTCTCAATGCAATCCAGTGTCTGAATCAAAGGGAATGTGCATAACAGTGAGTGAATGCTTCGCTCAAATGAGAAAGGAATACGCTGCTTTTAATCAAACCACTCCACTGGCAAGGCTGCAGCTCTGAGTGTCTGTATCTATTTACAAAAAGAAAATCCTCCTTTTTAGATTTTTATTTTCACACTGTGAGACATGGTGCTTCAGTCATGGCGACGTTTTATTCACCAGCCTCATTTCTGATTTATGGGAATGTGGCAACTTGCAATAGAAGAAGCAACACTAGATCACTCAGTTTTTAAATCACTTATTCAGAATTGAAAAACTGAGAGAGAACATTAAGTTATTACTCAAACTGTCCAGTGCAAACATCACATTTTTAGCGCTTTTTCATTCTTCAGCATTGACATATGATTTATTGTACTTCAGTCATTCAGGCAGATGGATTTACTAAGTGAATACAGATTGTGCAGCATGAGTTTAGATTTTGAGTCCAGCCTCTCACCTCATTAGTTCCTCCAAAAATACACCACTGTGGAGATTGGGAAGTGAGAATGGTTCAATGCAGCAGCTGCTGTATGGCCACTCCCTAACAAAGTACCTACAACCACTGCAGACACTGTAAACAGATCAATACAAACCATGCATGAACTGGCTTTGCAGCATCTGGCGTACATATGGAGCAGAAACTATTTTAATTAAGCATATGATCACAAAAATGCACAGCCTGGAGCTGACTGGGACATGGATATGGGTATTAGCTGAGTGTAGAAAATGAGAAGAAAAAGCTGTGATCATTCCAAGAGAAGCTGGTTTGACACAAATTCAGTATTATATTTGGACCTATTTGGACAACTTGACAATTTTAAAAGGAGCGTCAAAATTGGTGCAACAGAAGCCAAGGAGCCCCTAGTGTGGATTAAGCTCCAAAGACACTGAATCCTACACTTCCCATAATGCAACTTCACAGTGTATCTCCCCAGAGTGAAATACAGGGTTTCTATCTGGGCACATATCAAGTTTATGACACTAAGGGATGCCAGAGTCCAAAATAAACTTTCTTTCTTGAAGTGCAACATTTCACAACATTGAAACTCAACAGAATTCAAGTTTAAAGTGCAATGAATATTACAAAAACGTATTGAAGAGCATCACTCAGAAGCTGCAGTACACTTACAAAGCATGGAACTCAAAGATTACCAGGATGAGGACCACCCTGTTGTGCTCACTGCCGGTTCTGTATCACAATGAGGGATGTGCATCGCCTGTGTAGTACAATTCTTTAATCCAATTTGACTTTTAATTCCGATTTTTCCACTTTATGTTGATGATTTAAGCTGCTGGTTCTTGATATATTCCTGTTGTTGGGTTAGTTATTTGGTCTCAATTAATTCTGTCGTGTTATTGAGACTGTTCCGCTAAATATGAGGGCATAGGTCGTCTATGCAAACAACTTTTTAAGATCCAGAGTTACATTTTATCGCTGGGCGACCTCAAGTAAGAGTAGTAGTTTTAACAAGAGCTTCGGAGGAAGTCACGTGATGAAGTATTTGTCAAGATAAAGTAGGAGCGATGGGCTGACTAAACACTGGAGTTTGACACATGATAAAGCTGTTTGCTACTCATTTGAAACCAATCTTCATTTAACCATGACAGCTGCACGCCCTTAACAGCATGTTTGTCATTGTCACCATGACGATCAAGGACCCATGATCTTTCCCTACACCTAACCAAGTAGTGTTTGTATCTAAAACTAACCAAACCCTGACATTTCCACATCCTAAACCCTGTGTTTTTTATTACGTTGGTTTTATTATACAGGCCTGATGACCTTGTGGAGCTGAGGTCATTCTGTAAGAAAGTCACAGAAGTCACAATTATGTAAAGTTGTCAATAAGCAATCAAATCAAGAATAATGAAATTAATTATACCAATCTTTAATGTGCAAGGCAGGTGGGATCACCATCAATGGGCTTCTAATTACAGTAGAATAATAGGTCATTTGTTGTATAATGGCTAGGGAGGTTAAGCAATGTACTTAATCTGGGGAGCAATCATACCAAGAACTGAGAATAAATGTGTTCTCATTAATACAGTGTGAAATATCTAATTATCTTACAAATGGGAAGCTAATTCATAAAAATAGTAAATGTCAAAATGTGGAAATTCATGTAAACGTGAGATTATTACAAATGTCTTTGTTGTGTTTTTATGATCACATAAGTATGTCCTCACTTGTCACTATCAAACATGCCCAGATTGATCTATCAAGCCAAATAACTCAAGCTCAAACACGTCATACACCACTGACATATGCATCTAACTGAACTGCTCCCTCTGCAGACACACTGAGCCGGGGAATACAGTTTAATCTTCTCCAAGGCTGTAGTGTACCCTACCAGCCATCTTGGCCCCCATGCAGGGCATGTGATTGAACTCTCCCAGGCGCATGGGAGGTGCAAGAGGCATGGAGCGCCAAGGTCCAGAAGCCACCCTGCGGCCTCCAGACAAGCAGGGCGCAGGTTAATGAAAACATCAAACAACTCCCCGTGGAGCCCAGATGAATAAGAAGCTGCTAGGACAATCAGCCCCCCCTCAGGACCAGGCCTAAATAAAATGATCCAAACAAACAATAATCTGCTGTTCGCGTAAACACATGCAGCACATTTGTAGAGGACAAACAGTACAAATCACGTCTTCATCTTCTTTATGCTCCCATGCAAAAAGAGAGTCTAACGAATAACCTTATTTCCCAACTAGCGTTTTAAAATAAAAGCTTTGTGGGATTTCATGCAAATGGCTGCATGTAAAAATACAGTCAATTGGTCCATTATCTTCAGCATGTAATTTTCAAGAAAGAGTGGCTGCGTTTGAACACAATCTCCAAAGGCTGAAATGAAAGAAAATGTTTCCTGGTGATCCTGAAATGTCATGTATGCAGTTGTATATAGAGCATTTTCAACAAATGTAATCCAATGAATAAGAGCGGCTGAATGTCCTCCCACCATATATGCCCCACTTAATGTGAGTGTATTGCCAAAGCATGTGGAGCAGCGGTGATTTGCACTGATTGTACGCAGCGCTGCTAAAGTGCTCTGTGCGGTCTTTTATTCCATTCGTCTGCAGAAAACTTGATAAAACATGTGTTTCTAACATTCATACTGTATTACCCTGCTGTGTCCATTTACAAGTAATTGTGTTATTCCATGTATTGTAATGTATACATTGTATATGTAAGAAAGATGCTAGGCTAAAGCCAGTGTCAGACATCCAGTAGGATCATGAGGCCTACGCCTGCCGTTTTTTAGACACTTTGCCCTTTTGGACTGATTCTTGAGTAAAGAACCTTGCTGCTGTTAAAGATCATGTTCACTTTAGTTTTAGGATACAGTAAAAAGAACTATAGCATTTTAAATAGATCTCACTATCGGAGATTTATCCTCAATCCACCTGGGGATGATTGCATTAAAAATAAACTGACACCACACTATTAAAATGTTTTTTTTTAAGGACTCATATTTTTTTCAATGAGCAATATGTTGTATTTGTGATCCCTAGTGGGGGGTGACATTAAATTTGAGATTACTCTATGCACTAAATTGTCAGGTTGAGTAAAAAGAAAGACATTCAAACCTACTCATCCCACTCACTTTCTGACAGGTAATTTTGAATGCATCCACCATTACTATGCAACTCACATTTTCTGTCTGCTGCATTTACAAAAAATGCTCTTCAATGGTCTGGAGATATTTTCTTTCTAAACGTTCCACAGAGTGATGACTTCAGTGAGAATAATATAATTTTTATCTCGATTTTTTCCATTTACTTTTTTGCGGCATCCTACGCTATTTTCAGACAAGGTCACTTATAGAGACTGTTATGAAACATGCTCTGTAGAAACAGCCGTCGTCGGCGGTCACAGGGAGCAGACATTATTAAGGCGCAGATTATCACTTCCACCTTGGTGCTGTACCCCTGGGACAACTGGCCACTGCCCTCTGTGGTTATTGGTCAGTCGGGGTTGTATCACTTCATTCGACAAAATGGAAGTGCAGTTTACCTCATGACGCCCCCCCCCCCCCCCCCCCGCAGCCGCAAAGGAATGTGGAGTTATGCGCTGAAAAAAATCACTTTGTAGAGCACATAAATCAATCCTGAAACACTCTGGCAAGACACCTTGCTTTTTCTTAATTACTCCCATTAGCGACGACGGAATCTGCAGCATGTATCACTGTCTCTGCTTTTCGACTCATCGGATTGACCAGGATGTGAGGAGTGACTTCTGAAAAGCAGGTGGAGGGTGTTATCAGGTTCATGCGAGAGACGAAAAACAGATGGGTTCGCCCATGTTTTCCTCCGCTAACGAGTGCGTGACTGCTCAGGATGCTGTGTGATTCAGTTTGTTAGGAATTAAGTCTGAAAGGTTCATCAGTTAGCTCGTTGGTATATTGAGGTGCTTTCTGCTCCCCGTCAATAAGAAGTGTTGGTTAATACAAACAAACCAGATGCACTTGACTCGGTGATCGTCTTCAGGATAAAAAGTGTGTGACATCTCTTTCTCCCTCCCCTGGTCAATGATCCTTACTCACGTGAAGCATGCAGGATCAATAGGAGCAAAGAAGCTTCCATTTCCAGTAGTGCAAACCTGACTGCAAGATTTATTTAGTTAATTAGCTGGAATTGAAAAAAAAACTAGAAAAGATGCAATCACCCCATCCTCTATCTCTTCCTCCTCTTCACACTCTCTCTGCAAAACATCCGAGACTTAATAATTGCCTGTGTGGAGAATACAGGGAAACATAATGATTATAAAAGATAGGAAAGCATGGCCAGAGTATATCTCCTTAATGACAGCCAAGAGATATTGCTTGTTTATTTAATAGAATGATAATAATCAAATTCAAGTGGTGATAACTTTAGTAGTTCATTAAACAACACTAAGCCAATTAGATAAGTGCGATGACAGCTGTCTTTTCATAGGATAAAGTGATTTTAGGGGGGGTCGCATTTATCTTGTTTGGTTTGGAACTTCCGACTTTTCAGTTTAGTCTGAACCAAAATAGCAGGTGATAAAGGGGCCTCAGACCACAGTACGGAGCAATGGAGCAAAATTTAGTCCGACTAAAAGAGGTGGTCCCGTTTCGGATCAAACAAACACTTGTTTGGTTCATTTGCACTGTAAAACACTTTTTTGGATAGTTTGGAATTTTGGACAAATTGCAGGAGGTTGAGATTAGACAATTAATCTAAAGAGGAAGAAAAAGAAGCGGACGATTACTTGTAGTCTTCACCCCGACGATATCATATTTGAGCGACAAGCACTTTCATTTGCAGTAGTAATCTGCAACATCAGTTGCAGTAAAGAGAAATACTACTTTTTTCTTTGCATTTTAATTCAAAGGTCACTAGCCGAAAGCATGCCCATCTAAGAACCAATCGATGTTTAGTAGGTGGATGCAGCTCAAAACTTTATTGATCCACACGACGGGGAAATTCAGTTAGACTTTCACATTTGTAAACGCACTAAATCTCTGATTCTTATTTTGGAATCTTATAACTGTTGAAGAATATTTCCCTTGCACATATTTGTGCAAGGTATTAATTCGTGATTCCATTTAAACATGCAAATAAACTGGAGCTGACGCTGAAAGTTCCAGGACCCTTTTTTAAATGAGATACATTTGAATCCATTTACGCTGTCGAATCCTAATGCAAATAAGTAAAATAAGCCGGCATATATAGGGAAAATTGGACTTGTCTAGAAAGTGCCTCACATGATCATCTCTGGTATAGTGGACCAGGAGGCTCCACCTTAACTAGTGAGTCAAAACATCCTTATTGGAAGTGAAGTCTTTAACATCTGAGCAGCCTCCATCTGTTGATGAAGACCATGAAATGAGGTTTAAACCTCTGTTTAAAGCCAGGAGGTGGACCTTGACGCACAATTATTTTCTATGACAACTTTATTAATGTGTCATGTGAAGAATCGATCAACAGAGCTGAGAGCACTTACAGGTACCCTTTGGAGTTACTGAGCACCAGTTGTCTTGTAGATCAATACTGGAATGTATTTGTCCTTCTTCTGTTTATTTTGTAAGCGTGGGCACGAATCATTCTTTCCAGTGGATTCTCGTTATTCTATTCCTCCACAGGTGGCAGCAACATGCCAATAAATAAATAAACAACTTCCCTCGGTGGTTCCAAACGTGACAAGGGGGAGAGAATAAGGAGAAACACATTTCAAGCTGGGAAAGAATGGATGTAAATGATGCAGTTTGTTTACAAGGAAAATAGGAAAGACGCTTCATGGTTTGGATCTTGGTTCAGCCAGGGTCTTTCTGTGAGAATATTGCAGGTTTATCCAGGCCGGCTTCCTCCCACAATCTCTTTTTTACATTTTTTCCCCCAGATTTTGGAGGTCAAAGGTCAAGTACACAGTGGCCTCAAAAACATGTTTTTGGCCTCTCGAATATATCTTAACTATGCCTTTAGGGAATCTCTTCAGATTTTCACCAGTTGTCACTTGGACTCAAAGATAAACTAATAAGAGTAAGAGTCATTGGTCAAAGGTCAAAGGTCAAATGTCACTGTGACCTCATATGAGTCAGGAGAAAAACTTTGTAGACTAAAACTCCACTGGTTGTCTCTGTGTGATACACGATGCAGATAACTGATGGATTAATGGGTTTTCTGTTATTCAAAAACCTTCATAAATAAAAAAAATGCCAAAGTGTTGTGGAGTACTTGTTGCATTCAGCATAGAAGCTACAACTTGAAGCTCATTCAGTCCACCTTGGCCACAGTGAAGCTGAAATGTGTCTGATGTCTGATTAATTGGTATTTGGATAGTCTCTAAGTAAACAGTGAAGGCTTGTTTTGATGAGGCCACCTGCAGTGGAAAACATCTCAACATCATGACAGGCCTCTCTGGAGGAGTGTCTGCATCTCTTACAGCACCAAGGTGACTTCTGCCTGTGTGCTGCTGTGCTGAATGCAACCCTGTGATAAGATAAGAGAGGGGCATAGAGTTACTGCCCCAGAGATACACGCTAAAGAGGAACAAGCTTAGTAAGCACAGCACTTAGGTCCTATCTAATGCCCGTGTGAGAATTTACTGTAGTGTCGGTGTATTTATAGGTCTGAGACGTCTCTGCAGGTCTATCTGAGAATCGCATCGGAAACAGCAGGGTAATGTAAAGTCATTCAAGGTAGGTTTGGTCGGAAAACTTCTATTTGAACATTTTTAGAGCTTTACACAGAGATATGCACTCAGTCAAATAATTCACATAGAAAATTCATATTAAAGATACAGTGTGGTTTATGGGTCCTACAGGTAAAATGACTTTTATTGCACCGAGATTGTCTGATGGTTTATGTATGGCTGCTCAGGGCTGTTTGGTTTGAAACAAGACAAAAACCTTTTTATGCCGCTCAAGTTGGTCTTACAGAAATAATTGGCAATAGGGATGAACCTTTTTTTTTTTTTTACTTAAACCCCCTTCCACCCCCCCCCCCTACCCCCCCACAAATATACTATAAATATACAACTGTATATTAAACACCAAAGCAGAGTGTGGCTGGTATTGTTTTCATCTTGTGAGTTTGTGAGTCTCTTTGTGTGAGTGTGTGATAGTTTTTTGAATTTTGGCAGGTTTTCATCGTCTGTTCATGGACAGATTGTGTCACCGCAACAGCGTTACGACTGTGCAAGGTGTGTCATGAAAGTTTACACGTGTTATGTAGTCGAAATTAGAATGAAGGCTGATTCGAAGTTTCGAGCAAAGTCGTCGCAGGTGATCGTCGGGCCTATTCCCAAACGCACACACACACACACACACCTTGTTCCTTCTTCACATTTTACTTTTGGACAGGACGTTTTGAAAAGACTTCTGAATGTAGCTGAAAGCTCAGGATGAAGACTGTAATTAGATCTTGAGTTCGGACTAGTTGGATTCAGATGATGGAGCACATGAAGACTAACAGGATGTTTTATGTCAAAGATAGTTTGTCGCTGAACATTTTTTCATTTAACAAAGAAATCATTGCTCAAAACCCGAAGGTAGAGAGACAGAGAGAACCATGTTTAGCAAATTAAAGATGAATGACATGACAGCGCCCTAAAAGCCCAAGCATGCCTCCTCCCTGTTAGTGGACGGGATACACATGAAATAATTTTTTCTCAAAGATCTTTCTGTCATTTCAGGTAGTTCTTATCACACTGATGAATGTTCAAAGGCTTATTTTTCAATTATTTGTTTCTCGTGATTGGTCGAATGGGTGTATTGATGGGACCTTGCTGGCAGCTTTTGTATCAATGTTTTGTTTCTGGCTCCATTTCTAGATATTGAAAAGGAATGCATCCTTCATCTATGGTTTTATCTAAGAACAATAAACCAGGAAGGTTCGATCTTTTTTTTGTCTCCTCCCAGTACTAAAGATTCACAAAAAAAAAAGTAATGCCAAAGGCGAGAGTCGCCGTATCTGTGCTTCGATTTTACAGTAGCTCAAAAGACAGAAAGCAGAATCCAAGTGATGACAGGACGGAAAGGGGGTTTAATCTTGAGACCCCCTGGATGCCCCTGAAATGAAAGCTAAAGGAACACTGCTCCCTCACATTGTTGTCATTGTACTGAAGGCCTGCATTCCTCTCCTTACACTTTGATATTTATGGCTGCCACGGCCAGATGTAATTTTCAGCCATGCAGCAGGAAATGATTGGTACAATGGCTGCTCTCGGACAGGACACGTTAGCCTCTTCCAGGCGGCAGGAATATTGCTGAAAATTGCCTGCAATACAGCACAACTGTGTCAGAGGGCATGGTGCAGTGTGGAGACAGTCAATAAGCCATCTGTCTAGTGCACCAAACCAGTACATCCTTTTAAGATGAAACATCTTGTTCTTGTTATCAACACTGTGTCTGGGATGGTGCGGGGAAAAAATCACAGCAATGGTAATGATAGCCTGATGCTAGTGGAATTAATAAATGAAAAGCAGCGTATCCAGCTGCTTTGATATCATTTAATCATGTTTGGAAAAACAATATAGAAAAGCCCTGAAAATCAAAAAAGATTTTGTGACTTGTGTATAACCTGTTTTTACCATTTTCAATATCAACGAAACGACAAGAAAATTACAGCAACCAAGAAACACATTTTTTGTCTGTCAAGGTTGTCTTACACCATGCTCATATTAAGATAGTAATAAGAAAGGAGAAAACAAAACCTCTTCGCAAAACATCGCTGTCCACACTTCTAAAAAAAAATGTTAAACTCTAAAGTAATGGCAGCCTCTGCCTGCCCATGTTCATTCATTTTCTGTCAAAAGGTCTCACATGCAATTTCAAAATTAGACTTCAAGAACATGATGCATCTCACACTGCAGTTGACATTTTGAACATTACAATGAGGATCCCAAGGAAGCTGCTTCTACAGGTGTTATGCAAGGGAATGCAAGTCATGGCTGATGATGACAAGTTAACCTTTTATTTTATTACTTTGACAGAACAGTGTTCTGAGAGTATAGAAGGAGGTGGGAAGGAAGCAGCGCTGACAAGTATGAGGAAAAAATCTTAGGTCAACTTATAGTGTGATGCATTTTTTTATCAGCCTCTTTCTGTTTCCACCTGTTTCAGAGTTTAGGATCCAGTCAGATGGAAATCTGCTATTTAATTTGAAAGATTTTTCCCAGTTACCTGAGGGTCGTTATGGTTTGACGCACGCAGCAACTAAAACAACACTCAGTAGAGAACTTACCTCCACCTGGCTTGTGTCCACACATACAGCCAGCTCAAATGTTCTACACTGTGTGTACCTTGGAAAGAGGTTTTAACAGATAATAATAATCATCCATTATTGATGAGCAGTCGGACGAGTTGAGTTGTAGCCAGAAAGCGGAGAGAGGGGGTGGGAGGAAAAGAAAACACAGGAAAAGTACTTCATGAACATATAGTAAATATCTGGCCTCCACTTAATCCTGTAATAACATATTGGCTGCTTAAATGTTAAGTGTAAATCCTGCTTATCTTTTACAGAAAAGTGCTTTAAATTGTTTGCCTTCAATTTAAAATAGAATTTTTAAGCACCATGTAACCATGTAACCCTAACCCCCTAACCCTAACCCTAACCCAAATGCTACACAAAAACAATCATTCACGCTTATTTCCCACTAACATTTAATTTAGAGTCTCCAATGAACCTAACCCCAAACTGCATGTGTTTGGACTGTGGGAGGAAGCTGAATTACCCGGAGAAAACCCACGCTGATACAAGGAAAATGCAAACGGGGAAACGAAAGAAGAACTATTACCCCCATGCTGTGAGGCAAAAGAGCACTACTGCACCATGTGCCCCCCACAGATAAACATGCTGGCCAAATTCATAACTAGTCCGGTAAAAGTCTGCGACCCTGACCCAGGGCAGCCTGGGTTGGAGTTGAATTCCTGGCCTGAAATTGCATTCTCATTACACGTTGGGTGGGTGGATTGGGCACAAGTTCTCAATTTGCAGTGTATTTTGCAAAAAAAAACAAAAATATATATGTATAATATTAAATACAAGATAGAGACATGTGCCCTAATATTTCCAGGATCCAACTAGAGTGGAATTATACAAACTCAGTCTAGTACGACCTCAAAACACAAACAATAACACACCATAATGAAATATTACACAGTTTGTGATTCAGAAAAATATTTGAAAGCGTGATAATGACGAGCGTGTTGACTTGTTGGTGTATGTCATGTAATAGGTGAACCCTGTCAGTAGAGCAGGTACCTGTCTGTCTCCTCCCAGTCAACAAACACACAAACCATGAAAACAAACTTTCCACACCGTTGACATCGAGATGCTGTCTACGCAACGCAGTGTGTGAATAATTTCTACAGTCATCAACCTCTTATTTACACCAACACGTCAGACTCACAGAGCTGAGCAGCTGCAGAGCCTTTTGCAAATCAACATGTTGACTATTAGGATATTAATTTCATTCAGTTTTGGTTTTGCACAGGTGCTTTTACAAAAGGATGCCATTGCGTCGGCAGCGGGCTGGCACATTCTTTTTCAATAGCATCACTCACTGTTTAAAGCTGATGCAGGACTCTTTCCACACACACACACACACACACACACACACTCCTACTATAACAAACACACACAAACGCTTGTCCTATATCCCTTTTCCCTTTGACGCAACACAATTATATGCATCCAATCCCGGATCGACCCTGCATCTATATCTCTGACGCGTTGCACATTAAATGGTGTGTTCAAGTCTCATAAGGTACATGATTCCAGCGTGTTTTTAGCGATTATTCTCCCTCTAGTTAAATATTGATCTGAGCTGTGAATATTTAACATGCCAGTTTTGTCCTGTCAGAGCGGGAGCCATCACAGCAACATGTCAAAACAATATTGAGAGAAATCTTAAATTATGCAGCGCTGTAATTGCTCTCATTTAGGTGTCTGCTGTGTCAGTGAGGAGCTACAGGCAAATGCAACACAGCGCAACACAGCACAACACAGGACAAGCAGTCATGAAATACAACAGATATACGGTATCTTGTTGAAGCAGTATTCCGATTGCCTAATATTGTTTATTAGGCAATCTTATATTAAATTACTAATTTAAATGATTCATTGACACAAATGACGACTCACTCCACCACAGTTCTCAAAGGAAAAAGCAGAATACTATTTCTGTTTATTGTTTTTTTTTTGTTATACGTTATGCTGCTATCACCTTACTGGTCGAAATGTCTTTTATTTTAAACCACATCAATAAGAAATTTGACTTTAATACAGATAATCTCACCAATAATGCACAAAACATTTTTCTCACTACTTCTACCAACAGCTCCACACCTCTCACTTTTCAATATGTTTTCACTCTTACTGCTACTGTGTTGTATATATCACAGACCACTCTCTAGTGTTTAGCTCTGCAACTTTGTTTAGCTCATAGACTTTACATAAATATGGACGAAATGATGGCTCCCTGAAAGTGAAGCCAAAGCGTCTCCAATGCCCTCTGGTGGCTGCCTGAAGTATAGGTCTTAAAACCTGCCTCCTCCATGTTAGTGGGTCAAATATAAAAGTCGAAGTATGTGTCAAATAATTTTGTGTGACACTGATGTTTTTTCAAGGGTTAATTTTCTCCATTAAGTTTGGTTTTAATTTGTTATTTGATGCTATAAAACTGACTGGTGGTTAGTCGAGCAGGAACAGGACATTTTTTGGCGTTGTTTCTGGATACTGGGAAGAAGTGGAGAAACGTTGTCCATCTGTATGTACAGTCTATGTTTTATTCACAGAAGATAATAGAATAAACAATCTATTCAGTAAAAATCAATAAGCTTAGGAGTCCTACCCAGGTGTGGTGAGAAACGCCCTTCAGTTGCCCTTCAGTTTGGGGATCCAAAATGGCCGAAATGGACACATGGGCATGTTTTTCAGATGATATGAATCGACAGCCATGAGATATTAAAGGACTTTTAATTAACCACCTTCTTGATAGTTGCAGATTGTTTCAACTTGACTGTACAATCTATTATTTTAGATCTACAACACTTTCACTCACAAGTGAATACCTTCCTGTGAATTCATGAGTAGTGTTTCACAGTTTTGTCCACAATCCATCCATCTGCAGAATCTATCCAGGACAAAGTTCTCTCTGAACCTCATTCCAAGTGATAATAATCCACAACACAGCAGAGGCCCAATCATTAAACAGAATTTACACTCTGACATTATGTTTCTGATTCACACAGGCTGAGTGCAGCTTGGACGCATTAACCGCACTGAAGCAGTGTGCCAGAGACTTGTAAGAGCACAATGGCAGCAGGAGCTCTTTGGCTCATTATTCTGGTTATTAAGTTGAACTTGACAAAAGAATATCTGAGACAAAATCTGTCTGAGTGGGATGACTGTCAGACACCTAAAACTTCATGTCAGAGTGGAAGTCAGTTTCTTTCCTTAAACGTCTGAATTTAGGAAGTCTACTTTTTCCACCTAAAGAGTTTCCTTCAAGTCAGAGTTTAAAATAATTTGCTGTGCAGACACTCTGAGATGCTGAAGGCATTTCTAACTGATGTGATCTGGGAAGGCAGGCGAACTAAATTGCACATGCTGTCATGTAATTAATGGGTTTTTCAGACTCTGCGGGCGGATCTGATGACTAGTTTCCTGGATCAAATTTGGACCAAAAGCAATTTTCTCATTTTAAGTCAATCCATATAAGACAGTTAAAGTAATAGTGCCCCTGTAAAAGCATAATGACCGTTAGGGAACATTATTCCTTTCTGTCAGATGTACATGACTTATAGGGACACACCGACACATCTCATGTAGTATAACCAGAACACTGATCATTCATATGAACACCAGCAGCTCTGTGGCGACTGACATGCTGCAGATATCAGCACTGACAGTTGAGGAGGCGAAATGGAAATCATGCAGCTCTGAGAGCCATCATCCTCCAGTTTGTGCACAGATAACATTTAATAACGCAGACTGTGCTCTCTGTGAACTATCAATATATCTCAGAATCAACCACCTAGTAATTACAGTCAGATAACATAACCATACACATAAATAATAATTTTGCACAAAATGTTAGTAGTTCTAGATTTAAAAGTATTTTTGAGATCAGAGGGGCATTTCTTGGCATTTTCTTTTTCTCACTACTTCCTTCTCTGGGGGGGAGTGAACTTGTCTTGTACAGGACTAGGCTGTGTCAGATCACATTTCTATTGGTCGATATTCTCATTCAGACCATTGTCTTTTAGGACTGTTATTGCAGCGCTGTATTATGCTTGGGGAGTCAAACACAACTTAAACTTTAGCCCATTGACCACATATAATCACTTGTTCTCTCCTGACATACGAATCTCAAATGTATTCTAAAATGTCTTTAATGCTAAGCTTGAATCCACATTTTAATTCTCTCAGTGTAGAAACAAAGATTGATTGAGTGAACTAGAGAAAACAAGTTCAACAAACTAAAGGTGTAAAGTTTGTTTGTGGTACAATGTCATGAACTTAAAGCTGCAAATATTGAAGCCATATTCTTCCTCAGTCTAGACACAAAATATGAGGTGAGGCATTAAAAAAACATAGGTGTGCAGAGGAGGGACTTAATTAAATACTAACCTTCATCATAGTTAACAGTGTTTTGTTTATTATGAACAGAAACAACTATGACAAACATTCACATATGTTAGAGACACAGAGAGTTGTTTTCTGTAAATTACTAAAACTTCTGCGGAGGTTTAACTCACAATCAGTGCAGGCTGGGAAGACTGTTCAAATGCTTTTATTCTCTCTTAATATTGAGCTCAGTGGACTTTCAGCAGTGCATTCATTCAACTCATCATTTCAAGTTATTTCAAGTGATCTAACTATCAAAAGTAGACTTTCTGAGTCAGACTAACAAGATACATATTAAGGTAGTGAGTGAAGAGGATTTTATTCCTTGCATGTTTTACAGTGTACCAAGCTTTCAGTTATTGTACTGCACATATGCAATTAATACTGAAAATGATGACTAATGAGCCAAGATGAATACTTCCAGCTTGTTATATGTTGTGGGTATCTATCTAGTTCAGCTAAATTTAGCATGAGTTTCGTTGAAAATTCAAACTCCTTTTATTGTTCCGGGCTAACTTGATTTAAAATGAGAATCTTATCAAAGGAGTCTGTGCGTATCAAACTAAAAGACTGAGTGAGGAGTGCCTGCTAAAATGTATCATCCTCTCCAAATCATCCATGAACATTATATACGATATAATATACAATAAACATAATATACTACATTCCCCCGGATATTTAAGAGGGAATAAACACATGGTTCCCAGCAGTTTGCTCGTGCAGGGCCTGCTGTTTACCGGCAGCACAGATGTTTGAGTGAGGGGAGTGGGTGTTAGGCGCAGAGACCATCAGCCCCACCACCTAACTCCACACATTGACATATGGACTGCCTGTCAATTGCAATTTCTAATTTGATATTTCGCATCCCTGGGAGCCTGGCACAACATGCTGCCCACAGTCAGTATAATCAAATTACCAGAGCATAAGTAATGACTGGCCATACACCACTGCTTCCCCTGACTCAACTTCTAATTCTGCCACGCTGGCTCTCTGGGCAAAAAGTAGGATATTTTTGAATTGATAACTGCAGACAGTCCTGCAGAAGGGTGTGTTTATTGCTTGCTCGGTGGAATGGATACACACATTGTTCTGGGTGCAGTAAGCATTGCTTTAGGGATGGATTTTGCAGTCAAATAGCTTACATTTAGGGTAAAAATTAGATTCCTAGAAGGGTCCACTTCATTTTCCGGCCTTCTAATATCCAGGAAAGATTATACGTCTACTGCATCGGCATTACTTTTTTATTTGTTATTGCTTTTCTACAACACCCCGCAGAATAAAGTGTAGCCGCATTTTTCAAAACAAAGTTATAAGTTTCTTTAGAAACAATGAAATATCAAGAAATAAAATTTAAAAAAGAAAGAGTAACAGAAAGGCCTTCTCAAGCAGGAAACACACAGCGGCATGGATCTGGAATGTCAATGCAGGAGGCTGTGCACCACATATAACAAAAACAGTAAGGGCCTGTAGTGCAAAACATTTATGCAGGAGACTGCAAGACACAATTTGGGTTCAGTTTCTTTGACAGGGAGACTTGAGGATGCAGAGACTGAAACTCTGACCCTCTCTTCGGGGACAAACCTCCTGACCCACAGAATTTTAACTGAATTCTGGTTGCTCATAAAGTTTTGTTCTGGGGCAGAATTTGAATGTTGATTCCTGCAGCTCAAACTCCACACACAGTACTTCTCTATCAAAATAGGGAGTTACATGTTAACTTCATGCTATAGTTATTTATGTGTCATCATTAAAATAAAAGTAGGGTTTGGCTATGTTACTGTAAAAAAATAATTATTGCCTTTCAATCTAACATAAAGAGTAAATGCATACAGTGCTACAATGTGAGTAATGTTTTTATTATTTAGGCTCTATTGTGTCTTTATCTACCTTCAACTACGTGTCACCATAGACTAACCCTCAGCCTATAGATTTAATTTTGATATGTTTGAATTCATAAGACATTATAATACATATATTTGTTAATATTAGTTAATTTCTTAATGCTCTTTTTAGCTGTTGCCTGATTTGTGTGAATCCACTGACTTCACTGCTACTAAATGTCATTGTACCTATAGCAAAGGCTATAAAATGAATTTTTATCTGTTCAATTAGTTTTACAACTCTAGTAAAAGACGCTTTTAACAGAAAAACTGGTGTTCACTGCTCTTGCTGTTCAGTTTACCTCTGACATCGTCACATAAATGAGTCACTGCAGGTATTTCGGGAAATCTCTATGAGGGGCATCCCCTAAATTCTCACATGTTAGCCTTGTTCTGCTAGATTAATCCTAATCAATATTAATTAGCGCTAATCAATGCCATGCGACCTTTTCCCCTCAGAGCAATGGACCAAACTAATTAAATTAATGAAGCGCGGTGTTTGAGACTTTGGTCGTCGGCTTCTGCTGTTGTGCAACATCTGCTTAAAGAGATTTTTGGGTTGAGTGTCGTACTAACGCTGTGTTTGGGGATGGAGTGATTTATGGTTCTCTTTTCCCTTTGAGGATACATTCTCCTGACTAGAGGACAAATATTTATTGTATTAAACCATTGGTTTTTGATGGAATTTAAATAAAGCCCAACAAGGAGGACTAACAACCACAGCCAAGAGATTAGCGCTGTGCAGTTTCTTTGTGAATCACTAATGCACATTTGAATGCCAAAGACATTACATGCGGACCATCCTCGAGGGAGAACACCCCCTTAAAGCCTTCCCTGCCTAGAATTTAATTTTCCCGCTATAAGGTTTATCAATAATGTGTTCAAGCATGCCCTGTTCTGTAAATGGAGTGATGATTACTCGTGCAGACTTCTAATTGCTTTGTAAATGAGAGCAGGATTACCAATTCATCAACTTGGATTCATTGAACTGTTTGCTCAAAACCACAGAGTCGAACCAAAACAAATAATAAGAACTTTTACAATGAAAAAAATATGGTACTTGACGGACAGAGTAATCTGATCATAACTGTTCAATATTGGTTCTTGTCCTCTCTTGTCAGTAAATATGTCCTTCAATGGGAACAGATCAATGAAAGCCCAGTATTTTCAATGGTGGCTCAAAATACATTAGGCCAGTATCATTATTCTGAACATATTGTTGCCTGTGAGTGTGAATATCATCCTGACAAGGTGCTAGACCCGCTTCACAGCTTGTTCCTGCTCACAACGCTCGACAGGAGCATCTGTTGCCATGTGAAGCACATGTCAGTATTTTATACTCTACTATGCTATTCTATGCTATACTACACTATACCATTTTATACTGCAATATACTATATTACTCTATACTATACTACACTATTACATTTTATACTGTAATATACCATAAAACATCATATTATATTATACTTTACTTACCCATAAAGGACAGTGTATATTCAAAAATATATAGTGAAACAATATCTCTATCTATTTGTAGTTATTAGACAGACAGACAGACAGACAGACAGGCAGACAGACAGATAGATAGATAGATAGATAGATAGATAGATAGTTAAAATTGATAATTTGGAAAAACCAGAAGTAGCATGACATGTTTTCTAAAAATAATTATCGAACATGTTTGTTGAATTTTGTTTATTTTATCTTTTCATCTTTAGCTTCAGCTTTATAAAGATTTTTTAAATTACTACTACTACTTTTTGGCCACTAGTAGCGCTGTAAGCAATGATTTTATGAACATGTCCATGTTTAGTTTGTACTGTGCTCACATCTGTGAAGACAAGCACATGAGCATGTGTGTGATGTGATTGGCATCGCTAAGAGTCGTAGCATCACATTAACAATCAAAAAGAGTATTTGAAATATTGAAAGTACAGAGTAAGGTTAGACTTAAAAAATACAGACAATGTGTTTTTTGTGAAAAAGAGAGAACTTTTCTTTGTCCACTCCACAAGACACCTTTGATTTTAAAATGTCAGCGTTAAGAATATCTAATTAAGAGTAAAAAAAATTAATTTTAACTTATGTTTATACATCAATGAGGCATGAAACCAATTGGACTGAACCATTTGAATTTATCTACAGTAGTGAAATGACAATATCCTCTGGTTTTTGAACAGTGGAGGCAGATTCCTGCTCTCATCCAAACAGTTATGAAAATGACGCTGCCTCCCAGATTCCTGGAAAGCCCAAATCCATGTGACAGTTGAGTGCATTTAAACACCTCCCACACAAAATAAACAATAAGAGCGAATAGGAACACAAGCTCCCATGATATATTCTGTGAGTTCTGGAATCCATTTATATTGGCCTCCTGAAAAAAGGAAATAGCTTTGCCGCAGCTGCAGGGCTTTCTTCAGTTGTTGTTCCCTATTTTAACAGTAGGATTTGTGGTCCTGCAAGAAAAAAACTAAATGTAGAACATTACAAATTTTATCAGTAAACTCCAGTTATGCTCCAGTGTATCTGCAATTCATTATTCTGCGGTGATTCATCCGTCTTAGTCAGACTAAAACCTGATTTCCTGTCTTGCAAGAACTCGGGAAGGGGGTCTCTTTTTAATGGAGGTGACATTTGTCATCGGCTGATGTAATTGATTAAAGTGACATGCTGTCGGCGAACAGTGCTCCTCACCCATATGTGCTTTAATCTGGGCGCGGTTCCTTCCTCTTCTTTGTCTGAGAGGTAGAGAGCTGCACCTGCACCATCTGCCGTGCTGTGTCAGGCCCTCAGCACAAGTGTAGAGGTTGAATTATTGAGGTAGGGACCCTTGAGGTAGGGACCCGTTGTTCTGCAGACACTGGTGATAGTTTGCAATGTGAGAACCGAACCCAACAAGGCTCAGAGAGGGAAAAATATACAGACACGCAGGCTGAAGTGATTCTGTTTTTGATTATGCTAATGTTGGAAGGATGTTGGAGAACCCATGCTAAAGTAAATATATTTTCTATGATATATGTGAATTATCAATTGCATATTGCAGCTTCACTTCCAAGACTGGTGTTTCCCTTTGGAGTGTCTGCAAACTGTTCCTCATGTAATTAATTCAGGTAGAATCTGTCTCCCCTGATTTCATTTAACAAATTGCACAGTTTGAACAACGGGACTCCTGTTTCACAGGGACATTAGAGCCCAGGGGAACAGGAGAGCGAAGGACTCCATGCTGCGACGGCACAACACCCTGGTGAAATGTTGTTAGACAAGGGACCATCAATGGGATTGCTGTAATTATTTGCAGCAGGCGCCTCAAACAATAAATTCTGTTCAGGAAAAGGCTAGTGGTTGCAGTCCAGGAAGGCCTCGGAGGCAGGCGTACTATGTACGTTTGGGGAAACAGAATTTTAGATTTGTTTTTGCTTTCTTTCTTTCTGATATCATGAAATAAATGTCAGTATTAATTTGAATCTTTCTTTGGCAGTTTCCAGGGACCAATTACTGAGCCTTTGCAGAGAAAATATATTGAAATTCATTTGTGACACTATAGACAGTACAGTATATTTCAGGACAGTATATCCAACAACTCACGTCTTAACTGTTCTAAATGAGAGATATGGTAATGTGACTGTAGCTTTTGATTTGTCTGCGTTAGGAGCACAACAAGCATTGTGCATGACAAGCTCCTACAGATAGAAGATAATGGATAACTCAGGAGAGGCTCAGATGAGATCAGTGAAGTAGGAGCTCAGTGGGAGAGTGAGAGAGAGAGATCCTTATTTTTGCTCAGTATGTACAGTATATACCTGCAGGATGAAGATGATTGATTCATCAAACCGGCAGAATCAATAGTGACCGGCTAGAGTTACCACTCGTGATATCAAAGCAATAAAAGCAGCAAACCTCATCGAAGTCAGATTTAAAAAGCATCACTTTGAGGAAGATAGAATGGTGGGAACATGAGTGAAAACTGAATAACATAATGAAAAAAAAAAGATGTTGGCGCCTGTGTTGCTGCTCAAAGGAAATCATAAATGGTAAATGGTTTTGTATTTATATAGCACTTTTCTAGTCTTGATGACCACTCAAAGCTCTTTACAGTACAGTTTTACATTCACCCATTCACACAAACATTCATACTGTGCATCTATTAGCAGCACTTTGTTGTTCTATGAGGGGCAATTCGGGGTTCAGCATCTTGCCCAAGGACACTTCGGCATGCAGATTGGGAAGACTGGGGATCGAAATGCCGACCTTCAGGTTGGAGGACGACCACTCTACCCCCTCAGCCACACATTCAACAGTTTGCTGCTGGTTTCACAGAGCTTAACCACTTTGCATTTGCGTTGGATGGGATGATCAGTTACATGCTTGCATACAGATGTGGGCCACTTCTGGCAAAATGGATGTGGGCCTCAACTGGTGAAGCAAATGTGGCCCAAATATCCCAAAAGAAATGTGGGCTTTTATTTTGCAAACACGCGTTTACTCTCGGCATGGTGTAATCTGGATGTTAACGTGAAGTGGCCCATGTGGTAAACGGTGAGTAGGATCCAAATAGCACAAAACTAATTTGGGCCACCATCGGCACTTTTAGTTGACATATGGTAATGCTATGGCTAACTTGTGGCCCAAATATGACAAACAGGAGTGGACCCCCCCCGCAAGTTCCATCAATCCATGTCGCATGTTAGCCCGGATGTGGGATGTGTGGGTTGTGGGCCAAATCAATTCTGCTATCTGGGAAACTGATAAACTTCTCTCCTCTGAGCAACACACTCCACAGGAAGGATGACATGTTCAAGTGCAATAATGAAGACGTATTTTCTGACCATTTTCTACAGCTCTAAGCGACAAGAAGAAAAAAGAGAGAAAAGACTCCGAACCAGGAGCTTTGTGTCATTGTTTAGATTCATTTAGAGTGAAAGAATAGGACAAGACGAAAGAGATGAAATCTGATCATTTATTTTTGCAACTCTCCATTCTGGTTATTACCATTGTTTCTTGCTGAAAAGGTGACAGGCCTCACAAGAAAGAGAACAGTTATCCTCGCTAAAGGGGAATTATGAGACAAAGTTAATCACCATCCATTGACTTTCCTGACACAATCCAGTGCAGCTGAGACAGTTTTCCATCCAGGCCGAAAAGCAAATCAATAAAAAGCGCTCTCATACCCTGAGTGGACCTTTTCTAGTTTGCAGTAAAATGTTGGATAACAGCAACATGAAAGTTAAAGTGAATTTAAATGTGTTTTGTTTGTGTCTCTGATACATATATATTATTAAACAATAACTGCATGAACAGAAGGACGTTCTTCCCTTGTAATAAAGATGGAGCCCCGCAGCGGTTGCCAGTCATTTCTGTGCAGTAAATTCTTTCCTCTTTGAAACACAAAGTGCTTTTTTTATCTTCACAGCTTGGTAGACTGTGCAGATCCTCTCCTGGAGTAGAGGCAAAGGGCAACATGTGAAGATGAATCGCTGCTGCTCAGTCTAAAGACAAAGCCAGTGCTGGGGTCAAAGAAGCAGCAGCTGCAACACCAAGTTGTCAGTTCCACACCAGTAAGTACAACACTGTTTGTGACGGATACTCCTTTTTATAGAATCGACGGGAATCCTGCTTTGGCTTTATATTCAAGTGCCTGATGTTAATTGTTTCCATGGAAACAGTGGCCCGATGAAAGCAATTGTAATAGTTTTTGATATAAATTCATATGAGAGTTTGTCGGATAACACCTGAATGTGATTCCTGTGGGAACCGTGTCGTAGTGTGTCTCCTTCTTTTTAGTTTCTAATTAGCGCAGGAGTTAATGTTTTGGGGAGAAATCATTCCCACCACTCAGCAAGATGAGGTTACCTCGGGGCCTTTATATTTTTTTCTCTCCTCACAGCAGGTGCAGGAGCTTGATCAAACACGGAGAGACATTTAAACACTTAGAGTCACACTGTGTCATTTTCAAATATTCCACCAAATTACCACGGGATGACAGTAAATGGCAATGATCCTCTGAAGTGGAACAAAAGATAAACCGCTGATCCATGAGAAAAGCCCACAAAAGGAGCACTGCGGAAACGTAGATATATTAAAGATATTTCAACTCCTCTGTGAGATGTCTTTTAATTATAAACCATTAAATATTACTATAGTATAAAGGCCATTTAAAGGGACCAGAAAATCGAACAAGAATAATGTCATTATAGTACATGAATATTGTGTGTTATTAAACAAATAAAGTCATGAGAATAAAGTTGTACATTTATGAGAATTAAGTCATAAGTTTAGGCTACGTGTCATAAGACGGGGAATATTAGAAGATCACTTGTGTTAAAATGTGTAGTAAATGTAAATGTGGAGCATCTTGTTAATTTATGTTTCAGTGTAGGTTTCACAAATGACAAAATATTAAACCTTATATATAGAAAACACATTCTCAGAACTTTGAAAATAATGGATCTGTTCTGAAGAAAGAATCCCAAAGAATTGGAGGAAATTACCTCTGTTTTCTAACAAAAGGTTTCCTTGTCATAATATGACCTTCTTTCTGTAATATAACGACTTTCTTTGCAATCTGTACTTTATTCTGGCAACATTCAATTATTCTCTCTTTTCTTCTTCAGTATGGGTCCATCTTGGCTTTTAGATGGCAGTCTAAAAACCAGTGTAAAAAATAAATGGAATAAGTACGTCTACGTGGTTTCTTGTTCTAATCCCAATGCAAGAAAGGTTTCACCTCCGCTGTTGTCCCCCTTTTGTGCATTGTCTGAGCCCTGCAGGTTACTTGTGTTCACCCAGTTCTTCCTTAATTCCATTAAATGCATTCTGCATTAATGAGGCAGAGTTACAGCGCCCCTGTTTCCTTTCATTTGCTGAGAGAGCACAAAGCCAATGCATCTCACAGGGGTTTCTACTGCCCTCCCAGCTGACCATGGCTAAATGGTGTTTTTGCTCTGCTGAACACTAATCCTTCTGTCAGATAAGGCCCATTATAGCAGGGGTGTAGCCAGCCCGCTTCATTTTGAACAGACATTGGACCCATCTGTGGAAGACAGCACAGTCCTGCAGGGGAACAGCGGTTCAATGGCGCTGTTGTTTTTATGCGTTAATGATAATGCAGTGTTTCTCTCTCTCAGCACAGTGGGTCATTCCTTGCTGTCAATATTCAAAGCCTAAATTAATTAAGGAACCCCAGTGCAGAATGACAACCACTCAAAATGTAGCTTTCAAGTAGTCGCTGCCGCTGCTCCCCACTCGACCAGGATGTGCAAGGTAGAATCACCCTTTATTATTTTACTTAACGCAATGGGAAGTTGCTTATATTTCTTAGTACATCAGCAGACAGAGGAAGTTTCTCATGCATCAACCATGTTGTGCTGTTCTGACAGCTTGTGGACCATTATACGAGCTACAATCCTCAGCTGTGCACTAGATTTTATTACGAAATGAAGAGTGCTCTTGCGAAACTCATTTGGAAGTCAACAAATCTATCACCGTCTCTCCCAGACCCAGACAAATGCATGGAAATGAGGAGCCAAACAAATGTACTTTATTTGCGCGAGAGCATACACGGGCATTGTTATTTTTCTCTCTCTGAAAATGAGGAGCCGGGTCTGGACGTTCACAGCCTGAGGGGGTGGAAATTTAACTTAGAAATGGCTCATATATTGAAGCCCACAATCATTGCTGTGCTTTGTAGTGTGCTCCAACGACATACATCAGCCATTTCAGCGTTATGGTCGGCAATAGAGCATGTGCTGTGCCATTAGATGAGATTTCGTTAACAAAATCACCCAACAAGCAAATCCTCATAAAGAAAGCAACAACTTTGCCCTGTTTTATTGCATGGTACTTCATGGAAAAGCATCCACAATCTTAAAGTTGTTTCCTGTGTGTGCTCAGGGTGGTTGTAGGCTCACCTATTAGTTGCTGTTTACTGATTCTTCCCCCCTGCAAACACCTACATAAGCAGGGAGAGCTTTCTCACATATTGACCACCCGGGGCGCTGTGAGAGCACAAACATCAGGAGAGAAATTGCTTTTCCTCTCCTCCTCCTCCTCCCTGCTGCTGTTGTGTCTGCTCCGCAGTTGCAGAGGCCTTATTAATGTCATCAAGGGTTTATTCTGTTGATCTTTCAAAGAGGTAACGTATTTCACATAAAGCACGGAGGAATCTTGGGAGTATAATGTCAAGGGAATGCAGGCTGGGAGATAGTAGAGAGCGATCGGAATGACTCCTCTGCCTGCTCCCTCTCAACATCACAGACATGCTCATGCAGCTCCTTTGCACCCTCCTATCGCCTGTATGCCGGCACTTCTATTTTGGTATGTTTGTGCTGTGTACAGTCGGATGTCGATGTCATTAAGGGAGGTGTTCACACTAATGAGGTTATGGGGAATGTAAATCCATTCATTATTCTATTTCCTCACCCTGGAAGTGCTGTAACCCAGGAGTTGAGGAAATGCTCTTTTATTTACATTTCCTGACTCACAGTCTTATATTTGTGAGATACTGTTTTCCTTTATGATTCCATTGGCTGTGTAGGCTATCTTCTACCTATGTGTATCCTCCAGAGAATTTTTAACTGAATGTTTGCGTTCAGAATAACATTTTCCACAACAACTCCCCCTGCCTGAATGACTATATAGGTTGTTATTCCCTACCCTATATGACCAATCGGAGCATCTCCTGAAATAGCTCAGCCACAGCAGAAATCCTACAGAAACCATCATGGTTATAGTTAATATCTTGGTTAGTTAGGTTTAGGCACAAAACCATTGTTTTGGTCAGTTTGGAATGAAAAAACTACTTCCTTAGCATAAGTTGACCTTTGTTATTGTAGCTAACATTAGCTCCATGTGTTTGTAGAAAAAAATCCTCCTGTGACTTGACTTTTTAACATTTGAATGATTTGTTTTAAAACAAGAGCCCTATAAAGGTCTGATTATTATGACCCTGGTGGCTAAAAGATTGAGGCTAAATCATAGACTGTATGTAACGATGGATGATAGGACAACGCCCCAAAAGTGAAGCCAAAACATCTCAATCGCCCTCTGGTGGCTAACTGCAGTATAGAACTGAAACCCAAGCCCCTCAAATAAAACATCATGCAATTTAGCTTTAACCTCAGTGAGTCAGGCTCTGATGATCCATGGAGTTACCATATAAAGAAAGAACCAGCATTGTTACTTGTTCTATTAAGTCCAGCTCAATATTTCTATTTCTGTTAAATGACGATTTTATCGACACGATCATCTCAGTCGTGGGTAATTCATGATGTTCTCTTTTCATAGAGAAATAACTGAGAGCAGCAACACTCCTAATCATCAGAATCATTGTGTGTACAGTATTAACCAATTACCAAAATGACTGCAAATTAAGCAAATTAACAACACATAAGAGGCAATTAAATCCTCAGTAGCATTGAATTGAGCATTAACAGCACGGCATTTTTAAATTAAAGTTAAAAGACAGTTTTCTGTCACTCAACTTTTTGACTTTAAAATGATCTTTTCAGCTTGACTGTATTTATTTATTAATAGCTTAGGAAAGTCTGCTAAATGAACAAGCCTCATTTAGGGTAAAAAGTTCCACATCAATAAAATGTTGTGATTCAACAAGGTTTAGTTTCTTTTCTACTTGAAGCTAAAGGTTTTTAACTGCATTTGACTGTCTCTGCATGCAGATGTTTCAGTTCACATCAGCATCCTGACGTTCAAACATGACAGAGCATGAATATTTACTGGAACAGAAAGCATGCTCATTATTGATATTGATTTCATTGAAGACAGACAACATTTCTTCTAACTTGACAAGATGTTGACGTATCATGTGCATCAGTCATTAAGTCAACGATCGGTGAGTCAGGAGTTACTCTGCTCTGCACCGAGGCGGAGGGCAGATGTGGTGATCTCGTTATCTGGAGATCATGATTGAAGTTTCTCATTATCCAGATGTCAAACATTTTTGCTCATGATCATGGTTTAATAGCCTCATTACAGTGATAACTTTAAATGGTTTTCTTCAGAAGGGAAAGGTGACAGTTTTTGGACATGTACTACATATAAAAAAAGTCAAATAAATGCAGTATTAAAGAGAGCAGCAGCAAGTTCATTAGTTTGAACCTAACAAACTGTTTTGGGGTCTTTCTGCGTGGAGTTTCATGTCCGATTCATGTGGTGGAGTTTGTGGAGTTTCCCCCAGGTGCCCTCAGCTCCTGCAGAAAATCGAGTGGTGTGGATGTGACTAGATTTCTGTCTTGATGATTCAAGCCATTTGAAAAATTGGCCTGTCCAGTGCGTATCCTACTGTCTCCAAATAGAAATATGAAACTGAAATATGTGTTTTGTCATAATAAGCGTGTGACCTCCAGAGTTATGGCCACCTCGACCTTTAATTCTGACATTTGAGAACCAAAATCTAATCAGTTCATCATTTAGGCCGAGTGGATGTGTCAAATTTGAAGTTACCTCAAAGCATTTTTGAGATATGACGTTGAAGGGGCCAAACATTTTACGAGGTCACACTGACCTTCCTCTCTAGAGTGGGACAGACAGATGGACGGAGGGACGGACAACTTGAAAACATAATGTCTCTGGTTATAACTGTTATCAGCGCTGCGCTCACAAATATTTAAACAGGATGTCAGAGGTTGTAGATAATTAACCAACCCTGTATCACACAAATTGAATTTCTAAACCAAAACTATCAAATGTTTTGCAGGGACAATTATCACTGGCTGGGTTACATTTAAAGGCAACTTGTTTTTTTTTTATGAAGTCTATATTTTTACATTTAATATTGTCTTTCTTTTGGTAAAAATTCAGACGTACAGCAATTCTTTATTCACCGACAGAGGGGAGAGGCCTCATATCAGTCCTGATACAGTCCCTTGCATTTTGCGGTTCAGTATTTAAACTGTATATGCCTGACAGACTCTCTGAAAGCTTTCTCCCTCAAATATATTCAAACGCTGCATACTGAGTATCAGACAGCGATATTTGAAATTGAGTTGGGTATAAAGGATTATACTAACTTCTAACTAAAAAAAACAAGGTTCGTGATATTTTGGCTAACCGGTTTCCCTGAATATAATCTCTTATCAGCGATTCTGAAATTATTCAGTGAAAGGGGATTATGAGGTCTAATCTTAACAGGGATTTTCATGGCAAAATAAATTATTTTCCTTGGCTATAGCTCATCAATATGAAATGACTGTGGGGAAGGATTTTTCCACCTCCAGATGAGACAGGTATGAATGTAAATCTTCAGCATCCCCTCAGACACACAATAGAAATCCACACCGAAGCATCATTTTCATTCCTCTGTTCGTTTTGCGAAGATTATTTTCTGCTCAGTTGCTTTCATCAGCTGCGCGCCGAGCTTAATCAGTCAAAGTGAAGATGAAACCATTTTTTGTGAAAGCTACACACAACCATTCATTTGCTTTATTATGTGGTCAGACTTAAGCTGAGTGTTTTTTTCATGTCTTTGTTAAATGAACAATTCCATAACACAGATTCTATTTATGTTGCTTAATAGCTAATAGCAGGAATTATGCAGATTTTCACCGGGAAAGAAATGACGTGTCCATCATGTGAATGTGTAATAATGGAGTTAAATTATTTAGAGGCAGTAATAGAAAGGGGAAGCCTTCCTAAAGCAGGATATGAAAATGTTCCACGGGATGATTTATATCTGTTTTTGAGCCCAAACAACACATGTGAAAATCCACCACCTCTTTTTTAAGTGAGAGTGTGTTTTTGTAATCCTTTCCAAAGCTCATATGACCCAGAGAACTAATGATAGACTGCACCTGTCTGAATTAATGTGAGCGTGTCTGAATTAATGACCTCACCTCTTGCATTACTGCAAAGCAAGTTTTACATCATAATTATTAGTGGAATAACAGAGTTAGCTTCACATGTTATCAGACCACAATAACAGCTGCAAGAATCAACATTGTTGTTCAGCATTTTAATACTGTCTTCACATTTTTCTTTCAGTATTAAGAAACAATTCAAAAATCAATCTGTCTGCAAAGAATTCCCAAGTTCAATAATTTAAATTTTAGGCCTTAAGAAGGTCTTAAATATGTTAAAATATTGAATACTTTGTCTAATGTGTGTTTATGGGTCTTAACTATGTTAGAGGGTTGTTTGATGCAACTACCACCATGCTTTAAATATGCTTAATTGAGAAATGTTTTAACAGCAGTTTGCAATGGCTCTCAGTACACTCAGCTTATCTTTTGGAAAGACTGTGGATACCCACTGTCACTATAGTTTGTGAGATAATGAGGTGTTTGGAGGGTTATTCTCAACTAGGTTATAAAACCTTATCAACAATTATGGCAAAGTGCAAGTAACTCTTTGACTCATATTAGTCCTACTTGACATAGGTGTTGAATATCATTCATCATAGTCCTAAAAGGGTCTTAGATTGAACTTGTTGAAACCTGCAGAAACCCTGCCTCCATCCCTGTGCATCATAAATCATGCACAGTATGTAGCATGAGTTGTAGTTGATGCTGAATGCTCATTCATCGTGTGTCCTGTCCGTATCTGCAGCCGACACCCACTGGATTGTTTGGCTGAATCTGAAACAAGCTGCCTCTGGGAACAGCAAATTTTTTTCCCTCAAGCTTGTGCCCCCACATCCAGAGGAGCAGCACAGCAGCTCCTTCTGATGTTGAGAGATAACCTTGGTGTATCTGTGCAGCACACAGAGAGGACTACACTTCGCACTGTCCGAGGCTGTATCTCCTGATCATACCAGTATCCAGTATCAGATAAAAGCTGCTTTAACTCCCAGGAGAGATAGATTTTTGCGAAAGTCACTTGGTCTGGACTTATCTCGGACAAATGAAGAATTTCTTGCTTTAATCTACAGCCAGAATCAGCATGGCCTCATGATCTCAAAACCGTTCTCAACGTGGAGTCAAGGAAATGTCCTTAAGCGACCCTGTAGGAGAAAATCCCGCTCCTGAGAGGGAGGTGTTGAGTTTGATTCAGCAGCGTAAAACAATAGGTTTCACTTCCTGCATTCTGAATTGTCCCTAGAATAGCAGCTATTGAGGGACAAGAGAATGATCGAGGGAGAAAAAAAGGGGGGGGGGGGGGGCATTTCACAGAGATGAGAAAGGGGGCTTGGTCTGGGACGTTCTCCGATCTCAATCCGGATTTTCTCTATAATCCTGTCTCTCGATTTAGTGCCTGAACCTCGTGTTCGGTGAGGTAAACAACCTTGTCTGCCACAATTTCCACTCTGTAGCTTGTTGTACACGCCCCTGACATGTGCTCACACAGATGGATGCAAGTGCAAGTGGAAATAGCCTGCAAGTCCCAGACAATCTCAAGGCTGGAAACAATCTGAATGAGAATGTCTGACAATGACACTGACAGATTTATACCAGGTTTACGGATATTAATCGTACGTATAATTGCCAGACAATACCAACAGAATCAGACATTATTAGAGAAAATGTCTTTTCCTACAATATCCACTGTTGAAATACATCTGCTTGTAGCAACTGAGGCAGGGACATGGACAGACATTTTGAGGGTCTGTTGCTCTAATCTGAAAAAAAACATCATCCCCAACAGCCCCATAGCCGTAGATTGTCCAAAACAGACACGCAAACTTCCTGAGAATATATAGAGAACATATACAGTATAGATCTCCAGCAGATGATTGCAGTTGCTTTGAGCTCATTGTTGCTTTGCAGTGAATTTCTATTGTATGTTATCAGACACATCAGATGGTTCAACATGAAATGGTTAAACCAACATGTTCAGTTCCTTTTGTTGACTTTTCATGTCCTGGAACCTCCTGACAAACGCCTGAAGGAGATCAACGGCATATTCACACGTCACATCAGGCTTTTGTTCTCGCTGAGCAGGAAAATGAACAGTAACCCCCTCACTGATATCAAGCCCTGCACTGATCCCAGTGAATGAAAACATCTAGTTGGGCTGTGTTTGCTTTGTCTGTTCTTTCATCACCGGCCAGAGAGAAAAACAGGAAATTTCTTGTGGAGCGCTTCATTTTTATTTTCAATATCTTTTGCCATATCAGTGATCTGCTCTGCGACAATTGTTTGAGACAGACTGACACTTTGGAACTTATTTTACTTTGTCCAGTGCAAAAGCAACAAGTCTCCGACACCAATCCTCCCTTTTGAGGTTTCAGCTTCTTATCTATTGTCCATGCAACTCATCTAATTCAGCGGGCTTGGGAGCTGTACTGACACTTGAGACGGACCCTTTTCACCCTGCAAACTAAAGGCTCACTGGCTTGTGCTTTACTTCAGTAAAACTAAATGATTGTTTATCCATTTCGACATCCCATATCTACTTTTATTTTCTTCACAGTCGTCATGATTAATGTCAGTGATGACATGTAAGGCTACCTGCACCTCGTGTTCATGCTGTTATCTGACAGGCTTTTAGCAGAGGGAACCACCCTGAAAGGCATGTGACTCTATGATTTGATGTCATTTTCTTTCATGTTATTGTCTGTCATAGCACATCCAGCTCATAACACCCCAGCTTATGAGGTGCTCACTATTGACAAGAGAGATAATAAGCCCTTTACCCACAATAACAAACAATTCCTTTAACAGGGTGCTCTAGGGGCCAAAAGGTGTCCGCAATATAACCACAGTGTCCACAGTTTGATTCCGAGTGGGGACCTTAGTCGCTCGTCTTACTCCATCTCTTTTCAACTCCATATTGTCTTTCTGCCTTTTCACTGTCAACTGTCAAAGAAAGGCAAAACGGCAACAAACTAAAAAATCTTAACATTTTCTGGTAATGTTGAAAGCATCTACACTGTGATTTGAAATAGATGCTCATGGGTTGCAAAAATGCATCACTGGAGGAGATAAATAGGGCCTGTGATCTGAAGCCCTCCAAAGTATGCTGCTTTGGGTCTTTTAGTCAAAATAATAACAAAAGACCTAGTTTGATGTCGTTGTGAAGCAGCATGTGATCATTGGCGATGTTCACGGATGAGGTATCAAAGATTTATTCACATTACACCGTAAACTCTAATAAATAAGCATGATACCTTAAGTGACCAAAACAAAAAATGGAAGGAAGAATGTTCTGACTGGCTAACTGGCTAGCAGGGTCCTCTTCCTTCCTCATACGCTGTTTGCCCTTAAGTTATAAAAGAGAAATAGCAAAGCAGATATAGTGTAATTCAAAGGCGACAAAAATAGAAGATTGAATAAAGTTTGGAATTTCTCTGGATTTGACCATCTTTTGAAACTTTAAGAATGAAGTATGTAAATAGGTCAACGGAATATATAACAAAGGTCTAGACATTTTAATGAAGAATTGTTAAGATACAAATGTATAGGTAAATATGCACTGGGGTTTCAGTAAAACAGAGATAATTTGAATCCTGTTCTATAAGGATTAGAGTTAACTTGTATGTAGAAAAGCAAGGCGTGGAGAGAAAGTGTCTGTGAGGAGGAGGACACTGTATTTTCTTTCAATATGAATTATACCCAAAGTGACTGTAAATCCAATGCACACAGACCCACAGCTCATTCTGGGACCTGAGGACCGCAGGATGTGTGCAGCCCATCACATTCATTAGCGTCCACTTATACCCACAATCAAGTGCTGCGTAAAGTCACACTGGCTGTCAGTAATCACCTCAACAACGGCAAATAGTTCTCCCTGAAAAGAACCTCAGATGTTTTCCTGGAACTCAGAGGGAGTGGGACTGGACTCTCTTGGTGGAAGCAGTGACGGAGACAGACTGCTTTAGTGACATCTTTGTAATAGAAAATAGTAGAGGACATAAATCATCACCTTGCATTCAATGAACCCCCCCCCCCCCATAAGCTTTGCTTATTTCAACCTGGCATTCAGAATGAAGTAAATTGCTGCTGAAAGCTGTGAGAAGTACTTATTTCGAGAAGAGGAACTGTATTAAATGCACTGGGATTTAACACTTACAGGATGTACCGGTCTATTTCTTGATTATATCCAATTATCCCCCCCCCCCCCACACACACACACACACACACACACACACACACACACAGTATAACAGGACCATATAAAGAAAGAGACAGAGCCACAGAGTTTATAGAGACAGGTTTTATTAAACTAATGGGACAGAAGTGGCGAGCAGATGTTTCATTGAGCCGATGGACCCGCAGCTATCGATAGCTGCTTCGGTAACAAACTGATCTGTAGCGAAGATGCAACCCTCTCGCTCTCACTCCTCCTTCACAGACCGTCCTTAACACTGGCATTCAGCTCACACTCACACATGAGAGGAGCATGCTCAGAAATCAAACGCCAACCTGTTAGACTCCAATAGGGGCCCTAACCACGACCGGAGGAGAGGGAGGACAAGGTCATCTGCTGAGGGATCCAGAAAACGAAATAATCATATGTGGGAGTCCATGTTTGGGCATTTCATTATTCATTATCTGTGGATGCGTGTGGAAGAAAAATGGGATAAGAATTCATGACTGAATCCGGTCCAGCAGAGAGAAGATTATATCTATGTATTTTTATGAAAAAGCATATTTCAATCAGGTGAGACTTCAGTTGAAAAGTAAAAAAAATGTATTGCCATACAATATTAAAGATGAAGGCGATATGATATGAATGGGGGTGTATTTAGCTCTTTGACCAATCATGACACTGGTGGTGGTTGATGGGATGTAGAGAATCTTGAGGATCTGAATGACATCAGATGAGCGGACTCAGCTGGGCTCGACCGTGGCACTGGATATGGAGACTGGTGGCGACCGGAGAGGAGGAGGGTTGCAGCAAATCACTGAAATGACAGCTGACAGCAACAGAGTGAGGGCACGGTCAATGCAGGTGAATGTCTCAGGTCAAAGTTCTCCAATGTTGCACTCAACTCAAAGCCACAATGGCAATTTGCTCTGTCGCTTTTTGTGTGTGCTCTGTAAAGCGCTGTGAGTTGTCATCAAAACCAATATATATCAAATTAGATAAAAGTACAGACCATTTACCATTCATGTTGCACATTATACCTGAAATTATACCAAATGACGTGTTGAAAAGTCACATTCACCTGTACTCATTTAGTCCTCAGACAAAAAGCTTTAACAATAGACGTGTCAGTCAAATAACTAAAATGCAATTATTATCGCTGCATGTGCTGCTGCTTGATAAAGGGCATCAAGCCAACGTGGACAAGGTTTCTTTTATTTATTTATTTTTTTCATTTTTATCTGAGCTTACAACAGGAATCCGTCACCACCTACGAGCTGAAAATATCAAAGCACAAAAGGGAACAGCCAACTGCAACTGTGACAAAAAAAGCTAAAGGTTAAAGTGTCCCTCCATCCAGTGTGTCAGAGAAGTGGTCGTATCTTGTTTATTCCCTTCTGGTATTCACACTGAATTTAAAACCGCTAGTAAATCAGATAATTTGCCCTTTTCTCTCCTCCTGCCATTTGGCCTCATCATTCTTATCTCTGTCTCATCTCTGATGGAAAGCACCAACGCCCTCTCCCTCCATCTTACACCCTCATCTTCCAGCTCTGACCTCCTGACAGAGTTGCCATCAATTCAAAAGCATAAAGTATGTGCATACTTCTGTGATCTACTTCTATCTTGGTTTTTTTCACTCCAGAGAAGTGAACAAGGTGGTCTCACCTACTGATATTGGCAGGTTGAAATTGATTATTCATTTTAATCAGACTTTTCATTTTTGTCTTTGTCTTTGGGATTTATTGAGCTTGAGGAAATAAATGTGTCAATCAATGAGGTTAAGACAGTTTGGGCGGGTTGACAAAATAAAGACTGATTTGCCAAAGGCTTTTTTAGGTGCTGTCATTCATAGTAGAATGAAATAAGATTTAACTATGAAATGTCAAATTTAATGTGGGAATTTGTGCGGCATTTGTTAAAAGATTATACAACAGATTATTCAATAATTAAAGTCAACCACAATTGTCAATATCTGAAAAAAAAATGATTTAACAACACATCATTTAGACAGCTTGAACGGCTTGAATGTGACAGCCATGACTTTTTGTATTATTTTCTAAAATGTCTGATTTACTGCTGTGATAATCCCTCCACTTCAATGTGAAAAAATACAATAAGTATTGTTAAGATATAATCGCATTATACTTTCTTTGAATTGACTGTCAGTTCACAGTCGTTGATACATCTAATATTTCAGTAGTGCACAGAATCACACCACTATAGACAGTACGATGTTCTGGACCTTTGCGGCTGGAAATCGTCTTAATTTGAACCTCTCTGAATTTTTATCGAAGAGCTTAAAGCAGTTAAAGTGAGAAATGGATGTGGAAAAGAGGCTGAGCAAGTATGGTTGCGTTATATGTTATCAGGTGTTTCCAAATAATATGAAGTGATGAAATCAGGTAACCTCAGGGCTCCAGGAGTGCTTGACTTTTATTGAGGCTCCAACCCGCCACCTGCCATGTGCAAGGAGCAGTGTCTTCTTTCAGAGTCTGTTCTATATCTTTAAAAAGATTCAAAAACAAGTATTGTGTCAAAGTGATGAATGCAGAATCTTTCACCAGCAATAAACCAATGAACTTAGCTGTTGGAACATAACCTTCAGGAGTGAAATGCCTTTCTTAAATGATTCACTGTGGATATTGTAACACCAACATTGCACATCTAGTAGAAAAGCAGTTCGCTTTTGTCAGTGTGACTAAGAACTCATGATGTCCTCACAATCTGAGAGCATACAGCAGAAGTAGAGAGGCGAGGAGCTCTGCTCCCCCCCCCCCCACATAAAACTGTAGCATTTCTTATTAGAAAATGATCACAGGCTCAGGTGCAAGCATTGTGCCAGTTTCATATCACTGGAGTTGATATTCAAATCTCTGAAGGGAAACATTCACTGTTTATGGTCTACTGCATTGCCTGCTGCTTTTCCCTGTATCCTGACTTGTCCCCTCAACATATGTAACTCTCCACTAAGTACAGAAATTTAGAGGAGTGCCTTTCCATCCTCTTTCCATCCAGCAATCACTCGTTGCCTTGAACAAATAAATTACTGTTGTTGGCTAACTAATCCATTTGACTACAACAGTAAAGGCCACGTGTGTTGGAAAGAATGATTAGTATCTCAGCTTTGCGCTGTCCTGAGGAGGGAGCCACACCAGACGTGCTCTGCCTTCAGTATAATTAAGGGATAATGGAACAACAGTAATGTCTTACAAGCCAGGAATGGAGGCCTTCAATCGATAAGAATTGATCTGTGAGTCATCTTATTAATGGCTGAGGCTAAAGCAAATGGTGGTTTTGTCTTGGAGAGTCAATGCAGTACTGACGTGTCGTGTCTCAGGAAGAAATTCATGATGTTAATATACTGTGGATTTAATTTGTACAGTAAAGTTGTTTATTTTGTGTTAAACAATCTGTTCTCTCATTTTACAAACACAAAGACAAGGTTGTGTTATATTTCTCTTTGACTTTTGCCACTACTATGAAGGCCAATGAACTTCACTTGCTCAAAGCATTAAACTATATTTAATTTGCTAAACTACACTTTAAAATAATGGCTGTGGAAAAAGATTCAATGTTATGTTACATTAGCTACATTGGAGAATTGGATACAGAGTTTACCCGCTATTCCCCTTTCACACATGCACAACACAGCGGGAGGTTCTTTGCACAGATGCTTTTTACAAAGGCATCAAATCCTTCTCATTCTTCAGGTGAGAGGTGGAGCAGCTATGTGCAGCAGGCAGAGGCAGGAAGTGACATATTAACTCTGCGTAGATCATGTGATTTTCTTTACAACACACACACACCAATGTCGGATCTTATCGCCACAAACTCCCTTGAGATCTTAATCGGTTTCTTCTACGTGTTTGTCACCGCTTTCTTACCGAGAGATATTTGTTTTCTTTATATTTTTTATTCTTGGTTCTTTTGTGTGTTCGAAGCATCATCAACTCGCTCGCGATGAATCCAGCGGGGGATTTTTTACATCAAATTATCCTGAATTCCGACAGAGTTTATACTAGGAGGCCAGACGGAGGAAGTCCACAGACAATCCGAAGCCTTTAGCGTACACACATGCACCTCCTCCGGAGAAAATACGGAGGGGGTGCGGAGTCCAGTGAATGACTAAAAGCATCTTTACTAACATGTCTCATTCGTTAGTGCCATGACAGTCGACCACTCACCATTTTACACTTGTTTACATGCTTGTATCAACCACACAGTGGTTTTTCTTCTATCGATTAGCTGTAGCTTCATATTTACCCTACAAACAAATAAATGATTACTTCTCATCTAAATCTCGTAAAAAAAAAAGATGTATATAAGTGTATTTTCCAAATGCATATCTTGTGCTTTGATGTTTAAATTGTAGTGTATTTTAGAAAGATTACCTTTCATTTACATAAACAGGAAAAATCATTAAAATTATAAAAGTTATAAAATAGATTTCCCACAGCTATTCTGCTAATGAGGTGCTTATGAAAGTGTTATACAGTCTCAGAAGGTCTTAAGCTTGTTAGGCAATCATTAGCAGATAGCCCTATTATGTAGATAGTCTTCATTATGTCCAGTTATTTTACATGAAATATGTTGGTGCAGTTTTCTCTCAATCTTTGCACCATGGTCTCAAAAATAACCACAGATGAAAATTATGCGAGACGCAGGATTGCCAAAAGCTGCATTTGCATACAAATGCACCATGTGATTTTTTTTTGGCAGAGGCAACCAAAAGGAACTATCTTTTGATTGTTTGACATATTATATGTGTCGGCGCAACCCTCTAATCCTCAGCATTGTAATTGTTGGAGGCACACAGGGTTGTCAGAGCATGGAAAGGCCCTGATTAACTCTCACCTTACACCAGTCAGCTCTATTCACAGGCATTTCCAAGTGCTTTTAGTATTTCCTTCTCATTAGTTACACTGGAGACCCGAGGTGCTATACCTCCATTTAAGCTTGTTATTTAACTCAAGGCCCGGGCCTTGTCTCCTTTACTGTTACCACAGCTCTCAGACATCCACTAAGAAGTTGTAAATGTAACAAGGCAGATCAATTCACCGCAAGGGTTGAACAATGAACCATTAAACACAAAAACACAAACACCCTCGGTCTGAATGAATCTGTTATAATAAAACACTGCCACCACACTTGTATTTAGCTTTGTCCAAAAAATTGGCAATGGGGAATTAAAATAAGTGGATCAACAGTTCGAAAAAGTGAATAAAAGTTGGACCAGCTTTCAGCAAAACACAATTTCTTTGTGGATAATGTAAATGCATATGTGAATAGAAACGTAAATTAAAGTGTGTGTTTTGTAGCAGTAATGCTATTGAACCTAAACAAAATTCAAATAGATCCTTGAGTTGCCAAGGTTGTTATATCAAGACATGGTCGGTTCATTTAATTCTGGAACTTTTGATGAAATCCCATGAGCTTTTTTCTGGATACTTAAATGGTGATAATTGATGATATTTGATAATGATCTGAGCTGGCACACGTAGTGAGTGAGAATCTATCTTCCATTTCCTTAGCAAACTCCGAGTTTTTGGTGTGTGTAATATTATGTTGAATTTTACGGTACAGTATCAATAGCTGGTTTGGAAACCCAACAGTCGAATCTAAAGCACACATTTCCAGTCTGGTCAAGATGGCAGGGAGGATTATGGGATTGCCCACACCCGCCTCACCCCAGGATCTTTTTGAGCAGTCCACCATTAGGCAGGCCAATATGAATATATCTGACACATCTCATGTTTTGAATTCTGAATATGTGTGGATGAACTCTGGGATGAGGTACAGAATCCCAACCGGTACAAACAATCAATCATCCCTCTGTCAGTTAAACTCATCGATGTGAATACGGAGGACAGACAGAAACACGGTTGTAGCAGCTGAATTGAGCAGGCTCTCAGGAATAGCCAAGGAATTTCTATTTGAGGTTTTTCAAGAATATCTGCAAGTGGTCACATGCTTCTGAATAATGAAAGTCATGTATACTGATCCAAAGCTACACAACACCGACTAAAAAACAGTATTGTTCTCTAAGCAAGATTTGTCCCATTTTATAGATATTTTGGGCATCTCGTCTTTTTTGACAGGACAGTAAGTAGGACGTGGGGAGCGAGAGCAGGGAAGACATGCAACAAAGGGTCAGGTCGGAACCGAACCTGCAGCGAATTACGAATTTATGTCACAACCATCCTGATAGGAGAAAATGTAAATGCCCATGGGTTTGTTTTTAAATATATTGTCTGGTCTTGACCTACTCTGTAAAGCACCTCAAGATAGTGCATGTTATGATTTGGTGCAAGACTTGAATTGAGTTAAAAGGATAAAGTGCAGTGTGGAAAGTAGATTTTCTGAGAAAATTATCTCTGTCTGCTCATATAAACAAGCCTTTTAGAATTAATAGTTCCAGTAGTTGTAAAACACACTGCTCTAACTTGATGGTGCTACTGCAAAGGTCTTCTGTGACTCACCACGCAATCATCTGCACCGTGAGTCTCGTCCATGATCGGTGTGCCACCGCTCCCGACTCGCTCAAAGTGCCTCTGTGTGTCGGCCTAAATGGTCAGGAAATATAAGGCCACTCACAGAGGCCTTATATTTCCTGACGAGAACGTTTCCCCTGAATGGTCACATCAAAGCAGTGAACCCACAGACTCACATTAGAGCAGACAGTGGAACTGCATCCCATCCACTCTAGTTATTGGCGAAAGGGCAGCCATCTCTGTCCTCTCAATGTCTTTATCCAAAAGAAATAATAATGCCACCACTGCAGCGCATAGAGAAGAAATATCCAGAGGGTGCAGACAGAGTTGTCACACGGCTAAACAAGTCTAACTATACTCCTCAAACACGGAACAACAGAGAGAAGAGATTAAGCCAGACCACTGACTGCTCAAGATATAAATCTCATGAAAACAACTCTGCTTAGGGTGTGTGTGTGTGTGTGTGTGTGTGTGTGTGTGTGTGTGTGTGTGTGTGTGTTTTCTTTTGAAGCTGGAATAGATGTTAAATCATACGACTTTGAGAGAATCTTGGTGTCAGCGATTTCCAACCATTAGAGGGTCTATGACTGTTCAATAATAGATAAGGCTTAATGGCTTCTTTGCTGCTGCTTCTGGCTATGTTTGACATGTAGTGAGATAATGAATGTAAAAGAGGGCTTAGGATATAGGTCACATGGTTAACATCCTATTTTGGTGCTGAAAATGTCCCCACATTTCCCTGGTATCCTCTCACCATCACCTGGGTCACACATTTCTAAATAGCAATATAAAATATTCAGGGTACAAACAATCGATGCTTGTACATCTAACTCTCTGGAGGATCATTTTTTTATTTTACGAGATAGTGCGTTGGTCTGTATATACAAATATTCACAAATAAGAGGGGTGAGCAAATGTTCCTCATGCATGAAGAGCAACGGCTTGTCTTCCTTCCTTCATTTTATTGGAGAGAAAATGGATTTGACATGAAATGATATGCTTAGCGGGAAAGTCTCATTTCAGCTTGAGGAGTTCTACATATTTTTTTCTCCAGATAAAACACTTAAACTTTGAATGCTGGATAAATACATAAGTTGTGGAACCAGTTTGTTTTTACACTACAACATGGACTTGCCAGTATGGCTGAAGTATGCCACTGGCATTCAGCTATTTAAATAGTTTGGTAAATTGTCTGTGTTTATATATTTGCTATGACGACTCAAAGTGCTTTACAGTACAGTCGTTTTTGCCATTCAACCATTCACATAGTGAATCTATGTGGCTCTTCTTCTATGAGAACTATGGACACTTTGGCATGTGGAATGAATGGAAAACTGGAATCAAACCCCTGAGCCGTGGCCATAGCAAACAGGTCCTTTCACAGCACAGGAACATTTGGATTTACTGTACATACGTCACTCAACCATAGCCAAGCGATATGGTGACAGCTTTGCATAGGCATCGAAATGACAGCTGATTCATACCATGAAACCATATACTCAGCACCTGACATATGAACAGAATGAAAATATATCATGGTGTTGGCATCAGACATCCAATGACAGAGTGACAGTCATGATGTAGAGCAGCTTTTTCTTATATATATTCAAGAGTATGCTCTTTCAATTTGAGGGAACAATTCATTCACTTCAAGTTCAGATTGTGTGTTATCCTTACTCAAACCCTGCTCTCTCACTCAATTTGCGCATGCAAATGTAGTCGGCTCCTGCTCAAAAACCATGTCTGCACTTAGATATACTGTTGCTGCACAAATGTCCTATGCTTCAGTTTGAGTCGTTCTCCTCACGGTCAGGCTGCGTCTGTGCGCTCATGAAATCTTCTACTCTCACATTTCTGCACTCACTCTTGGATCTACGTGAAAACAATTTGTCTTATTCCTGCCAACCAGTAGAACATCTTTATTGACGGTGACCAATAAAATTGTCACTGCTTCTTTTCGGGCGCGTCACTGATTTAATCAGGTTCAGCAGATCACTTGCTAACATGAATCACACAAGTCTGAGACCTTCATAAACATTGACATGTATAAAACAGAGAGCATGGGAGGTAAAACTGATAGTTGGCTGCATTTTGTTCTTTGTTGCTCAGCAATTATGTTTGTTTAATAATGTGTAATTAACACTTGAAAGCAAAGTATGTTAACATGGATGTATTCACATGCTGTAAATTGGATTTTACCAGTTAAAGATGAAGATAGTAATTGCACCAATTAAAATACTTACTTGAAAGTGATCTGCTGGACCTGGTTAAACAGTAACCGCCCATAAGGGAGTCTGGGAGCAGAATGTACACGGGCAATAGTTTTATGAGAAAATGAACTGCTAGATGTATGGCTGTGTTCATTTAGTCAACAAATACTATGACATAAATATTAGTTGGCAACCTTTTCCTTACACAAAATGAAAAAGTGTAACCTTTGAAGACATGAACCAAGTTTTATGTTTCATCAACAAAAACAAACTAAACATTAATGTGACACAGAGAGAGCAGTTCTGTGAGAGTTTGAAAATAATAACTACATTTACTGAGGAATCTGCTGCAAATCAGAGAGACATGGACACTGTGTGAACTGTGTGAACTGTAAACTGTGTCTTGTCCAACTTGTGTCCACTTACAATTACCAGAGCACAATCAAACATGGTGACTGCTGTAGCCTCAAGAAAGCTTTTCTTCATAATATACAGGACAACAGAGACTGAAACTTCAGTGAATAGAACTCGACTAAAAATGTCTTTTGTATTTCTTGAGTAAAACTAACAACGGTCAAGTGACTACAATGTGACAAAAACTACAGTTTTATTATAGAGCAAACACAATAAATCAGCTCTCACAATGAATGCTGATTTATGGAGCTTACAGAATAGTCAAAGGTCATAGCTGTGTAAACCTGTGTAAACAGTGTACACCTCAGTTAACCTTTTCTTGACTGTAACAAGATTTTTTTAAACATTGTCTGTTATTTCATTGAATGTTTCCTCATTGTGTTGATGACAGAAGAATTCACTGTGTTACAGAGACTTGACCAGCTTTTGCCGGTTCTGTTCTGACGTGGCCATTTGCTGCGTGTCTTCCCCCAAATTGTCTTTTCCCATGTAAGAGAAGCAATATCCCAGAAAATATCAATAAGAAAGTGCATATGCTGTAGTAAATCATATTTATTTAGTTTTTAGGTGGCAGAGTCGATGATCCTTGTGCCTGTATCAACATAGCATATTGAATTTGTCTCGATGTGACATTTCATATTGGTACAGTTATAATCACACATATGAGGTTCTAAATCAGTGAGAAAGTCATTTAACAGATCACGAAATCCAAACTCATAGTTTTGGTTCTATCATTATAACAGAGGGAATTTATTCACCCGCTCCCAAAGAACTCAGAACTCCCACATTCAGTTGGTCATTTTTACATTGCATTACATTACATATCATTTAACTGATGCTTTTATCCATAGCGACTTCCAATAAGTGCATTCAACCATGACAGCAATAATCATGGAAGTAAATTTGCTTAAAATGAACAAACTACAAAGTGCTAAATGTAAGTGCAATATATAAGTGCATCTTGACTTAGACCATCTTCTTAGCCAAGGTGTAGTCGGAATAGATGTGTAGGCTTTCTGATGTCCCGATTTCAATGGGGAGCAAACAGTTGAGATATTGTTTAAGTGGCTAGGTGTCCTTCAGCAAGCCTATTGGCCGATGCAGAGCGTGGTGGACGGGCTGTGGTGTAAGGTTTAACCATGTCCTGGATGTAGACTGGGCCTGATCCGTTCAAATCATGGTACAGAAGTACTAGTGTCTTGAAGCGGATACGGGCAGCCACTGGTAACCAGTGAAGGGAGCGGAGGAGCAGTGTAGTGTAAGAGAACTTAGGTTGGTTGAAGACCAGTCGAGCTACTGCCTTCTGGATGAACTGCAGAGGTCGGATGGCACAAGCAGACAGACCAGCAGGAAGGGAGTTGCAGTGGTTTAGGCGGGAGATGACAAGAGCCTGGACCAGAACCTGTGTCGCCTTCATTTCACATCTGAACTTAGTGTTTGTTAAATGTCTTGTTTGCAGTTTTCTCTTGACACAAGTGCTGTGCTTGAGTGATTTGGCTGCTGGTGCCGTCTCTCTGTGTGTACATGCGATAAGACAGGTGGTTGTTAAACATGGCTGACATTAGTCAGGAGAAATGTGCTGAAATTGAGGTGAGGAAGTATAAACAGATCTCTGTTAATGGGTCCGTCCCTCAGGGTTTGCTGCGCACTGAAGCAGAGAGATAGCTACAGACCCTCCCATGCTGTTGGAACGCTCTCTGAGAAAATTAGATGCAGGTTATTGATGAGCAGCTTCTCTGACTGTCAGCTCAACCAGTGCAACGATGGTCACGATGGTGGAAGGATGTCATTATCAAAGATTAGAATATGTAGCAATGGGGGGGCAGCACTTTTTAACCAACATTTTGCAAAAGGTTTACAATAAAACCAGCCTCTTTATCTTTACAATGTATTCAAGCATCTTTGTACAAGCATCACAACACCAGTTTCTTCAGCAATGATTTGAACTAAAAGCCGGAATCAAGCTTTTTTTTTACTTGTTTTCCTTGTTTTGTTTACATCAGCTCGGTCGATTGTGTTTGAAAACCTCATCACCATTTAGAAGCTGTGAGTGCTGCTCTCCAGGAAACACAAGAGAAGCAGAACAAGCTCCACTAGCAACTCCTAAGTAGGTGATTAAAACAAGCCCTCTCAACATCACACACACACACACACAATTCATGAACACACCTTTCAATAGCTGGAGTCACACAATTAGCATGAAATTCCATTTACAGTTGTCTGACACCTGACTCCCATATTTATTTCTTTATCAGCTGTGCCAAGTTAAAGTGCAGTCTTTGTGAGTGTGAATGTAGTGTGGATCTTAAATGCCTCAGACGACTACTGATTCAGAGACACATGAGCCTGCAAAGGATCTCACAACGCCACTTGTAATTATCACTGGAAGCTGACGTGAAATGTTTTTACCAGTTGCCACTGTATGTTTTAAGCAATTAATGATCCAAATCCTTTTTTCCGGAGTGATGGTAATTCGAATAGTATTTGATCCACACTGAATCTCAAGAGGGATTGTCAATTATGTACAGACATTTATGGCTTGAGTCGTCCTGCAGCTGCTACAGGGTTCTGTTCTGATGTGGCCATTTGCTGCGTGTCTTCCCCCATTTTGTCTCTCCCCATTTCACGCTCACATTCCTGTCAATAAAGGCAACAATACCCCAAACAATATCTTTCAGAAGTGTTTTTGCTGCAGTAAATCATATGTATTTTGTTTTTAGGAGTTGCCCTTGTGATGATTCTTGTGCCTGCATCAACATAGCATATTGAATTTGTAAGGATAACTGTAACCTTTCTATGAAATATTGAGACTACTGACAAGTATAACTGTAAATTGGAATTTCATATTGGTACATTGGAATTTATGGTTACAATAGGAACCTATGGAAGACAAAGTAGCTGAAAGAATCAATGAAATTAATATTTGTATTGCATATTTTTATAGTCCATATGATACATATGATACCATGTTTCTGAGACGATTTTTGGATTATTGTTGACTTCTTAGTTACTAGGAAGGCTTTTAACCATCTGACTACACTCCACCCGAACCATCAGGTCCATGTTAGCTACACACTTAGTTGTCTTACTTGAATATAGTGGAAACTATCTGCAGGTGTCATGACGCAGGAAGGAATAAACATTGTTGAATTGAATTAACCTGTCAGTTATTTTCCACACAGGTCACCCAGGCAAAGGGGGGTATGAAATGTAAAGGGAAAATGACTGGAGTAGAAAGATTATTTAAAATGAAAAGTAGGAAAAATTAAAAGCTTCGATTGTCGCCAAATAGCCCGTTAAACTGACAGTCTCTGTGGACGCTCTGCCGACAGCTGAACATGTCTGATAAGAAGTGAGCCAAGGAACACTGACAGAAAGAGAGGTACCAAGACTTTAAGAGAGATGACAGAGGGAGAAAGAGAGAGGGAGGGAGGACAGGGCAGTCTATGGAGGATGATGATGCTTATTTGACGGAACAAAATTTTATCCAATATTAACTTGAATAACTTGCACTCACAAGCGCTGTTTCTGAACAAGCACAACTTTGACTGTAATATGATAATGTTGGTTTCATGCCCAGAGGAATCATTTGCATTGGATGTTTGGCACAAATTGGTTGCAGATGTTTTCTGTTTAATTAACTTAATGAAGAGGGAAACATGTTCTCTGACAACAAACTGGAGAGGAAGTGCTTTATAAAAAAACATCCGTCAACGAGTGAAACAATGTGCAAAAGGACTGTGATGTATGCAGTATACCATATTCATTACTTATGAAATATAAAATTATTTGTATGATTTGCATTTTTCAGCATCTACATAGTACCTTGTTGAACCTGTTTTTGTCAGAAATGGTCCCTGTATGATCCAGACTGAAGCTTGTTGTTGCTATAATCTTTTAATTATGCAGTGCACAGTGATAAACATGCCTGTTTGTAATAGGCTCTTTGCTCAGCCTGTGGTTCGCTGGTTGCAGCTCTCTTTCTGAAACTGAAAAAATGACCAGCAGTATTTGGGCAGCTGTGGCTCAGGAGGTAGAGTGGGTCATCCACTAACCAGAGGGTGGGTGGTCCGAGCTCCTCCATTCTGTGTGCCAGTCTCCTTGAGCAAGACACTGAACCCCTGACAGCTGTACCGTCAGTGTGCGAGTGATGTGAGAAAGTGCTGCACATAGATTCACTGAATGAATGGGTGAATGAAAACACTATAATGCAAAGTGCTTTGAGCTGTTATGAAGACTAGAAATACTCGATATAAATACAGACCAGTTTACTGAGCCATGGCATTGAGATACGGGCTGCAGGACTCAAAAAGCTGTTCACCTGTTTATTCAAAGTTTGGTGAAGCTCGACTCATTACGCAGAACCTCAAACAGGAGAATCAAGTTATTGTTGCCGTGATTGACGATGTCACTTGTGTTATTAATGAGTCACCGCTGCTACAGAGCGCCGGTTGCCTCTTTATTCGAAGTTTATTATTACGAATTGTATTGTGTGACCAATTTCTGCACTGCACGTCCTTGGGCTCTTAAAAAAACACAAGCCAAGTACGAAGTTGGTATGCGAGTCAAATTAATAGCCTATAGTAATGACCTGTTATTTTAGAAGTTGTATTAGTTTTCCTTATTATTCCAGTGGTATTATGATATGATCACTGTGCTATACAAGATGACAAATCTCTGCTTTAGCTTTACTCTGCCAAATTTATGAGAAGTCAGGAAATACTCTTGTACAAAGTCAGCCGACGGGGCTTCGATGTGGACGCTGAGATCAGAATGTGAATAATGTATTCGTTCACTCACAGTATGCACCTGAAAAACTCTAAGTTTGTAGAGGTCTGCTACGTATTCCCGCCCTATGCTCCTGCAGCTGAATAAACAAAACAGTTTTTATTTTAATCAAATTCAGCACATGTAAGAGTAAAACTGAATATTTTCTTTTGGACCTCCATGGAAATATTTATGAGCAAAGGTGACTCACACTATCAAGCTGAACATCCAACCAATACTCCCTTCTGAGCTGCCACAGCAAGATTTAAATAACAACCCCAGATCTGAAATAAACAAGGGCAAAAAGAACACATTGGGACTGAGCTCTCACATCCACAACAGAGCAGATGATGTTGTCCACTGCGTGTTTTGATCCTCATTCCTCCCGAACTGCTTTGTTTTTATTAACTATTTCCCTCTGCAAGCTATTTTCACAGCTGCACTGTTTTCTTCCTGTTTCCCTGCTGCTCTGTGGCTGGCTGTTATGGACGAATGAGCGGACTCAAAGAAATTACCTTGGATTGGCCCCATGCAATGAAAAAAAACAAATACAAATAGCAATGGCAGGTTTTTGTGTCTGAGAATAAAAGATGTTCTCACATTTTTCATGACCCTAGATGTTGTAATCGTCCTCTTATGCTCCGTCAGCGTGAAAGACACTTTCAGATATTGTATTGATTCTCTTTTTGTATATTTGGCCTATTGAGTGCAAATAACACTTCATTAAAATGTAGACACAGTTTGTACATATGGATGGAGTTCACCGAAACCATGCAGCTCTGGTTATCTTGCAGTCTTTTCATGTACCTGCCAATATCCCTGTCTCCTGCTTCCATTGTCGACTGCACGGTGCCACGTGCACACTCAGCAATCCATGCTCATCAACCCTGCCCACCTTATACCTTTAATCCATTGTGCACCTAAATAAACTGTCCTTTGACAGCACAGCTTGTCAATAGGACCAACAGGGACATAACACAGGAATATTTCTCTCATCAAGTTCTCAGAGTGCCGCTCATTGATTGAAAGTTCGATCCATTGTTGTACCACTTTGGGTCTATACACCTCTGCACAACCTGGAGGGGAAAGAGCAAGTCAGCAATATTACAGTGAAAAACAATGTTTTTCTTTGGCAGGGTTATGATCTCATTACAAAGATGACCAAAGATTTGCAAGTTGCAAGACATTCATAAAGAGACCAACCCTTCTGCATTGTTTACTATGTAGTTGGTGGATAATGTGTGAATTTAAAGCAGGGTAAGGTTCTGTCTGCAACAGTTCAAATCCTCCTATAATTTATTTTCTAAGCCTCTTGCTGTATGAAAAGTATGCTCCAGTAGAACAATGTCACAGCCAGATTTACGACACAATAATGTTAATAGAAAACATAAAATTTATACAATTTTCTATCTTAAAGGAAATGCAAGAAATCTGTTTATTTGCTGTCTTTTTAGATAGAGTTAGACAAGAAGATCAGTACCGCTCTCGTGCCATGTGCTATCATCAGCAGACAGTTAGCTTAGCTTAGCATTTATAGACCAAAAAATTGAAGCTAGCTGGGTACAGTCCGGGGCCACCCAAATCTGAGCAAAATGTTAAACTATCCAAACAAGGACTCTCACTGCTTTTGTTGCTGCATGGAGTTTCAAGGGAGCAATAGGGTGTATAGGGCCCTGGGGGTTGTGTGCTACCAGCTCAGTGTCAGGTTCTCCATTGTTCCACTGCTGCCCAACTTATAGCAGTCCACATCCTGTTGTTGTGTCTCTTGATGCTTTAGGCAATTTGGACAAAGCCAAAAGTTTATGGTGGCTATGGCTCCTGTGAGCAGGTGGATATTTATGATGAGGGAGATGACACTGGCACAGACTCCCTGCAAAGTAAGGTCTGCCCTGGGGCCAGCGATGTCCCCGCTGAGGCTTTGCTCTAATGGGTAGGAGCAGCTGCTGGTGGTCCGCCTCGGCCATCTCCACCTTAATATTACAGACAGGGGAGGATTTGAGTACCTGTTGCTGTCACCTCATATGAAGACAAGTACAGGAATGCTGCTATCGCCCCTAGGTGTCAAGGGGGCATTTGGGTACACAACTATTTGGTCCACTGGCTGGTATGCCAAGCTAGAGTCACACAGCAGCTGTGTTGGCCCATCTGGATTCACTGGGGTACATAAGCCACCTGGTTCCCACAAGGTCAGTGAAATATCTGGGCTTGTTCTGGATTCAGTCCCAGTGAAGACGTGTCTGACACACAAGAGAACCACAATCATGGAATGTGTTGCCAAATGCTTTTCACACAGGTCAGTTTCAGTGGGACAGTGCCAGAGCTTGTTGTGTATCCTTGCTGCTGCTCCATAGGTTGTGCCCTTGGGTCTGTTGCAAACATGCCCACTCTAACTTACTCTCTTTGCCATAGAGTTGTATGAGTTGAGAAGCTGTACACCTTTCCACCACTGCCACTCCTGCCAGCCTTTTTCAGGAGGTTGAGGATGTTGGACCCAGAGGCCATGGATTGCAAAGATCTAGGAGTTGCTGAGAGGTAGTCTGTGGCCAAATAGTCAGATTGCATATGTTGGTCAAGGTGCAAGGTAGGATTTGGCTCCCAGAGCCCTAAGGCCTTAACCCTCATTTGTGATCCTGTCGTTCTTCCAGCATTTCTTTACACCGGGACCTGCAGAATGTACATTAAGGGGCTAGCTGGCAGCAATTTTCTACTAACCATGATATGTGTGATGAGCTGTCCCCAGGGGCTCATCCCCTGGCTCTGAAGTTTTACAGGAGGAGCTGTTTGAAATGGAAACTTGTGCTGATCACCTGGGTCCTTCAAATAGCTCTTTGTGTTCAGCAGTCCAGTGTTTGCCTGCGGTTCCTCTGTTTGAAGACAGCCTTCCCTTTGGCTCTTGCTTCACCCAAGAGACTGAGCAAGTGTAATTCTCTCTTTGTGGATGCAGTGTCTCTCAGGTTTGTAACAAAGCCCTATAGACTAACCTGAAAGTCTTTAAGAAGAACTGTATAAAGCTGCATGGACCACATTAGGTCTCCCTCCACAAACAGTTTGCCTCATATGCAAGTCACATTAGTCATGCCTGTGATGAAATAGCATCTAGCTCACTGGATAATGGATCTGATCCCCCTTGTGATGTTAACCTTCTGAAAAACAGTTATGTTCTTGTTTTTCTCTATTTGTTATATATCTTTCTGTGGTTATTAACATCTAATTTGGGTGAAAATTAAGTGCCTGAACTGTTTTCTGGTCTGTTCAATTTGCTGCTCTGGTTCTAAGAGCATAGGCATTGAGTCACCTCACTGAGCCTCATGACTCACAATTTGGTTTATAGTTGTCTAATGGTTACTGGGTTGCTGAAAAGGTGTGCTTATGTAAACATTGTATTGTGCATTACAGTGAGCCAGGAAACATTCATCAACACTTCATGAGTGGGATGTGTGGGCGTTCGCTGCTGATATAGTCTGCAGCAATGATGTCACACACACAGGTGAATTTGATATAATGTTACTGACATGAGGGGGATGAATTGTTCCAGGTTGACTTTCATTCATAAAACCATGTTTACATACACAAACACTCCTTTTCAATCAATCACCTGAATTGAGTTAGCTATGTAACTAGTATAAAGTCCCATATAAATAATCTAATCCAGAAAATATTTCATGGGGAACAAAGATGAAAGTCTACTTAGGGCCTGTGTTCTAATGTAGATTTAGTTGGTTTCGTTTTTCACTTGATAAGTCTCTTGTTTTGTTTCGCCCTTGTGCATGAAATTTATTTGTTTTCCACACAATGACATCAAGGGGGAGGATTAATCAGACAATGTTTGTGATTCCGTTGAACATGATGTCTCAGGTGCTCGAGTCTTTCAAGCCCATAAGGTCTGACTTTGATGAGATTCGGCCAGATGATGCATTCTGCCACTGCTGATGAGATTAACATATTACACACTGCGGGGAACTGACTTGAATTGCTCTCAACACATCAAATTGTAAAAGATTACATTTCAGTAGACTGTCTCTATCAAGCTGTATCGAGTGTATTTTTGGAAACGTTAAGATGACACACAGATATCTAACCCTAACTGTTTTTAGCCCTATTTGTTATTGTTTAAAGCTAGGATGTATTCCACAAGGCTGTATGTCACAACTAATAATGGACACCATGATTTACATAGAACCTGGAGGCTAATCAATATGAAACTGTAGAAAATACTGTGCATTTGATAAAATCATGTCAAGTTTTAGCATGTATGGTAACCCACCATACGTGCGTACCACCAACAAGAGCAGTGTTTGACTTCGCTACCATATGAGGGGAAGCTCTGGGAAAATGATGAATAATAAAAGGATTAATTATTTCTTACCCACACCACCTAGGGAAGATCCCCATATGGAGTTTCCAGTGAATGAATTAAACTCACAGATGTTTCAGCATCTGGTTGGTCCTTTTGGCATTTGCAGAGGCAGGATACATCACAGAGGGGGAACCGAACATGCTCTTTCCCCCTGTTTTTGCGTGCACGATTAGGCACTTCAAAGGTTTACACTTAAGTAAAATAAACGCCTGACAGGCCCACCTTCAGCTTCCCGTTGGTCTGAATTCATGCTGACATTTCCCGATTGTCTGCCAGGCATGTCACTCAAACAGTTAAGTCAAGGCAACTGGTTTTTACCTCCAGAATTAAAGAGCTATCACTTTGATTTCGCTGAAAGTGCTTAGTCGGCTATTCTTGTTTACCTGAAGCACAGGGTCAGGAAGGCCAATAAAAGAGCGCAAATTGAGTAGTTGCCAATTTGCTGAGTTGAGAGAAATGCATATGCAAACTTATATACGCTCGGCAGTGTTATGCATAAGGATTATGAAGCAGTGTGTTTAGTCATATTTTGACATAAAATTGGCAGTGGATTATGCTGCAGGAGAGAACTGAGTTTTATGGATGGTTTGTTTTCAAAATGAAAACTATGGTCCCTATTCGAATAAATTGGAACAGCTATGACTCTAAACCGACTACAGCCTCAATTCTTCATGAGGGAGCAAATCATGAACTTTTTACAGCTTTTTTCCTGTCCTTTGAATTCTACAGGGGTTAAGCTCTTCATACTCCAAAGATAGAGTTTGGGTGAAGTATGATTTTAATATGAGATAAAAAAATAGTGTTTCAGTAATAGCACCGATGCACAGTTACAAAAACAGATACATATATAAGTATTTCTGATGCATGCATGTGAATGCATCTGAGAAGGTTCAAAGCCCCTCAAAGAAAACTCTCAATCTCACAACCAGAAATAGTCTGTGTCAGTGGAGAGGAGGTGAAGCTCCAACAAGGTGGAACATGTCAAATTTAAGGATTCAGTGCATGACTGCTCAGTTGTACGGTGGATTCAACCACACCGACATGCCAAGTAGAACCGACAGATGAAGGTACAAAAGACAAGAATGGCCCGGCGTGAATCTTTAAAGCAACGGAAATTGTTTCCTTTCTCGTCTCGCTGAGAGCGACATCGTGATAGAGGCACAACCAGCAACAGGAATAAATGAAAACTCCTATACTTGGTCATTTTTAACATAGAACAGAAAACTGTTAACCAATTCTGTTTATCATTTATAAAAAAAATATTTTGTAATGTGTACATAAGTATAAATGCTTACACCAGCAGAGAGGAAAACATTAAAAAAGTTAAATGTACAATATGTGACATATAATAAAAGACCTAGTTTGATGAAGCCGCAAAGCATAAGTTGCTGGTGAGTCACAAGTGCATACTGGAGGAAGAAAAAGGGCCTGTGGTGCGTAGCACTCCAAAATAGAATATACCTTTGGCTACTATGGGTCTCACAATCAAAATGAAACACCTAGTTAGATGATGATGTGAAGCAGCATGGAATCATGGGACTTGTGTTAGGTTTAGTGTTAGTCCTTACCACCTTTACTGATGAAAATCTGCCTGGCCTGACGCAGGAATAATTTACATAGCGCAGCAAATGGCAGTGAATCATCATATTCCAGTACAGTTACCAAAACAAGCAGTGGAAGGAAATAACATCTACCTGGCTAATGGGCTAGCAGTGTGTTTTCCCTTCTTCATACATTACCCTGGAAATTACAGCAGTAACGGGTTGAGTGGATATGACACAAATAAAAGGTGAACAAAACAAAATCTCCCATTATCTTGAACAACATTTGGGACAATTTAAGAACAAACATCAACAAAATATACAACATAGGTCTACAGTTGTTTTTAGACATTTTAAGAAAGAATTGCTGCATATAATATGTTTAAATGAACCAGCGCCTCTTTGCCAAAAAGTGTATAAATTCTTCTTTGTGTGTTGTTGTTGTATAACAAAACCTCTGCCTGATAAAAAACACAAGCGGATGAATCTTTTATGTATCAAACATACCTGAATATGTGTTATAATCCGTAGTGTTGCCAAATTTGAGATGTAATAACCAACTGCGGCTGCACAGACCAGCCTGGATTAGAAAGTTTATCCCTCTCTCAATCACATCATTTAGACTTAATCTGAATCAGTTATGTCACACTACAGTTGCATGTCAGACTCTGCAGACCATGACTTCCTTTAGGTTCTCTGACAAGCGTTTCAATTCAAAGTGTCCCATTACAGCAAGAGGGGCACTGCAGCAGTTGTAGCCTGTTTCTGTGCATTTTCCTCAACAGAGTATTTGTTAGTATGCATCAGGAGCTGTGGTTTGATGAGGAACTTTAATTACATGAAATGACTTTTCTGTTATTTCATTCAGTCAAAATCAATAACGTTTTGAAAGCAAAGGAGCCCGAGAGAACAAAGTGGTGACCTCATATAAGAGAACTCAGGTTGACACTGGAGAGATTACTAAGTTGTTTTTCAGATTCTATATAAAATATGCTGTAAATGTTTTTTTTCGGTGCTAAAAATAATGATTTCACAAACGGACCCTGAGCTCAGCCATGGTTTTATAAAGGGTTGATTTTTCTCTATTTGCCTTGTCCTGTCCACAGTTGTTGAAATGACATATTCTTTCCATTCTACAGTGGATTGACCTGCTTAACTGTGATGATAAAAACTTATTTTTACTCTTTTATCAGTTGAGAGGTCCTTATTCAGCTTCCGTCTAAAACACCTTTCCAATCTACGCAAATTCTCATCGGTTCTCAATCTGTTTGGCACTGACAGATGTGGCTCTTTGTAGCATCCTAACTTCACTGTGACGGATAATGGGACATTTGTTTTGATCTTCACAGAGCGTGCCATCTGTCCGAAACACCCACAGATATCTGTTTTTATCTGTTAGTTCCTGCACAGAATATGTTATGAGTAAAGTGTGGCAGATTTACAACACAAAGAGGTTCGTTATTATCTCTAGCTGACAAAATGCAACTGTTATAACAAAATATTGTGAGTGGTTCACTGGCTAGGTCTGTATCGTGATGTTGGTCAGGTGGTGAACATGGGATGTTTCTTATAACATCGATTTAACAAACTTTGGAGCAGAGCAGCAAAGAGATATGTATAAAAAAAAAACAAGTCAGCTTCATAGCCTTGGCAAAGCACCCGAAGAAGATGATGCTAACATCGAAGAGGAATGAAGACAGTCATGCAACAACAGCCACTATTGAAATGAAATGGAGGCCGAGGGCCAGAGCCCTGCGACAGTCGCCTGTTACACTGTCCCATCCTCATCACCAAGTGGCGTGACAGCATTACATAAAATATTGGCTTGTGAACTGCCTTTTTGAAGAGTGGTGGGGTGGAGCCTGACTGCGAGCTCAAGGGCACGCCCACCTACACCTACAACCTGCACCCATTGGACGGTAGTTGCTCTCGATCACACAGTGCTCTTGCCCCAATGCATACTGTGCTAGATTTTACTCTGAATGGAACCATAATTTACTAAATGAACATCATGCTGTATTGAAAAGATTTTAAACTAGTGATTGAGACTATAAACTTGGTATGAAAGTTTTCACTCATGTTATATAGTCTATAGAGTTCTCATAAACCTCTGTTGAAACTGACTTTAAAACCTCTGCTGGACATTTGAGAGAATACAGGTTTCAAGCACTTGCATAGTGAATGCTTGGGACTGACACCAACGTGGAGACCCAAAGACAGATAGAGTTCCAGTTAGGCACCCTCACGATTTATCTATTTTCATTTCAACCATTCAGGCTGGTACCAGGATAAAGGGATGATGGAGTTTCCAGGGGACACAAAAAAAGAGAAGAAGCCAGCAGGGACACAGTTGATGAATAGCAATAACCCACACACAACACATGCAGTATAACAGATGAAGCAGTGGCAGAATAAAGACAATTCCTATTTGGCAAAAAAAAGGAGCACAATCATCTCTTTTGTGTTAACGTGTAATGAAACTGAAGCTAAACAAAGTGGGAATGCTGTCATTTCAAGTGTGTGCTTTTTGTTTTCGAAAAAAGGGTTTATTGAGTCCAAATGAACCAACACATTACGTGGCTTTCAAAAACCGCTTTTCTCTCCAGCATCAGTAAAATCTGAGGGACAAACCTGGAGTTGTGCAGTGTAACGTAATGGTCACAATTACATTGTTTTCCATTGTGTTTTTGGTCTGTACAGCGAAATTGCTTTACCCAGCCATCTGTTTGCTCTTTGTCTGTCTTTCTCTTGTTCCTACTCCATGTCATCAAGAGCGGCTAATCACAAAGGTGAAATGAGGACTGAAAGAACACACACAACGTACAATTTAACAAAGTAAACACAGGAGAACATTTCTGAAAGAAGAAGGAGGAGTGTGTCTGTGAATAAGAAATAACCTTTGAGATCCTTCTTTGTTGTTGTTTTTACAACTTCCTCTAATTTCACTTCTTCAGGAAGATTATGTGAGTACAGGGTTGTTACCGCACAGGAAGTGAGGGTGAGTCACCAAACCTTTATAGTCAGCTGTAAAGTTTGAGTTTTTAAATCAATACTAAATAATCAAACAACACTGGACCTCTGTAATTAAAAAAGACTCTTATAACCTCTTATAATTAAAAAAAACAACTGAGCTTTCCTACGATTGTTGTAACTACACAGATCCGATGCTCTTCATACATGTCTTTCTTTTTACAAGAAATAAAAAAAAACATTTATCTTCCCTTCCTCTTTAAAGTCTCCTCATCTCAGGTCCAGCGACAAACATGTTAAAACAACAGAAAAATTAATAATCGGGAAGTATCACATTGTCCATTGTCCATGAAAAGTCACTTAACATTATAAACAAATCAAATCATAAACAGTGGAGAATTGTTATTTTGTGTATTACAGTCTATTGATCTCTTATTGATTCCAGTCATTTCACTAAGAAACATTTCTTGTCAAAATAAAATCCTACACAAAGCTCACAAGAAATTCCACTTTAAGCGAAGTATTTTCTTATTAATGTTACTTTTTTAACTGCTAATTTATTTGATTTTAACCACCTTATTGGGTTATAACACTTTGAATACTTTTTAAAATTGTATGAACAACAATGAATAAACAAACAGTTAAAATTGTTTCCTCGTGTTAGGGACAAAAGGTACAAAAAAAAAGATCAATACTGTCAATACTGTGAGACAGGATGTGTCTCCAAGTGGGAGGTGACACTGTGACACTCTGAATTTTAACTTCAAGTTTGAAATTGTCTTGAATCAATGTTTTACTTCATTTTAGTAATAACTACAGAGGAATAAATAGTGAGCGGTGTTTTGGAAATCTTAACCTTTGTTTCTGCTTCAGTCAGAAGGTAGTAAATCACTCTCTTATGACAACTTAACCTAAAAGACTCTATACTATTTCTGCCAGTGGTTCATTACAATCACAAATATACTGAATTGTGTGTTGTGTGCTCTCTGTGTGCTCTCTGTGTGCTCTCTGTGTGCGTGTTTAATTGTGTGCAAACATCTTTAATTACTGCACTCGTGCTCTTCCTGCATCCTGCCTGTAAATTGTGTGTTTACTGATCATGCGCTGTGTGTGTTGTAGAAATAAAATGATTGCATGGGCAGGAGAGATATGATTATCTAGGATGTCCAAAAGACTGTGCGATGTCACTTGGTGGGATAAGTGTGAGGCAGCAATTGAATAGAGGTCCATTATTGCCAGCAGAGGGTTTCTGATGATGTTTGTGAAAGCTATTATAACGCAGCAATTGAAAGAGCTGAGAGCTCAATACAGACTGCTCTCCACCACAGCCGGCTTTTTATGTGAAGCACTCGGCGATGGATAGGAAGCCATCCGCTGGTGTCTCACTTTAGAGAGCGGGGGGAAGGAGAGACAGAACCAAGGGAGAGAAGGAGGGAGGGAGAACGAATGGAAAGATAGAGACATGTGCATCAGTTTGCCAAATATGATTTCAATAATACAGCATCCATCCAAGATGGCTCCAGACCATTGTACTGCCACACTGCTGATCAAAGTGAGAGATGACCTGTTGCAAACTGCCGACAGCAGCTCTGTCACCCTTTTCCTCTCAAGTCAAGTGGAGTCTTCATTTTCTAGTGGTCGAGACATTTTTTAATTCTTCCAGCTGCTCAGCTCAGATCTTTATGGATTTTGTTGACACCACTTTAAAAAATCATTTTGAAATCAATCTTAACACGTCATTTACGCTGCTCGGGTTTGCTGACGAAGAATTCTGCTCCTTCTCAGTAAATATCTTCATTCCTGTCATGTTTCTGGGTCCACCTCAAATACAAACCTAGTTTCAGGACAGTGGATATGCATCATTAAGAATGAATTCCAATACCATTGATAAAACTAAATAATACATAAATACGGAGGAAAATATGAACACAATCTGCTATTTCTTTCCCATAAAAATGGTAAAAGTTTGCAAAGCTATCTGCAGAGATGGACCAATCTGTAAAGAAAGCAGATTGAGTAATTGCTGGGGGTTTGTATGTCCTTGATAAAAGTGAGTGAGGACCATGTGGCCGTTCGTTCTCATCTAAGATCTCGGCAGATTCAATTCTCATATGTTGTTTACACCTGTTTACAGAGACATCTGTTATTCTTCATAGCAGATCATGTATTCATGTCCTGTATCCACACTTCCATATATGGGCATTCAGTAGAGAGTGAACAGGGAAGAGTTCTGTATTTTAAATTTCACTGTCAAAAAAACATGTGGAACTGCACAGTAACTGGGGCAGTAGCCTATGCATGTACAACATGCACATAACAGTGCAGCAGCAACAAAGACGGGATTGAGCAACAGCTCTTTATCCCGGGAACACTACCAGTTTTATTCAACAGGGCCAAACACTGCCAGGTATTGAACCCATGTCTTTGAAGTGCTTTTCCACCCGGGAAGCTCAATCACTTTACATTTGTGCCTTCAATAGGAGAAAGTATATCATACTTTTGCATTGCATCAAAAGCCAAGTGTGATACACATTACTGACTGTTAATGTGCAGCTATAAATAGATGGCTTTCAGCTTTGTTTCAGAAACAAAGCTTATTTTTCTACTTGCCAGCATGTACCTGCCAGCATGTCTTCTATTGTGGGTTTGCAATGTCAGACTAAAACTTTTATGTTTTAAGTTTTAAGATTTTTAAGTTTTTTTCATGTCAGGGCTTCTGTTTGTATGTGCAATAAAGACAGTATGTACTGTCTTTATTGCACATATCTACATTATTATCCCTCATTTGTTTGTTACGTCTCGTATTATGGGTCTCTGTGTTGCGTGTGTTTTATATTGTATCTGTCAATGTAACATTAGTCAGTTCTAAATTATGTTTCTATTCAAATTTACATCAAATGTTCTTTTATTATTGTTCTGGGTGCTTTGAAATGATGAATAACTTTCTTATGTCAATTTCCATTTAAGGATGACTTTATAGCATCTGTCCAGGTACTACAAATAAAAAGAAGCCTCTTGGTGACTTGGTACATTTACAGCAATGTTTATTTATGTGCACTGTCCCTGCTAAACAAATAAAAAACTGGAATGGCACTCAGTAGAGCACATACCTCCACCATGGCCCAACAGTTGCACATATCATAGATATCAGTTATTAAGTGTCTGATTCATATCATCAATATCCATGAATTGTCCCCTGAGAAATGATAGTGAACATGTAAAAAGAAATTCACAATATTAAAGAAAGTGACTACAATAACAGGATGTGCACCCTTTTCCACATCTGCCCCAAAAAAAAGTTTTGCGGAAAATGTGGTTGTTATTGTGTAATCTTGCATACAAACCACCACACAATTGGAAAGGGGGGATAAACAGCATCTCCTTTGCAGAGGTAATAAATGGATGTTTGTGAAATAATACATTTCAAACTCATTAATTAGGTTCTTCTATTTGACTGATGGAAATTTCCTTTGACCTGGGTTACATGCCAGACACACATATACTACACAGTGACATGCAACACATTATTTAGAAGAATTTTGAAATTTCCCATTGATCCCATACTCATCCCTAGGCCTCCGACATTTTAGAGGGTATTAAAAAAGGTATTAGTCACTGGGACAGGCATGACTGGCATGAATAAATACAGCTATGGGTTAGTGGCTCCAAGGCCAAAGACACAGAGTGGCTGAACACCGCTGACAGGTTGACGTCTCTCTCATCTGGGTCAGGGTGGTACATGGGGTGATTCGCCGCGACACCTTTTACCGCGAGACATATTGTAATCTGTATGTTTTGTATTTATTTTTTTCATCCTAGCCTCTTCCTCTCTGCGAGATTAAATTTCTCAGCCTCTGCATCCTGCTGTGTGTCGAGAAAGATGTGAATCTGTACGTTTAGGTTGACGGGAACAGCAGGGTGTGGAATCGCCTGAAAGAAACACACAGGAAGCTTTTTGAAAAGGGAGTTCAGCTGCATTTTGTACAGCCGGTATCTGGTGATTCCTTTTTAAAAGGAAACCATTTCACCCTTGAAGTAGCATCCCATGGAACACAAAGAGGGAGGCTGTCATGCAGGATGAGCACAGGCTCAGAATACACACACATGTACAGACCAACACGTTACCACACACGCTTACTCAAGTTTCACCATTTACACAGTACTTTCATGGGCACGTTGCAGAGCAAAGGTCCCTTTAATGCTCATTGTGTAGTTTTAAGGCCATGGGTCATTGTCTCAGTAAATGTCATTTGCCAGATCATTTTTACGACACCGTCGCTCGACCCCATAAGCCCCGGGGATGAGACTGTGAGGAAGAACTCATCTTTGTATTAAGGCTATAAATAAAATCATTAGACTTGTGAGATTGTTTCAAACCTCTGGGCTGCTTGCTCACCCTGCTGCTGTGAAGGACAATTTCCTGCCTGTGACAGGTGATTGGAGGATTGTTGCGTAGCCTCCAGCGGTCGAAGGGAAGCTAACTGGACACGGGCTACGGACCAACAAGATGCTGTGACTGAGATGTTGCCCCCTGATCCCTTTTGTTATGTCATGTGGGAGATCTCACAGTCTGTTTTGCTTACACTTACAGACAATTAGCCCTGCAGTACTAAGCCATGTGCACGTAACATAGAGATACAATACAGTAGATGGGCACAGATCCTCCTGATGCCACAGCAGGCAGGGGTCATGGGTCCTTGGGTACGTAGGACAAACAAGATATCTAACTGTTGGAGGAGTGTGTCAATGTTGCTTTAAATGTCTGAAAACACTTTGTCCTTACAGATTTACTGAAACAGTCCTGATGTAGGACTCACATGCGTTAGAGGCTTCAACCGAACGCTGCTCATTCACTTTGAATGGGGAGACGTCATGTGTTGCTGAACTGCGCTGTAGTTCTGCTGACTCATGTTGCTGAAGTCTGCAGACGCTAGCCAATCAAATCACATTAATGCAAAAGAGAAGGCGGAGTCAGCTGGTGAAGCTGGTGTGTGTTCATCTGGTTGTGGGTTTTATTTCTGGTGTACTTCACTTTACTGTTGTATTGATTGCTAGCATGGCACGTTAACATGGCACGTTAGTATGGCACGTTAAAGTCCAGTGTTCGGGCTCAGTAACATATGCAAATGTTTCAGTGGCAAACCTTTGCCTCCCATCCACTTCCAATCTGTGCGAGCAAGGGGGCAAATAAAACATTTGCTTCCTGCGGCGAGGCAAGTGGCAGCTTGGCTTCACTGCGGTGAACGTTGATTGGCTTCACATTTGCATATGTGTGCCCTTGGTCTCCAGATCCAAGTAAGATAAGTTTATGCAGTTTTTGACTTTACTTTAGTTTTATTCGAACAAACATTGACATAAACCTTTACTATATTAAAATATATGCAAAAACTGCAAAATACCTCTGACAGTACAATCATTTCTGGTACAGGGTGTTTCTCAAAAAGTTAATATTTAACTTGATAATAGCTTGAGAGCTTATGTTAACCTCCAAATAAAATATATTCCAACAAAACATGTCATGACATGTCAATTACACTGACGCAGCTAAATAATAGATGGCTAGTAAAGTTCAAAGAGTTGGACTTTGAGTATCACAGCTTGAAACACATCCCAGCCTCTTCTCTACAGTCTGTTATGGATATGAGGGTCTTTAAGATGGGTCATACATCATCGCTCGATTGTAGCCGAGGACAAGTCTTCGATACCAGACGAGATAACAAGGGATGTCAGTCTCTCGCTCTCTTTTTCCCACCAGACCACTCTCCCATTTCCATAACAGGTTTAAAAAATCTTCCTTCGAGTAACCTTCTCCGAGCAGCTGAGCCAAAATCGCTGTACCTCCTTGTCTCTCCATCTGCTCCATTTGCTGCTGAGAAATCAGATCCTGATTGCTGTCAGAAAAAGAAGGAAAAAAATCCTGTATTTCTATCCCAGTTTTTTTTACCAGGTCAATATATTTGGCAGACTTGGTTAAACCAGCGTTGCGTTTGCATTACACTGAAGAGTAAAGTGAGGATATGCTTTAGGAATTCAGGTGATATAAAATGTATGTTGTCCATACATGGAGCAGCTCATCTTTTAGAAGGACTCGGAACACCTGGCTACTCGAAAACTGAACACCCTGACTGCTGGAGGATGAGGAAACTGAGATTCAACAGATGGACAGACTTTTATCCCACAGCATCAGCAAAGCAGATGGTGCAGCGACATCAAACCAAGGACTTCAGCTTCAATGGAAAAACAAAGGAGCTGGGTTTTGTGTGTGTAAAACAGTGTTTTTTTACTCGGGAAGTTTCCCTAAACCTTTGTTTGTTTGAAGCCTGACCCTCGCTCTCATTTCTGCCACTGCTTTGATGTGTTAAAGATTTTGCTCACTAATATTATGAGAGTAATGGCTTGAGTCCTCAGGGCACACAAGCACAGCCAGCTGTGGGTGGTAAAAGTGGAGGATCAATGGATTTGAACATTTATGCTGTTCCTGTTAATTACACCCTGATCTTGATGGAGACTTTGTTGGCGCAGTCATAACGAGAGTTGTTTATGTCTTTGAAGGGTCATTATAGAAGACCCTGGTTGGAGATCTATGCCTTTTTAATTATCTCTCCATTTGTTAAAGCCTGGCCACATATCCACTACATCATGTTGTCAGCTGCACTGTTAAACTCGTATGAGGATGGTGCAAGGTTAATTATATTTAAATTTATGAGCTGAAATAACAAAACAAAGTCCTGAATCATTAAACATCCGACTCCAGCTAAAGCTTACACACCCATAATGAACACAGACTGACTTAAATTAACATGAATACAATACATTTTTCAGGTAAATTAAATCTTTTAATTGAAATTATTAGTAACCAGTAACTGCACTGCAGTTGTCTTTCTCCACCAACCAGTGTAGTTTTGTTCCCTCAAGGTGTTCCTGGATATTTTATTCACAAAAAACCTGAGGTTACTGTGACTTTTGACCAGCGAAATCGAATCAGTTAGTTTATCAGTCTAAGCTAACGGTTTTGCCAAATCTGAAAGAATTATCTTGAGGTGTTCTGAAGATAATAAGTCCACAAGGCAAAAAAGGGGGATTTGTGAGGTCACAGTCACATTGACCTTTGACCTTCAAACAAACTAAAATTATAGTTCATCCGCAAGTACAGTTAACGTTTGTATTAAATTAAAAAAGATTCCCTGGAGGTTTCGCATTCACAAGTTGAGATCACAGCAACCTTGACCTTCGATAACCAAAATTAAATCAGTTCATCCTTGAGTCCAACTGAGCTATTTTACCTAATTTAAAGAAATTCCCTCAAGGTGTTCTTGAGATATCATATTAACAAATGGATCAGATGGAATGATGGATAATAGGAAAACATTATATCCTCCAAACACTGGCCGTAGCCGGGGTGAGGGCATAACAAAAAGTAATTCAATAATTGTTGTCGTTCGTGTTGTTTTATACTCTCTTCTTTTCTGCACTGAATAGATCAAAAACACAATATCTTTGTGATTTAAAGCACATGTTTAATGGTGGCTTCAGTTGCACAGATGTGTGATGGAAGAAACCTCCCATAGCGCTTTCATTCTCTGAGACAATACTGACTCCATCAGTGCATTCTGTATGTTTAATTCCACATTTCAAACCCAAACAATTTTTGCCAAAGGAATATAAATCTTTTTCAAATGAATGGCCAATTAAACCTCTGTGATGAAAATAAATGATTATCCTGGTAGTTGGGCTAAAGTGAAAGAATGAATGTTGATTTCCCTAAAGATTTATTTTTTAATACTAAAGAGCATTTACCAGTTGAGAGTTCATTCTTGAATAAAACTAAAAGCTCCCCTGTTGGTAGCACGTAGCGCCACGTGGTGCTTCATTAAAACCATTAGAGCCTTAATCATCAGGACGGAAATCGAAATCAAAATTCAATCAGGCAAGGACAATTGTAGACTTTGACTGTGCTGGTTTTTATTGTTCTCTCGTATCCAAATATATAGAATTTAAATTACAGCAGATATTTTGCCATGTGAAAGAGGGAAAAGTAGAAAAGGTGTTTATGCATTATACATTTACATTGACAGTTAAACCTGTGTCACAAAGTGTTGTATTAGAATTGTACATCCTGCTTATTTGTTCAATCATCTCTCTCATTGCAAATCTATTAATCATCCAATGATTCAGCTCACAAATATCTTCTTATGTGTTTGAGTAGACGACAGGTTGACCTTACTGTAGCAACGGTTTCTGACCTTGGCCAGATTTCACTCCCACCCACTATAAAACACACACTCAACACTAGGCAATTCTCTCTGGCCGACACCTGTTTGGTGTGAAGTCCCTCTGCAAAGGTCCACAGCTTAGATAAAACTCTTAACTTCAGTTTTCCACACATTGTCTGCTATGTACAAAGGTATACTGGTTTGGAAAACGTCTTTCAGCCATTAGCAACAATAGGGCAAAGTTTAAAATGAAATGATTTTACATTCCGATGCACTAAATACAATCTCATGCATTAAGAGACAGCACTTTAAAAAGGGCAAATAAGTTTGTATTACAAGTTAATCTAAACCTTTATCCAATTTTGCAAAATGATGATCACATTTTTACTGCCTACTGTAAACCTGTTCATTAATATGATTCAAGGATGTTGCATCATGCTTTAACCTCCTGACTAGACCTATCAGTCGGAGCTGTGATTTAATTGGCTGCCTCCATTATCAAACTTTAGGATTTTTTTGCAGTTACAGGCCATCAGCTCTCGGAGACTTGTGGCTGTCTTGCAGTGATACTTTTCTCACTTCTCCCGAGCAGTGGTGACTCTGTGTCATCTCAAGTAAATTAAGGAGCATGTATATGTTAAATAGCCCGAGCTCTTTTGCTTTGAACAAAATACTCCTGCTACACTGTGGGCCATTGTTGTGATTTCAAAGCACTCTCGCAGGATTTCTGCCACACTTTTCTTCCGAGGGCATAATGGACACACTCACTTGCCACTCTCCTGTCATGTCTTGTCTGAAATTACAAACAAGGTTGTTATAATAGCTACTCTCCGTTGTTCACCCCTCTCTCCCGGGGGATAACAGTGCAGCATTGCAGCAATCTACTATGCCAGGACTCTACATCGTCTCTTTATCGTGGTCGGCTGTGGAGGCACCACTTTCCTGCAGCACAGATTGAGTTCAAGCCCTCGGACTACAAGCAACTGCTCGGGAGCATCTCTTTAAATTCCCCCCTGAAACGAAGAGGCTGTGTGATTGGCAGGGTGTTAATAGCGGATGGATCAGACCAGAGACGTTGTCTGTCGAGAGTAAAGGTACCAGATGCTCTGCCTGTATGTATCCTGACAAAAAACACACTCCTACTCTTTGGCCTTCAACATATGCTCATAATTTGACATGCTATGGCAGTGCTCCTCAACTGGTGCACGTATAGAGTGGCAGACTTTAGGCTATTTAAAAAATGTTTGAGGCTATTCAGAGGTGAGCAGCCACACAGCCAAGTACATTTTCTATATAGATATAATTTGAATGCTGATGCAACATTGACTGTCAGAAGAAATCGGTACATGAACGCTCTGATTTTTTCTTTTCAATGATATTGTCACATTGGCACTAGTGAATTAAAATATTAAAATTATTCTGATCAAATTATTAATTTATAAAAGAGAGAGTACTAATCTTAAAACCATTTAGATACCAAATCTACAGTCATTTCTGTTTATGTAATAAGAATTTTGTACCCAAACACAATATCAGTGGCAATGCATCGAATTAGAATGTTTTTATTTATTTTTTTTTTAAATTTACAATGTCTTAAAAATATTCTTGTAAAATAGAAAGACCGAATAAAATAAATTAAAAAAACATCTGCCCCTTATCCATGTGTATTTTACCTATATACGGTATATAAAGATAGACAACACATGCGCTTGACCCAGTCTCAGCTGTCAATCATTCCGTTTCACCCCAGTTAAGCCAATCAGAAACACGAGCACTTGAACATACATCAGTAAGATAAGAACTACCTGTAATGACAGAGGCCATCTTTGTAAAAAGTTGATTTGATGTCCCATCCACTAACATGGAGTAGGCAGGACTTATGACCAAATACTGCAACCAGCCACCAGAGGGTGATCAAGATTTGGTTTCTCTATACAGGAGCTGTCATGTCATCCATTTTTATACACAGTCTATAATTTGACCCCCTTTAAATGTGGTTTCAGCTGCATGTCCCTTATGATGTAACATGAGTAAGAGACATTATGAACATTATCTGAATGATACAGCCTCCATTGTGAAGATTGCAAGTAAGTGCTCACATGAGAGCAGAATGAACAGTCACTTTTAACATAGGAGACGAAGTGTGTGACTGACGAACGACAACGTGATCGTGTCGTTCCAGCAGGAGCTCACCCAGAGGAGACACTGCTGCTGTCACCTAACAGCGAGATTTATGGGCAGCTCTGTGAGAGGGTGCATGATTCCCCCACACCTCTCTCCTGACTCAGGGGTCATTGACAGTGACTTATGTGAGAGGAGACAGAAGTGTCATGGGGGGAAAATACAGTTCTGTTCTGCTCTCATGGAGACCAGACACATCTGAAATGGTCGAAAATGCCAGACAGTGATGCTATAATACCTCCACAACCTGCAGGGCTACATATGTATTTTGCAGATTAGGACACGTCGCAAATATATTTTCTAAATATCTTAATACAACAAACCACTTTTCATTTGAAAACAATGCGTCTGTGACATCTTCAAAGGGATATTATAATTGTATGCTTTTTTGTTTTTCTTGGGAATTGATCAACGGCTCTTAGGTGCCCCCTCCCTCAGTTCTCATCACAATGCTATGAGCACAATAAGTAAAAATGATGTGTATCAGACTCTCAAAGAATTTTAACATAATTCTGTTTGACTATTTTTTAAGCAGAAGAACAAGCAGGAGAGATACAGACTGAAAAGGAGAAAATACTTTTAGCAAACAATATTGAAAAAGGCATGTGGCTGGGATTTCATGAGTTCAGAGCCAGTACTTCACTGTGGCACAAGTGCTAATGTAAACAGCTTCTTTGACACAACATGTAACCCCACAAACTGTAATGTAATTAGGTCATTAAAAGTTCCCTGACCTTGAAAGTAATAGCAGCTTAATTACTGTAGATAGTGAGCTAGTTTGGGCTCACCTCGTAAAACTGAGCTTGACATGAAGCATCTGAAAGAACATGTCTATCTGCCTGTGTGTTTTATTATTGCAAAAGCTTTTGTTGTTGCACTGCACAGCATGACAATCTGTTTGTGTTAATAAAGGTTGATGGTGGGTGGGTGGGTGGGGTCACATCATCAAGGGGGGGGGGGGGGACTGGCAACTGGACAGAACAAGTTTCCCCAGAGTCGACCTCGACTGCTCTGCTGTGGTGGGAAATGCAGAACGCCACCTTTACATGAGTTTGATGTATTTTTACATGTCCCAATTCGCCGCACTAACAGCTAATCACAAACAATAATTACAGCAGGTAATAATACTGTCATCTCAAATCTCTGTGTGTCTTCAAGCTGGGACAATGTGTACTACGCAACCTTTGAAAGCCCATCACAGGGGTCCCCGTGAACGCATCCAGTGCAGGAGAGCTACCCCACACACTGGGCCAGAGATAAATCCTACTCATTTCCTGTGTTGACAGTCTGAGGCTGCTTCCTTGACTCTGTAAAATTAACGGTCCAGAACGTTATTTTCCCATCCAATATGCCGCCATCAATCATCCTGTGTGCCTTCATCACTTTCCAAAATTATGTGTCACTGTTTTCTACAAAGGCAAAGCAACAAATTTAGACGCCAGGCAAAGGAGCGAAAAGGGAGACGTCTGTGCGTAAAATGGGGGGGGTGAAGAGAGAGATGAAGATTTTCAGTGCGGCAATCAGTTCTGCGTAGTTTAAGGTGCTTTAATGAGTGTCAGGAAGTGATTTCAGGACAAATGGGGTTCAAAAATAAACTTGCAGGTACTGACGCACTGTTAGTTCACATCTGCACGTCTCCTCATCAACTCCCTGGCACGAGTAACAAGTAAGATATGTGAAATCACTGCAGCTCAGAGACTCTACAGCTTACAGATGAGAGACCGGCATGATCTGTGTTAGGAGACTGCTCCTCATATAATGTGTCACATGCAGGAAAAGTATTAATAGTTTAGAAAAATGTTCACCTTGCCAAAATACTCCGAAATCTGTTCTTTCTTAATACAGCCCAAAAATGGATATATTGAAGTTACAGGAAAACACTGCAGACATCAATATAAGCACATCATACAAGCCAGTTTTCTATCACACAGTACATTTTACATTATAGTCTCAAACAACAAATTACAGGTAAAGCTGAATCCAGTGTGTATTTCAAAGAATGACAACCAGGCTCATGAAGCCTGATAGACAGAGGGAAAGGTATATCACAACTGTAGGCTGTGACTGCTCCTGCGTGAAGTATAGGGTTTCATTACGGAGCGGCAAATTGCAAGTGCCAGGGAACAGAAGTGAATGACATCAAGGAGGATAGTACGGTAAGGGAGCATGTAAAAGCTCATCCTCATTTCCACTCCCAGGCTGATGCTCTCCCCACTCCCTGATCACAGAACAGCAATGGCTGATGGGAGAGTGGATGGGTGGGGTGTGTTGGCGGGAGGGGGCGTGTGATTTGAGGGCATCGAGAAGCGGAACTGACAGAGACGGATTCACTGTGGCGCAAGCATAGAATTGCTTTTCCTTTCCCCTGGAACTGAGCTGGAAGTGTCGGCGGCTGCAAACAATCTCTAAGCAGCAGCTTTCACAAAGCCCAAGAGCCAGAACCGTGAAAGCTTAGAGGCAGGTGAGAAAACGCTGAACTATTTAGAACAAGAAAAAAAGAAAAAGAAAAAACAGGTGGTGAGAAATAACTAAAAGTCAGTTCAGGTCCTGAGAAACTGTTGCATCAGCAGAAAAAAAAAATTCATTTATATCTTGTATGTCAGTTTTCTTCTGAAAACTGGGTTATGCATGTGTTTGTGTGCATGCATACAGTATTATAGTATATAGTATATGTTACCGTCTCTGAATGTGTGTGGGTGTGTTTGTGTGTGTGGGTGTGTGTGCCTGTAAATATATTTTTGTGAGGACCATTTTGAGCCGAGACCTTACTGAGACATTCTGACCAGTTAAAACCAAGTTTAATTTGAGTAAGAATAAGAATTAAGCCTCTTTCCACTGGTCAAAAAACAAACAAGCATCTGGCTTAGGTCAGTAATGGGAATGGATTCAATCGCCACCCACTCCCAAGTCAAATGACTCTGCAGTAGACACAGGTTATAATTGTCCAGGGCTCAAGAAAGTGGGAGAGCCCCTCAGTTGTTGGTGCATTTGTGACGGCGAACATGACGCCTGACAAAAAACAGAAAGGCAAAAAAAAACTCCTATACTGGCAATGGGAACAATAGCAATTGTAAAGGTTAAAGTTGGAAGTAAGGGGCTAGGAAATGCATTCGACAGAGAGTCCTCACAAAGATAGAACTACAAGTTGCACAGCTAATTACACAAGTGTTACAGAGCACCGGGATGGAAAATTAGTTAGACGAGGGAGTGTTTCACCCTCAGTCTGGCACATGGATGAATATGCACTATTCAATTGACACCTCAACCTGAGAGAGATGGCCTATGTGGAATCTGTTGCATTTAAACCAGGCAAACCTTGTGGGTAAAACCAGTTTTACTTTTAACCATGTCTTAACTGCAGTCATAGCTATCAACATAATCATAAAGATAATGAATTAACATCACATCGATGCACTCGCAGCCACAACGAGCCTCAAAGGAGTGATGTTACGAGAAAAATCATCATCAGGACCTTTACGCATTAGCTGAAAAACTATGCAGATTAATCTCATTTGAATTTATTGTGACAAATAGCTTTTTCTTAATGGCCCAACGTCTTAGAGTTAAAAAAAAAATGTATAAAATTTAGAGCGGAGTCCCTGTTGTTTCCCCCCTAATGACACATGTCAGTGAGGAGTTGAGGCATCGTCAGACTGAGAGCCTTGTCCTCACCAACCTGCTATTCATATTCAACTTGCTTTTTTTGTTTTCTTTTCATCACTCCACATCATGAGAGCGGGCAATCTTTCACATCCGCTCGCCAGGAGCTGTCGACGTGTTTGACAAGGTAAAAGCAGGTTGGGGTAACCAATCACCATACTCTCACCCCGTCACTCAGTGTTGGCTCATGGTGGGGCTGCGTCCAGGCATTCATGTGTGAGACACACAGAGTATTGTCCTCTGCCTCCACCTCCGTTGTCTAACAGGATCTGATGTGTTTGTATAGTGTGAACCCTCCTCATTTGTCCGTGTGCATTTAATCTGCATCTGAAGCGGCCCCAGCGGTGACGGCCATTACAGCCCCGCTGACAAGAGCAGAATTGAAACCGAGATAAAAATCAGTGAGCAGTAAATAAATTTGCGGACATATTCTTGCTCTCCCGCGCCGCCTGGACAGCAAAGGATTGTCACAGCGGATGTCCTCCTCCCTACTGACATTAAGATGGGCTATTTCCCTTTGGAATAAATTTACAAGAGGAGAGGAAAAGCAGCAACCGGGCAGCAATGATAAGAGGTTCACGTAACTGGCTTCTCCTCCATCTATTATGCAAGCACGCATTTAGCCCTTCATGGTAATTACAGTTAGTTGTTGCCACTTCAGAGACACATGTCAGACTCAATGCAATATTCAACACGCTCCAGTGTTTTCCTGTTTTCCTACTAGTTCCAGCAGATTAACATCAAACATGGAGTTAGAATTTCCAGAGTGCATCAATGAACTCGGTGAATAACAACACATAAGCATAGAGACACAATCCAGTTGTCGCACACACCTGGGAGACTGTGACTTTCATTCTCTGCTTTTTTTTTTGTTTTTATCCTTTCTTCATATCTGCCCCTTTGTATCACCCCACAACCAAACAAAAAAGAAAAATCAAGCAGCACCTCTTGAAACAACACAACACAAAACTAATCTCCATTACAATTCCAGTGTAATTGATTTCTGCCACATTGTCATCACTAAATTGAAGTGCTCCGCTGACGTCTGATGTGATGCTGCGACAGGTGCAGAGCAGGCTTCCTGATAGTGTGAAGGTGCCCCCACCACCATCACCACCAACCCCCGGGCGCCGCTCTCCCCACTCTGAGTGACACCACAACATCAAAAACACGTCTCTCTGCAAAGCATGTCGTGACCCCGTCACCCGGGTCACACAGCACAGCAGACAGCTGACGAGGGGGCAGGCGAGCTCCCCACGCCGCACACACACTCCGGCGCCTGTCAGAGAGACTCCCACCTCCACCAGTCTTTCTCCTACCCGACAAAGAACAGGTGAGAGGCTGCGAGAGTAGAGAAAAAGGACAAGAGAGCTGAAAAGGAAAGAGGAGGGAGAGAGAGGAGAAAGTTTGTGCAATGGGAAACGGATGCAGATGGTGGGAGAGAAAGGTGAGAGGGCGGGTAAAAGACGGGGACGACAGAAAGGGAAATTGCACGAGTGAAACTGATAAAAGGCTTAAAAAAGAAACAGATGTGAGACAGATGAATATAGGGAAAACAGGGCCATGAATTATTCTGTTGTTATCCTGTATGACAGGAGTCTGCATGGAGGTATTCTTCTGGTAAGGACGAGCGGCCCGACCTGTGGAATAAAATATTAAAGAGTTCATATCTGCATGCATACAGATCCAAGGGCTCGGCCTACATGACACGACAGCATAATCCCCCAGTGCTCTGTGGTCCAGGCACAGCATTAAATGGAAAAGCCATGGAGGGAGATGAAGAGAAATAGCTCTCTCCTCCCTCTAATTAGGTTTGAAGGTCGTGAAAGACCAGAACATGACACTGACAGTTGCTCTCTCTCTCTCTCCAGGCAAGAGGCAAGACTCTTATAGTCCAGAGACCAATTTGTAGCCAAGTCAGTCAGTCTCACTGACTTAGTCACCTACAGGGGGAAAGGTAACATTAAAAGCAATATGGCTCACAGGTGTAGGAGGAAACAGGTGGTAAGGACAGAGGACTCTGCCAGATTTCATTAGCAAAGGCTAATGCTACTGTAACGGTAAATTTTGAAGAAGTGTTATGCAAACAAACAGTGCTTGTGGAATTGATGCAACAAGCAAAAGCCAGTTAGCGTAGCTTAGCTTGACACGGTCTTTGTGACGGGGATTGTCGAGGTCTTGTCATCATTGGGGAGTTGTAAGTAAAGGCTGTTTATAAAGATGGACAAAATGACTGCCTGCAGTACAGTTCATAAATGGACATGGTATGGACCAAACTTAAATCTTTGGTGTCACACTGATTGTGTCATATCGGCTAATATTAAAGCACTGTTTGACTTGATGTAACTCAAAAAAAAGACATCTGCAGCCTTTGATCAGCCAACAACATAAACAGACAATTTACAGAAATATGGTTTTTGGTCAGTGTTTCCTGTCTCACCTCAATATCTCACCTCGATGTGAATCCACTGCAGTCCTCCACTGGATCCGCCTGTTTATCTCGGGTTCTTCCTTGGGTCATGCTCCACCCCTCCACTTTTTGTGTAATCCTGCGGAAAACAAAAGGCAATGCAAACTTGGAGGAGGTGATACAACAAATGAGGGTGTTTGCAGACCTATTATGTCACTTAAGTTCATACTCTCCACAGGCTGAGGTGTTAAATGAAATGACAGAGGATGACACTGCCAATAGTAGGTCTGTGTGAAGAAGTCGTGAGATGAAGTCACCAGTGTTGAGAGCCACATTTTTGTTGGAGATGCAGAGAACTGTTTATTTAACAAGTATGGCATGACTCAGCCACAGGCAGAGGGAAGATAGCGCTGCAGCTACAGGGCCGCGTGAACCAGAGGACACAGGGATCAGGGTTTGTCGTGGCGAGGAATCAGGGTTACTGCTTCCTGCACTCTGGGGTGTCTGCTGCGGAAGAGAGATGAGGGAGTGGAGGACGACCGTTGCTCTCCCCGAGGTTAATGTAGTACTATCGGTTGCTCAACTCTCCTCTCGTGGCTGCATCTATTTCAACAACTGCTGGAGGTGAAAGAGGAAGTGGGGGAAAAAAGACGAGAATGAGGGCGATGAAGAAGAGAGGGAGGAGGGACAGAGAGGTGGGTGAAGGAAGAGTACAAGGGCATACATAGACTGAGAATCTATAAAACAAACATGAGGATGCGCACTGTAAGGAGTAGACTGAAGGCCTTTGCTTTGTTGTTTTTAAAGTCAGGGGAATTATATATTTTAAATAAAAGGAAAATAATGGTTTAGAAATCCCAAAAGGAAACACATGTAATCAGTTGCCACAAATATAAAAGTAGATATTCTCCAGGCTGACTCATCTGCAGGACAGTTTTTATCAACTTTATCTAACTGATGTATTTCTATAGATACTGGTTGAGATCTATGTGCAGTACCTGTCGTGTGCTTAGATAGTTTTTAATAAGAACACATTTATTTGATTGATTTGTAGGATATCCCCAGTGGGTTATACAAACCGTAAAGGAAATCAAAAAGACTTCTGCTCTGGTTGAGGTTTGTCAAGGATCACTATGAAGTGTGATGGATGTTAGTTGTCGTTTGTGGCCCTATTTTTCTGCTCTAAATAAACCGAAGGATAAATCCAGTTGCTAAGCCAGTCCCTCACAGGGCTGACCTTTTGATAAGCCCATCTTTCAAACTTACGGCGTCTTGGAGATGCTTTATTGCCACAACCTAGAAATGGCTCATGTTGACATGAGATCATTTACAAGCTACTTCCCCGAACCCTCAAGGCTCAACATCTCTATATGTGTACTAACAACAAGAAATTATCCTTGGAGTGAAATAACGCCAGCCTCAGATTGTGTTGTTATCTAGAGAGAATGTGTAACTTTGAAGTTTAGTCTCCGCAAAGACCCTCTCTGCCTTGTTTTATTTTACCGTTGCTGTTATTGACCAACTTGTTTCCGTCCACTGGCTAAATTCAACTCTTGATTCCAAGGACACAACATGGTACAGGTCAGAGCATTTTGAGTTAGAGGTGGCTGGTGTCGGTGGAGGAACCATGCTGCTGCAGGGTTCGTTACCAGCAAGAGGTGAGTCTGATAAAGTGGGGAGGGATGGCTGAGTCACTCATGTGTCCTCTGATTCCAGTTATCTGTCTCCAGCTCCCTGTGTGCCTGAGTGATCCGGCCTGGAACCATCAGCGGCTCCCTCTCATCGCCATGTTCATGTGAACCATGACTTTCACTGAGCTGAGAGCACACTGCTAAGATAAGGGCTCCAGTCAGATCGACTGTAGCAACGGAACCAGTGAGAAAACAACATGGTGGACGGAGCCATCTGGCCAGCCCCGCTCCGTCCTCGCTCCGCTGAGCACAAAGCTGGAGCCACCTGTCTTGTCTGAAGCACTATCCAGCAGAAGTTGAGTACCAACAGGATGGAAAGACAAGATAATGTGTACGTGTGTGTGTGTGTGTGTGTGTATGTTAGTACATTTCAACTTCACAATGTGTTTTATAGGAAAATGTACCGAGGAGGATTTCTCCTCAGAGAATATCAGTCTGTTTACAGATCTGTATTGCTTCTAAGAAGTGAAATAATATATGGATCCAGACCTTTTTTCTCATTTCTGAAAGCCTCGAACAATAATTCGATATCATGTTAAAGGATATGCAGCTTATCTTTCCCCTTATCGACTGAGGCTTGGGCAAGGTCATCCGCAAGAGCTTTTGTGACAATATTCTCCCAGAGAATATTGGATTTTATCATCATCTATTAGCAAAGCATTTGGCATGAAAGAAGAAACATTGAGTATTTAGTAAGATAAACCGCATTCCTCCAGTGCTGAAACCTTCAAGAGCTTTACAGCCTGTATCATGTCTCTGAAGCTATTCAGCAACAAGTGAGTCCACTTTTTACAGCGGTGATTCAAAACCGAGTACTTGTAACCCCAGGGGTTAGGCCTGCTTGTTGCCTGGGGCTATGTGGAAAGATTGTGCAGTAAATCAACAAGGTTTAAATTATAATATAAAAAACTATGCCTTACCACCCAAATAACTACATATCAAAAACAAACATCCATATAAGGTCCACCAGACTACTTGAGTCAAAACACATTTCAAGTTGATCATTGCTGTTAGGCATGTGTGAAAGTAGTAAGTAAAATATCGTAGAAGTACAAATACTAGCTTAAATTAGGGCTTAAATGGTTTAAGATCGTAGTATGTACATAAAGATGGACGATGTTTCTCCACTGAACGAAACGAAAACAGACAAGATATGAACCCAAATATCTTAAACGCATTTGGAGCCAGAGTTTGTGCAGTAGTGATCAGAGGATTGGAGACAGGCTAACAAGGTCCCACAGATGCATGTGCTCAACCAATCACAAATCAGTCTCAGCTGTCAATCGTGATGTTTAGCATCAGATAATGACTTAAAACCAAACTTAAACAAATTAACACCTGAACAAACACCAGTGTGATAAGAACTACTACTAATTACGGAAACCTTTTGTCCATCATCATATATAATCAAAGACATTCAAATTTTTAAACAATTGTCAAAAAAATAAACAATATAATATACATGGTGTAAATAGTGAAATGGGTTGACTAAGTTTGCTAAAAGTAGGCTGATGAATAAATTGTTGAAACTGTTAGCAAAAACTAACAAACAGTTGTTTAAACATAGAGCTAAACAGTATTAGATGGATGGTTTGAATAATAAGACAAAATTATTGGAAAGAAAGTATTTGCACATTATTATATAACTATACACTGGTTACATTTAGCTTAATATGCCTAGTACATGAGGAGACTAAAAAGCTTGGGAATCTGCAAGTATTTCGCCACTATCGACTGACGCTGCAAGCTGTCAGACCTCACTCCCTGTTTTACAGAAACACCACATGTGAGTGTATCTGGCGCGGGACTCACCTGGGAGAGTCTGGGAGAGGCCGACATCCATCGAGCCTGTCGGAGGAGGAACATAAGACAGGAGGCCCAGAGAGACAAGCGAAAACCCAGTTGGAACCTAGCCAGTTGATAAGTTATCTCTTGCATGGCAGTCATTACACCATTGAAATTAAATGATAAGATTCCAATTACCTGTCGCGTTTCCAGTTGCCCTGTGTTAGCCCAGAAGTCCCGTATATTGGGTAAAATTGGTTTGTCCCATATTGGATTTCACTCACCCTGCAACTGCTAATCTACTCTTTCATCACCAGCCAACACTCTTACAGATCCAAGATCTGATGCAACAGCAGTGGCAGATCATGTGCTGATTACCCCATGGCTATCATCCAATCACAGTCAACCCCCTCATGCACAGCCGGTATCACTGTGTCTGAAATCACCGACTCATTCACTAACCCCCATTCATATTTTATTTTAGTCATATTCCTACCTTTACCTTTCTAAACAACTATTGCAATTTGACATGCTTGTCTCTTATTCATAGATTGTCATATATTGTATTTAGTCTCTTGTTGCAATGCCCTTGACAAGCTGCCATAACATAATAATTTCCCAATTTTGGATCAATAAACTACATCTATCTATCTATCTATCTATCGATCGATCTATATGGAGCAATTTATACTGAGCAAAAAGCAAACAAAACGCTGGTGAACACGAGTCAGCGCATTTTCTCTGCGCCGGTATTGACGTCATTGTTGCTGGATTATGACGTACAACAACAATAACGTCGTCAGGTGGAAAATCCCACAATAAATGTTAAATGTTTATTTTAAACGTAGTATTAATACCTTTAGCTAAAAGATGAACTTGTGTTTGTCTGTTCCTGCTACCCTGTCTCCTCTCGTCTCTCTGCTGTGAGCACAATGCATGATGGTATATATTGCTCGGTTAGTGACCATCGGTTCTACACTATTTTTCACAATGTATTATGGGAAACAATGAGTGCACTATATAGGGTATAAAAAATATAACTAAACATTTGGTTACCACAGTGTTGAATTCACTATAAATTTCAGACACAACCAATAAGTATAGTGTAAATGAGCCAATTTAGGCAATGTCTAAAAGTCTGGTGTTGTTTAGTCGGCACATGAGAGGATAAACCTGCAAAGGGAAGCAAAAGAGACGTGGGTTAAACCCATCAGCTCAACTCAGCTCAAGCCTCAGGAAGCCTTCTGTACTTTCTGCTGTCAGGAATTAGTAATTGGCCGTGGAGGTGAGAAGGAAATCAGTCAACATGTTTCCACAGAAATGCACAAGATGGCCACTTTACCCAAAGGTGCAGGAAATAAAGGTGCACTGCGATATCTACGACATAGATTACATTGTGAGGGTCAATGACAGGTTTATCTTGTAATGCTCGGCCAGGCTTTGTATCATTATGACTCAAATGAAGATGCACATGAGAAGAAGAAAGCAGAGATGATTACATTGAATGAACATGGCATTCATCAAGCCATAGTAAGTTTGACCTGGAAAAGAGACAAATCACTGCCTGTGGAGCAGATAATGCCAATGTCAACCTTTCTGTTTACCAGCCATTGAGCGGTGCCAGTATCACATTTAGAAAGCTAATTCCTGAGATTACTTAGTTCATAACATCTGCAGGCCCACCTGTGTCATGTTTGCACACAATACTCCCTCTTAATCCGGCTGTCGATCGTCTCCTGCAAAGCCGACCAGAATACTTCATGTCCTGTGGCCCTGAAGAGGATTTTTGAGGATGAAGAAAGAAAAAAAAGCGGAGCTGCTGAGATTTATCTGTGGCCTGTTTTTTAACCAAGCTTTCAAAAAAGCTGCCTTTGGAGCTGGTGGACAAACAAGTGTCAACATAAATGTCCGAGCAGCAACAGATATATGGAAAGTTCTATGACTCTGTCTTTCTGAGAGAAAAGAAAAAGACGCAAGGGTGTAACTGAAACCATTCGTCTGCCACGAGGAGTGCTCCATCACTGACCAGGAGGAGATGATGTCTGCCTTCTAAATGCCAGAGACAATGTGGACGAGCACTGTGAGGAGCTTTGTGGAATCTACAGAAAACCAAAGACGACAGCACAATATCATTGATCAACATGTTCAGGATTCTCTCATTTGGCCTCAATGTGCCAAACTCAAATGTCTGAATAGGAAAGATTTCTCTCTGATGGCCATTCAATGATCACCCAAGTAACAGATGCAGCACGGAGTTGATTAAAAGGGAACTTGTGTAAACCGTTGACGGACTGGCCATCGGGACCAACCGGCAGAATCCCAGTGGGCTCACCGCTCTGTGGGCTGCATCATTTGAGTCCCAGTCCGTCCCTGGTGTGAGCTGTGACTTGTCTGTGGTTGAACAAAAGGACAAAGGACTGCTGGAATCAGTCAGGAGCAGCAAGAAAATATTGATCGAAAAAGTAGATTTGTTGAGTCGTGTCCTTCTGTTCCTCATTTGCATTTGAATTGTTTTTCTTTTGTTTGTTTCAGTCTTTTTTGCCATGAAGATCCTCACAAGCTGAATGGCACAGCTTTAATAAAGCTATGGACTGAGAGAACATTCACGTTTATTTGCCTTCCCAGTTGAGTCAGAATATCAGCATCCACTGCATATTCACACACCATACACACACTGCTATGGGACCGTGTACTGGACAAAAGGTGGCGTGCCAGTGGCAGCTTTTATCCCTTATCTGGTCGTGAGGAAGTTGCTAACCTTAATTAGCTAAACCACGGGTCAGATATGAGTCTGCCACCAAGGACTTCATGCTGTAATGGCTTTCTGAAGGTTAAAAAGGGAAACTGGGAAATCTTGCAGACATTAAAAGGGCCTTATCTATTTCACATTAAACGTCTAATGCATTCTTGCTCCTTCTAGCTGACATGACAAATGAAAAATTTGCCTGTACCATCACACAACTTTACCATTTCTGGTAGTTTGTTTTTTAAGCTCCATCAATTTTTAACAATCCAAAGGAGAATCCATATGGCCCTCAACCCAACAGCAGAGGGTCTTGTCCTCTAATTAATCCTGCTTGTCCCTCTGCTAAACACTGGATCAGTTCGCAGCACTGATGCATTATTCAACATAGCCGTGGGTGAGAGAGGAAGTCTGTGGTCTGGAGTCACCTTACTCTGGGTGGAGCAGCAAAGCGAGGAAGATGGAGGAGGATGAGAGGGAGAAATGGAAGTGCACACGACGGCGGGGGAGGAAGACAGAGAGGAGTGGGTGAGAGGTATGATGGGGGGAGGGGGAGAAATGAGGTTAGAGATTAAAAAGGGGGGAGAGAGATCAAATGGTTGATGTGGTTGAAGGCGAAGGGAACTGTGAAAAGATCCCACCCGTCTGAGAAACCGCAGGAAGGCCAGAGGCTCGTACACAGGAAGTCAACGTCCAGCTGTTAGTTCTCTGCTTCTGCTGACAAACCAGTCGTACCAGCACAAAACCATTCAACTGGATGTGCATTTTTTTGGACACAACAACCAACGATAAGTCGACAACAACACATCATTCTTTTTTTCCCCCCTTGTTCTTTTATTGTTGATCTTTGTTATTCTTAAGAACGAACCCCTTCCTCAACCCCCGGAATACATCTGTCATCTCCGTCGCTCTCATTTAATACACACCTTGCCCCCACAAGTACAATGGTGAAAAACACAGTAGTCATGTACCATTGGTTCATACAGAAACACACACGTGAAATCAACGGCACTCTCTGGGCTGTCGCCTCAGCCGCCGCCCCAGAGTGCGGTCACGATAAAAAGCTTAGGAATGGTAAATGTACAATGCACTCACATGGCTGTCTGGGCTGCGGCGGACAACACAATGGTTGAAATAAATTATGTGAATTGGGGAATTTCTTTTATTTAAATGAAACTGAAATGAAAATAGAAAGCAGACAATGAGTTCACACATGCTTTCACAGACCTGTTTTAAACACTCAGGGAGACTCAGGTTTGTACTCGGGTGTCAAACGTTCTGGCAATAAACTCACAAAATGGTCATTTACAGCACATTCAGCTTGGTGGTTATGTAGCGTTTACTTACTGTACGTCTTTACTCTGGGCAAACATATAGTATAATATTCATATAGTATTCACATAACATAATATACATCTGTATGTACACACTCCTTTTACCAACAAGAAAAAGTGTCCAGGCACTTCCTTTGTCAGATCACTGACTACACTGTAGCTACCTCATTCTTCATCTTCGTCACAAACAAGCTGCCGTATCAGTGAAGCTGCGGGAGCCCGGTCATATTGGCGCAATGTTAAGATTCCTCACATAATTCTGGCGCTGCCACCTGAACCGGACTGCGAGCCGCAAACCAGCAGCCGAGTCTCGGCTAGCTGCCATTTCTCAGCTCCTGTGGGCTTCGGGGCCTCTCCTTGTTCATTAGGTCGGGCCCCGGAGCGATCGCTTTACCACCCTCCATGAAAACCTGCACTTAAAAGGAGCTTCAGGAGATACGATGGGGACACAACATATTTTAAAGGGTAATAGTGGAGGGCTGAGTAGATATTTACTTGGTTCAGGAACAGAAATGTTAAAGAAAAATACCTTCCCGTCTGTGTCGGGGGTCTTTTTAGGGGATGTTTCATTGATTTGGGCACGAACACATCCAGTGGTGTGCAGGTGTTGGCCAGCATATAAAAAAGAATGGATTGTGTTTGTCCATCAAGTCTATGAAAGCTGAGCCACAGGGTCCGTGGGCAACCGTTTTCTCTTCTTTTCTTACAGTTTAGATGCCACTTTTATTTGAAGATAAAATAAATGAAAACACTCATATCTTGAATGGTAACACAAAATAGCATATTTTGCCTTCTACACAATGTTAATGCCCCCTATTTTTTTTTTACATATATATATTTATCTATATATATTTATTTTCATTTATGTTACACTGCAACAAATAACAAGTAGTGTTCATGTAAAAATGGTGAAGATGAGGCTCCTACCTGAAGAGGTTAAGATGAGATTCAAACCGGATTAACTTTCTTCAACTGTTTACAGAACAACTAAAACCATCAGACAACAAAGGAATTAAACAGCTGGAACTAGGTACACTGGATTTGACTTTAAACCACGGCGTGAATCAAATATAATGTTTTGCACCACCATCACGACGGCAAGTCGGCTCCTTTTTCTCTCCCGCTGGGTATAAAATTCAAACAATCACTTGGAGCGAGGAACATTAGCCGATGCAGTACATACTGGGTGTTTGTAGGTGTATATCATGAAGAAGCAGAGGAACAAAGTAAAGAGAGGATTCAAGTCAGTCAGTGGGATTGGCACTGTGACAGCAATGAGACAGGAATCTCCCTGCGGTGGCAGCGGGCCCAGTGCTGAGGCCCCTGGAAATGTCCACCTATAGCACACATGGTAATCCAGCACAAACATTATGGCAAAATACGACACGTTGCACGACTATACAGTTACTGCATTAATACTGTTGAGGACTGGGCTGGTCCATCCCAATGCAGTAGGTCTCTTGCTGCTGTTTCTGCACCATTTATGGCGACATTTGGGATTTATTCATGGGTTTTGAATAAATTTGTCCTATCATCAGAGAATAAGGCAGTTTATGGTATGGTAGGTAAGTCATGCCACAACCACAGTGGACTGCTGTTGCATGTAGCTCTTAAAAGAAATGTTTCTGCGTTAATGCTGCTGTAATTCTGGTGTTACATCCAGCCCGCTCTCGCTGTACAAGTGAAACAATGAAAACACAGCCAAGGTGACCCTTCTTCAGAACAGACCGGTCCGTTAAGTAGCTCCGAATATTGTTTCACTGCTACGGAATCCCTAAGCACAAAAGGAGCTTTAGTCCGAGAGGCAAAGAGGACCAAGAAAAAGCACAAAAGATATCAAAAGAGATACACATCACCATCAAGGAGGAAATCACAGCTGTACATTAAAGGTTAAAAGATAGAAGTTTGACTGTATCTCTCTCCCCCCCCCCCCTTTCTCTGCAGTTCCTTCAACTCCAAGTCCGCAGGTCCGAACATGAAAGTAGAGGAGGGTCACTGGGTGGCCTCAAATTGAATCTTCACAGCCGCTGTGAGAAACATTTTGTTGCTATCTCCCCTCGAAGCAGTCCAAGTACTCCAGGACAAGGTCGTAGCAGAATCGATACTGATCCTGAGGAAGAATTACATTTAGTATTTTTACAATTAACAACTGAAAACAAAATAATAATTACAGAAGTACATTTTTGCCACATAGAAACTCTCACCAGAGACTCCACCATGTTGGGTTTGCAGTTGCGTAGAGTTTTGACGGCGTAGAAGATGTCCACCATGTTCTGGTACTGGATCATCTCGAGGAGGATGTTAGAGGCACAGAAGGTCCCACTGCGGCCGCCGCCGTTACTGCAGAGGAGGAGATGTGTCATTTTAGAAAACATCTCAAACAGATGTATTATTTTGTATTCATGATTTTTTATCATTTTTCTTTCAATGTTTCATTTTTAATTCATTCAGCAGGAATAATGACAAACCATGAACAATAAGGATTTATTATTCATATTTGAACCCCTGGTCCCACTGAAAATTCCTACTCAAACAAAGGAATATAATCATTGTTATAACAATAATAATTTAATAAATATAATATATAAATATCAAAATAAAAGAGGCTACCCCCCCTTCACTAATTGATTAAATAAAGGATGCAACAGAGGAGCATATAGAATGAGCTCCCTCTAACTGAAATGTATGTATTGGTGCATTGTCTTTAATTCAACTATGTAAATAATTACACACATGTAGGGCCCTGAAGAGACTTCAATTTCCCAGATGACTCCCTCAAGATATTAAATTTTTTCCAGGTTCAAAACTATCTGAGCCATAGTGATGTTTTTGGAGTGAAAGACCATATTCATATATAGAGCCATCAATAGGTCATTTGACCAAATCTTTGGTTTATAACAAAAAACCTTCATCTTTTAGGAAACGTTTCTTCAGCCGCAGATTGTGTTTATCAAATATTACACTCTTAATAAGCATGTAAGCACTTTCATGGTGAGTAAATTAGCATGGTGATATTATTATCTATTTTTAATACAGATGAGCTAACTACATCTTAGTAATACAGCACATTTAAAACAAAGGCTATTTCAAGGTGAACAGTAACATGAAACATTAATAATCTTCACAGTCTACAGTCATACCATTAGCCCTTCCATTAAAAGCTGTTACAGTTTAGACCTTGGCTGTCAATATGATTCAACCCAGATCCAATTTTGATTGACTGAAATCCCATAACATTGCATGCTCAGCAGTATGGTCCATATTTGTGCAGTATATGCAATATGATACAAATATACCTCCCTCCCTAGGGCATATAATTTGTTTAATAATTAAATAATCTTTTTTTTTTTTTTAACTTTATTTGTATAGCACTTATCTAAACAAGGTTACAAAGTGCTTCACAAAATCCATGGCAATTTAAATAGGTCCTTGAAAGCTGTAATAAAGTATAAGCAGGGACAGAATATGTGTAATCTGATAAGGCTGATCTTGTACACAGCATCTTCGAAAATAGCAACACAAGGAAAAGCTGTGAGGAAGAGAAAATTGAGAAAAAACAGCACAGTGACATTTCCTCGGAAATATTGTCCTGGTCATCACAAATGAAAGGCAATATCAATAAACTACTGGAGGACGATCCACATCCTCCCTCCTGAGACGAACGCAGCGAAGGTGGGCTCGGAAGCCTCTGCAGCGTACACAGGCAATATTAAGGTAATCAATCGTCGTCAGCGCCGTGGCAGTGCTGGATTTACTGTAGTGAGAACCATCGCATTCCGTATTAAGCCATAATTGATTTGATCTCCATAATCTCTTTCTTGGTTGTCGTGGGTAACTCTGTGTGACAGCGCTGACTGATGTGCTTTTGGTCGGGGGCGGTGGGGATGAACGTGTGACGGGTCGGCAATGAGCTGGACGGCCCATTCATATTCATCAGCGGGTGTGCGCTCCGGGGGCTTAGGACAACAGAGGAGCAACACAACACTGCGAGCCACAATACACCACAGCAGAGCACGGCACATAACATCCTAGTACATCACAAAGTTCTGTCATGGAAAAATACTTTTTAACTAGTCTCTACAGTATGTGTCATTATCCAACAGATGTGCTGATGATTCGTCCCATTCTAACAGACATTTTAGTGATGCTGCCCTTTGTGAATAAGCTTTTTGTTTGGGATGATTTTAAATGTCAGTCTTCAGCTGCATTATTTCACTGTCTCAGACCTTTTCAGAGGGAGACAGAGATTGAGAGAGATTTATTTCTGCTTTCTGTTTCCAATACATGTTGCTGAGAGGTTACTCACAGGCAGTGGACGGCTGTGCGTCCTTCTCCGCACTCTCTTTGCCACTTGTGCACTTGAGCCAGCAGGTTGAGGAAAGCCTTCTTGGAGTCGGGGACATCGCGGTACGCCGACCAGCGCAGGAACTGGAACTGACACACCACCAGCTGACCCTCCTGGAGCTTCAGAATCAAAACACAAAACACATGGAATCTGATCCGCTGCACTATACCGGCTTTCATGCACTCCTATGCAGTGTTATTTCATATTTACTAGTTGCTGCAGCATTTCTTTGTGTGCCCGTTAACACCCGTGTTTCAGTGCTCCCCAGGCTACACGCTGGCACTCTGCCGTGCTCGCTCAGCACACTGACTCTGAGATATATGATTCTTCAGGTGTAAGTGGGGCCTGAGCTGCGAGCGAGAGAGGTCCCTGTGTGTTCATAACCTTGTCCTGTAGATTCTCGCCTAATACTTAAGGTTCAGTGGAGAACTATAAGTCATGCAAATTGAGCTGGCAGAGACACCAACGATGTATGAAGAAACTGCGCCTCAGTGGGAGTGGGATTTACAGAGAGTACTTTTTTTGGTACTACATTCCCCGGCCCACGTACATATGCTTACAATGCACTTCCTACGACTTTTACTCCCTTCCCTTTTATATCATTGTCACGCATTGGAAAAAAAGACTGATGCGCCTAGAGCCGGTCACAGAGAACGAGAGGTGTGTGTTATTTCTGTGTGACTGGATACCTCCCATGCTGTGTTAAGTTGCCCTCTCCGTGACAGTGGTGTGCAACGAGTAGAAGAAAAGGTGCCTAATGCAGATAGGGAGAATGACAAGGGCGTTTGGGAGGAGGTGAGGATGCCAATCAAGAAAGGAAGTTCTGGGCACTGCCTGTCGCACTGCTTATAATGGCAGCGTTGCAATAAAAGCCATGCATACAGATTTCCTCAATAATTGGTTGACAGTGATCCTGAGCAGAATACATGCATGTGCTTATGCAAATGCCCAGGCATAAAACTGTACCTGCATACATACACACACACATACACACACAATCAAAACACTGAGTGATGTGTGTGAAGTCAAAATGACATATACTTGGAGACTATATTACATATATATATATATATTTAGTTGAGGTGAGACCACCCTGACGTCCCCTCTGCTCCCTCTACCATGACAGTCTTTTTTTAGCCAATTTAATGAGTTCTGTCTAATTCTCTGCTCTTTGAAAGTGTGACATGCTTTATGAACTAATCAAAAGGAAGTCTGAAAAGAGTGTCCTGCAATGGAAAATATGACATGCATCATGATGATGAAAACCCCCTCTTTAGTATGCTAACGGCCACCTAAGAGAAGGAAGACCCCTATCTAGGTAATGACAAAAATAAATTGAAAAAGAGAGAGACTGACCTTTATTGCATGCATGTCAATGGGTTTCTCATGGTTTTTCATAGAAAGAAAGCTCTGATAATTTGTATCGCTCTTACAGGAACGTCTTATGGAAACAATGGAGGCTCTGGTTCAATTTTCTGGACTGCTGAATATCTAAATATATTCTTTGAAGTATGCTTTATACAGTCTATGGATAACTTTTCTTTCTACTGATCTGCCATTGTGTTCGGCATAAATCTCCAGCCTGCATTTTACAGTGTATTTATTTCAGAGTGCATTTATTTGACAACCTCCTGTGTTTCATGAGGCAAACACTAGAGAAGTGTATGCATAATAAAGCAATATAACAAATAACGATGCACAGGTACAAATACAGAATCAAGTGAAGCACTGAGTCTTTGAGTTTGTGTACATGTTAGAAGTTTTAAACTAAATTCAAATCATCATTTGAAGGTTTCAGGTACACAGATTTCTCTTTTTTTTTTTTACAGCCAAGCCTGTATAGTTGTCGGACTTTGAGGATTAGTGTCAGCTTCTTAGATGCACATTACAGTTGGCAACTCTGAAGTCACTGTAGGTAAAAGGTCACATCTGAATTACCAGTGAGGACCACAGCTAATGCATTTCTGATGAGGTTCAAGTTATCATTTGTGAAACACCACTGAGTTGAACAACATGTCTCCAGCAGCCTTTTTTGGCACCTGATGACTCACCCTCGTGACATTCTTGACCCGAAACAGACGAGTGATGACATCATCGTCTGCTGACATGGACAGAAACTCCACCTCCATGGGTCCATACTGCTGTAGACCAGGCTCCGGCCAGTACTGAACACACGGCTGCAGGTAGAGGAGAGATTGTTATTGTCGTTGATGAAATACGGCACGTACAGAACTTGAACTAAAGCTTTCTTCAGTAGTTATGGCCAAGAAAATTCCCTTTGCTCTTCAAACTTTGGATCATCAAAGATAAGAGAGCTTTAAGGGGATCAAGTGATGGAATTATTAAGCCAGTAAGTGTTAAAAAAAGGAAGAGAATATAAGTTTGGCCAAGTGCTAGTAGCATGTGCATATGTAGACATTAGGATGTGACACTGGTGTTAATAAGGTGAGAGAAACTCAGGATAAATATAATATGTTGTGGAAGAAAGAAAAAACTCTGTAACTTCACAAACAGATGTCTAACAATGATGGTGATAACTCAATTTTCAGGAGACTGAACTCCACGAGTTGAATAAAACTTATACATTTATAAAAAAGGATACAAAGAAGCCAATACGCAATCACTAATTTACCACATTTACTGAGCACATCATACCCAAAACAATGACTCACAAGGCTCCTAAAGGTCAGAGGGGGTATCGATTTTGATGAATATCTTTTGGCCGAGAGGATTCTCTAACCATGAGTGTTAGGCAGCAAGTTATCACCGTGAAAACCACCACCATTATAGTAATGAAAAGAAACGATTCCTATTTTTTTCCTTTACTATACTGATGATATCCACCCTGTTGAATCATTCAGTCATTTCTGCAAAACGTCAGCCAAGATAATCAGCCAAACTCATTCAGTTTGACTCCAACTAGACAGTATTATTGGCTAAACAACTCTGTAGTAAATTGTAAAGATTTTGGCTCATTAATAGCGCATGCTGAACATCTCCTGTTAACTTTTTAGTAATTAATGTTTAGTTGTTGTGGTGTAAATTGTGTTACAACCTGTGTATTCCTTTATTATTCTTGACTTATGGCCAACAAATGGTTTTGTGAGGTCATACTGACCTTGGGCCTTTGACCATTAAAATCTATTCAGTTCATACTTGAATGCAGGTAAATGTTTGTGCCATATTTGGAGAAGGTTTCTCCAGTTGTTCCTGAGATATTGGGCTCACAAGAACAGGGCAGATGGAAAGATTTTGGGATAATTTGAAAACAATGTTTCCGGCTACATCTGTCGCTGCACGAAAGCATGAATATCTTACAATTTAATCAGAGTCCAGATTTCCATAGTACTACTGTAGGCTTGCTACGTCCTATTTCTCCAACCTGAGACATATCTGGAGAACTGAATAATGTTTTTCCTTTACCGACTATTTTTCAATCTTTAATTTCATCAATGCTCATTCTAATTCTAGCTCAATAGCTCATTTTGTTAAACAAAGTTATTATTACATTACCATGCCTATACATTTTAGAGCAGACTTAAAGATCTATTGACTTTCACAGCCTTCTTCAGCATGGCATGTGATTATCTGGCTGTCTTCATTTATCAGCTCAGGATTTGCTGTTACCATGTGGATTCGCTTCCCATAGAGGCTCTATGGAGACGAGTGGAGGCTTTAAGCACTATGACATTCTTTTAATTACTTATTCTGTGTTTCATTATGTTTTCTAATCTTCAACATGATTCTTGTGTTATGTATCCACTCATTATTGTAGTGTTGAGAGTAAAAGAAAGAACAGGGAATATTGCAGTACAGAGGAAGACATATGCTCAAGAGAGAAAGTGGGACGCCAACAAAAAGAACCCTGAGATGTGGCTGGAGGGGAGAGCAATGCTATTCTCCAGAGATGGAATTTGAGGAGGGGAAGGAAAATCTGGGGCGGGTGTTATCTAGTCATGCCTTGAGATCAATGTGGTCAGGGATCAAAGCCCAACAAAATGGCATGAAGGAACTAATCCCAAGCACAGATACAGAAACAGTGAGGTGAGGGTTTGTTGGGGAAAGTCTAAAGTGAAGTTCAGATAACCTCCAGGCTGAAAGTAGTGAACTCAAACACTTCAGCAAAGTGGGTCAACAAAACAGTGGCAATAAAACAGTATAATACACCTTGGTCTTACCCAAGCAGAGTTGGACTGGTTTAGTTGGTTGAGCATGACCACCGCCGTGCAGCCGTAATCAAAGACCAGCCTCCAGAAGTCCGCCGTGGTGCCCGGCAGAGGGTGCGGAGTCACGATGAAAGCGGCCTGCCGGTGGAAGCTGTCGGCGAGAGCAGCGTTGATGTAATTGTTGCTCTCCCCTTCTGTGGTGACCAGGAAGGCCAGGGCGCGATCCGGCGGCAGAACATCCATGCTGCGGTTCTTCTCCCGGTTTCTGGGCAACAGGGCAATGCTGCACTCCTCCACATCCAAGTGGGGAGTCACAGAGTTGAGTGTCTGCAAATGGAAAAGTTGAAGATGAGAGGGGGAAATTACACAAAATTTAAGAGAGCGTTTAAAAGATGAGATGCGTGAGGAGAGGTGAGACACAGCAGAGGTATCAAATATGTCAGGGAGGAAGAGGAGGAGGAGGAAGAAGAGTATCAAACAGAAGCAAAAACAATTCCAAGAATCCAATAATAAACTGAAAGAATCTCTAATAATCTGAACATTACACTGATGAACTGATATCAAATAATAAAGGACAAATTCTGCCAACTGCATGATTCAAAAAACTCAAAAGGAAATATTGCACAAGAATTTTCTTTGATGAACTGTCTGTTCGTTTAGCTGTAATTAAATGAGACAACTTGAAAAAGACTATTTGGATCATTAATACACCTCATCAATAATAGATCTGTGACTTGCTGATCTCAGTAGTACCAGTTGGCTGAGTGCTGCACAGAGCTCACTGGGCGGTGGGCAGGCTTTCAACAACAATGTCAGAGGGATATGTTTACACGATCAAAGAGGCCGATGTAACATTTTCCTCTATGAAAAACAGATTGTAATCAGTGTGTCACCCCCCTACTGTACCATCCACTAATGCACAGAAATAAATCAACCATTAGTCTTGTATAAGAATAAAAATGTTTAAAATTAACTGACGAGCATGAGCCTTTTCCAGTATTACTTTGAAATGCTAAACCTGGAATCAATACGGCTGCTGGCTGAGTGCTGCAGCGGAGGGATGAGGCAGGTTAAGCGTGTGAGAACACAGCTGGCTCTCTTCTCTCCTAAGCATCGAATAAAATGTTCGGAAACCGCATTCCTGCAAAACCAGGCAGAGGATTTCAATGCGAAGCCACAAAGAATCTGAGGTGAAAGGAAACCAACAACATCACTTGTGCACAAATACACACGCACGTGCAAACACGCGTTTGTGGATGCGTATCCATTGCGATCGTTAGTCTGTTCCTTCCTGCACTCTGTTGATTTTAAAACGTCTGTGCTATAAAAGGACACGTTTCCACAACAGGGCGGATGTAGTCATCATCTGTTGTTTATGCAGCTGTCTGAATACCAAACAGACCGTTGTGGATTAACTGAACAACCATGGTACACACACACACACGCGACAGAATATATGCAATACAGATGCAATGTATAACACAATCCTCCCCAAACTGTATACAATAAATCAACAGTATGGTTGTCTCTGGATTTGACTTCATCAACTTTCCCCTCTATATTCAAGGCATCAGATTTATAAACATTCATTAATCGCACTATTATTATAACTGATAGAAATAGTCGATTTTGTAGTAGTGGTTTGGATACACAAAAGGATGATATTTCTGTGGATATATTAGTTGAAGGTTTCTTTCAGAAAACTGCCACGGCTAGATTTAACACATAAATGGATTTAACTATTTTTATAATTGATGGTAGAATAAGTAAATTTAGTAGCAGTAAAAGTGTTTTGGGGGGTTTCATTTCATTGTATTCTATTTGATACCATTAGTAATACTGCAGTAGCATTAGCAGTAGTATTACAGTCCAATTTTACTGTAGTAGCTGAAGTGCTGGTAGGTTCCATTAAGGTAATTGAAGAAATGTTATTGATGATATTAAAATAAATCACATTATGAGTGTGATTGCTGAGTGTGGACTGTGTAATTAAGAATATGAGTGCATGTTTCATATGTTAATGTTTGCACGTTTCAACAAAATTAATCTGTGCTTTAGAAATTGATTGAGGTGCCGCTGATCCACCGTCCACTCCAGCGTGGGACTGACCTGGAACTCTTCCCGTAGCTGAGAGGAATTACTCTGGGAATCCACCCGCAGCATCTCTTTGTAGGTGACGGCGAACTCATTCACCAGGATGGCCGTCTCTCCACACAGGCACGCCTCCAGGATGGCATCGTGGATGAAGATATACTGCTCCTGGAGGGACAACAGGTAACATGATGAAGTGCTGTGTGTATGTGTGTGTGCACGTGTGTGGGCATGCATGTTTAATGTAGTGGGTTTTCAGGATAATGGAGGGAATGTTATCTGGGTGCAAACACAGACCAGATGCAACAAAGGAGGCAGGTTATGAACATGTGTAGATGTAAGTAAATAATTAAACCATATGAATAAGAGATTTTTCATAACCTGCCTTGGTCTGAATTAAACATGTGCTATAATGTTGGTAGTGTATCAAAGCTGCGGGAGGACAAATAAATATTTCCGAGTAAACAAACACAAGCGGTGTGCATTTAATTAGAGCACCCCTGCAAATAATTACAAATGTAATAAACAGCGAAGTCAACGTTGGATTTACATAATAAGGGGTGAATATGTAAATTAACTCCACATCTAAAGAACAGCATCGTGCCCACGCAGCACAGCGACAGACAACGCGAGTCTTTTCTCTCAAACTATTGCAATGACCTTTACAAAAGTCCCACAGGGGGATAGCACACCCCCCCCTCCTCACTCTTTGACTTTCCAAACAACAGGAGGGAAAATCAAATGTTTAGAAACCGGAGCGGTCCTCCAGAGCAGGAGAGAGGTGACCACATTGTCCACTGATTGTGTAATGTCACATCCTGAACATACAGCTGAATATAAAGTACGTAGAGGATCTGTTGATCTGATCTGTTGACCTGACCTCTGTCTGGATCATGTTGATGCGTCGAGAGCAGAGGGTTTTGACACAGTTGTAGATATCGACCACGCCTTCACACTCGGCCATGTCCAACATGACGTCCAGCACGATGTAGCAGCCGGTGCGGCCCGCCCCCACGCTGGAATAACCCAGAAACAAAAACAAGAACAAGAACATCTTTCATGAGGAGTTATTAACAATCTAACAATCAATGTTTCTGCTCAGGGCACATGTTATTCAAGCTCTGTGATTTAACAGAGTTTACGGCCAGCACAACAAACCAGGAGAGGGTCATGGAATTTGTTAAGCTTGCACTAGTTATATAAATACTTGGCCTGAAATTACTAAAAACTTAATTTGTTGATTAATCAATACATTTTGGCTGTATCTTTTTTTGAATACTAAGCTAACGGAAGCTATAAGCTCACAACAAGAGAAAAATCTGAAAGTGATGAGTACTGTTAAATTGAAGTGAGCATTTGTTTTTCCTATATCTGATTGAATAAAGGGTAGTTTTGCATGAATACCGTTGAAGGGTGCTATGTCAGATTTTACCTTTATTTAGCTTCAAGGTCAATTGATTCTCTGCTAACCTCTGTCTATTCATTCAAATGTAACCCAACAATACGTACAGTATGAAGACAGAAAAAAATAAGGTACTTCTTTGTAGAAAAATGAAGTAAAAGAGATATGTAGTAAGTTGTTGTACATGTTACAGGACAGGTAGCCCTTCCAGGTAGAACGTGACAACAGCCCAGCTGCACTCTCAGACTGGAAACATTATTTTCACGGGCTTGTGCCGCCCGGCGAGCTCTCTCACATTCGACCACTGTGATGATCACTCGTGAACCTTCGCTGAACCCGGCCAGTGCAGCTCAAACCCCTGTTCTATCTGAAACGGCCTTGAAGATGCAAACAGCTGCTCACAACTGCCTCCATCTGTCACTTCAGGTCATGGTGATAATAAATCTCTTAAAAGATAATACGATTGATAAATATAATAACCTATTGCGATGTTTTTCATATATACTTTGAAAAAGGAAATAGAACAACACATGGTTTATAAGAAGACAGGTTACAGCAGTTGCTATATTGTGTTACCTGCAGTGGACCACCACCGGGCCAGCGTCAGGAGGCGTGGAGGCTTTCACTCTTCGTATAAAGGCCAACAGTCCAGTGGCATGATAGGGCACCCCGTGCTCAGGCCAGGATGTGAAGTGAAATTGACGCACCTCGTGCTTGGTTGAGTATCCTCTCTGTCGAAACAAACACAGAACACACATTAGCATTACATGTAAAACAATACATTTCTGTGGCTTGCATCCTAACCATCGTAGCCCACAGGCTGTTGTTTCATCCAAGACGTGCTGCCATCCATTCGGAGGCATTCCCCCACAATGAGAGATGTGGAAAGTTTTTTGGTTTAGTGTGATGACAACCAGGACATTATTTATGTGGGGTGTTAGGTCTTCTAGGAGAGTATGGCCTCTGGGCATCATATCCTAGTATCAGCTGCAATGTGAGAGACACGCAGAAAGGAATTACTGAGGCTCGGAGAGGGAGGGGAGGTTTCTCCTCTCCACTGGGAGGCTGCTGCCGTCACACAGCAATTTCTTCCTCTGTACAGAGTTGACAAAGAAAAGCAACGCAAAGCAAAGGTTTGCTGAAGACAGAAAACTAAAAAAAGGGGGGGAAAAGAGCTATGAAAAAAAAAAAGCTGTCACCAGCTCCCAAATATGTGCCGATTTGAATAAGCGGCAGCGTGAGCCTGTGGAGAGCGGCTGTGACAGTGGCATGATAATGCCGTGTTTGTGCCACTGTCACACCAGAGCTGCTCTCCCAGCCCTTCCACAGAGAGATCCCGGGGAGATTGACAGGATGGAGGTCACCGGGGGCACAGCACTGTAACAGCTATGTTGGAAAGGCGGCAGGGCAATTCAAATAGCTGCTGATGTTAATTCCTCTAAATGTGGATGTGTGGACCTCGTGCCTATCAGCACTAAGCCCTGTCAGGTATCTAATCTGTTCTATTAGTTCTAATTTTGATTCTTACTTCACCAGGTAACCGGGGAAACATGGACAAATTATGTTCATGAATAGATAACAGAAAGAAACCACACACATATTATTGTCTGCCCTGACAGAGCAGGGAAATTAGGAATATTATAACATGTATCAACAAATGCAAAACAGGGTAGCTAAACAAAGGTAGTAATGTAAATGTCAGATCAACTCACCCTCTCCAAGGCAAATGTACGGACTGTGTATTCAGCCAGTGTCTCTGTCTTCAGCAGAGTGATTTTAATGTCCCCGTACATCTCGCTCTCATCCGGCCAATATTTACAGCATTTCACCTGATTGGAAAAAAGAAAAGCAAAGGAGTTAAACCTCGTGTTATCACTACTACAAATTTCACCTGCAAATAATGTAGAAGGTGTCACATGAATTGATCTGTTTGATGGCTAAAGTGAAAATGTAACAGTTTTGTTGAAATGCAGCATATTCAAATCTCCTCTGTCCTCTGATGTTAAAGATAACCTTTATTTAAAAAGGTCAATACACTTGACCACAGCATACCCATCCTTCAATTTATATTCCAGCTTCTCTAAAAATTTAAAACAGTGTTTTAATATTATAATGGTAAGTTTGAGAGGGAATATTATAAGGTAACAATGAGATAATCTCTCATAAAGAGCTATTTCTCTACACCTCTTACACTTACTTAAAAAGGTTGATATGCTTTGTCCACAACAGATGAATCCTTCAACTTTTATATTATAATAGTAGTTTTGAGTGGTCATATGATTACGTGGACTATAACAGCAGTTGTTCGTTTTAATCCTTTTAGGCTTTAATCGGCCAATTTAGAGGAAACAAGGAAATCATCTCTAAAAGGGAACAATTACTCTCCATGCCTCCTTTCTTTGAGAAAGATAGCAACTTTACATATATCTAAGGGAGGAGACCAAAATGCATCCCTTGCTACTGAATTGTGCTGGTGGGGTGATTATTTCAGGATTATTTTCCTGATTTTAGTGAATAAGGTTATCAACTATAATTACATGGACTTTTAGCAATACCATTGCATTTGTTTTCCTTTAAATGAACCAAACTACAGATGTGAAAAGCGTGAGAGTCATTACTGCACTGTGCCAGTTTTGGCTGTGTGTGGCAGTCCCTTCCTTTATATTTGAAATTGATGCATTACAGTCAGACAGATTGCATGACTAGATATTGTAATAATATTGAACAATATTAAGTTTAACGATCCATTTGACAGTAAGGGATAAAGTAAAAAAAAAGATTACCTGTGTCATTCTAATTTTTATTTAAGTGATCATAAGAAATATTAAGTCCTACATCTGTTAGTTTAACTACAGCAGAGAAATATTGGTGTGGAATTTATGAAAAAATGCTGCAGAAGAACAAAAACAACCTGTTCCTCTGCAGATATTTCTTCTCAGAGGGCAAAGAAAAGAAAAGCACAATACTCACAGAATGGTGGGAAGCATCAATTTTTTTTAATCAGCATCAGGCACAAAGGAGGTAGTTTAATTTGTTTTATTTAATAGAGGTGTTATTTGGATTCAGCAACACAGACCAGTCCTTATTTGTTGACTGTTCCCTGAATTGTTGAGGTGGAAAACCAAATTGGATGAAGGCTCACTGCTAGAAAAATGGTGTCATTTTAGCCATCCACTGAGGTAATGTGCTTCTCTTTCTTACGGTGAAAAGAGGATGGAATACTTACAGCAGATTTCACACGCTACAGGTATTTATGTGAGGTGGAAAATAATGGTGCGACAGTAAAGCCATTAAGGCTGTGTAATCATGCAGTGTATGTAAGGACAGCTGCCCTAGATATGTGGCTCAGGTTATTTTAATATGCATCACAAGGATTTTATAGCTAATTTTATGGACTCTATAATCATACTATCATAATGTAGATTCCTATCATTCATCATGGCTGTCTCACAATGATGATGTCACAATAAGGGTTAATCCAAATGCCAGGAAAAATGCAACATCAAGTTTAACAGCACTGCAGAGACTTTGTGCAGACATGTCTTTCATTTTTCCTGATATCCAGAGAGTTAAAGGAATAGTTTGACATTTTGGGGGATACAATTTCTCGTTGGGTGAGAAGACATATACCCCTCCCAAGTTCTTAGCTTAGTTTAGCATAAAGGCTAGAAACCGAGGGTCCTGTGAGATCTTATCAAACAAACAAAACGTTCAAATAGACACCAAAACGTTCCCTCATGGCAAATGTGCCACGTGTCTGGGCACTGGGCGATGACAGGAGGAGGACAGGGACTGAACATCACTTACCCTGCCAACCTCCACCAGCTTAGTGATCATGACGATGCTGAAACAGTTCTCCTGCCACACCATCCTCCAAAAATCATACAGAGTCTCCTGCTTGGGTCCTGCTGGGAAGACGAAAGAAATAAGAGTGAAGGGCAAACGGCAGCATCAAAATCACTTGGTATGGGAATTCTTATCGCTGTGAAATCTTGTATTATTGCGACTTAATTGTCCTTTTCTCCGACGGCAAGGTACCGATCTCTCAAAATACCGTTGTCAATGGAGTTATTGGGAATTGAAGGCAGAAAGGGTGACAGAAAACCAGCAGAGGCGTATGATGAAAGCCTCAAGGAAAATCTGTAGTTGTCATGTGAAGGAAGACCACATAGGAAATAAATGCTTAAAAAGACAAAGTGCTGCTGACGGCTTTTAATTTTTTTCTTGCAAGTTATATCTGCTGCTCTCTGTTTCTGTGACAAGGGGAAGGAAGGGGAGCTGGTGCAAGATAAGAAGAGGAGTAGAATTTAAGTGACTGTGTGATAGGAGAGAAATTGACACTCATTAAAGCCCATTATGGTCATTACCACATATGGAAAAAGGGGCCATCTGTCCATGCTCTGCATTCAAAACCTCAGCCGAGGAGGTTTTGATTTTTTTGTCTGCATTTGTTTGATATTTTGCAGGAGTACAAAAAAATCAAATGGGTGGATGACCACAAAACTTGGTGGAAGGATGTGGTGTGGATGCTAAGAGAACCCATTAAATTTTGGTAGAGATCAGAATCAGAAAAAAAAATAAAAATGGTAAAATTGAACACACACACACACACACACACACACACACACACACACACACACACACACACACACACACACACAGTGTCCATCTCTGTGCTAGCAGTAGTGGTTGAAATACACGTTCTCCTTTCGACGAAGAACACGCCACCCAACATGTCACAGAAATCGAGTAGCTTTGATTAATGTGTGTAATTAATCACCTGCTCTAATGATTAATTCAGTAACATCACCAATGCAGCCTTCACGGGCTGCTAGTCATCTTTTGATTTGCCAGAAGGATGGTTTTGGCAAGGGACTGTGCATGAGTAGGCTCATTGGCTGGATCATCTTCAATTTATTACAAGGTGCTCACCATCCTGAATCCCCCCCCCACACACACACATACACACAATAGCCTTGCTGGGATACTCACCCTGAGTGGCGATGAAGTGGTTGGATCGATGGTAGCCCTGAAAGAGAGAAGAGGGATGACATGCTGAGTAAGCCGTCTACCCCTCAGGCGCAGCTGTATGAGAGGGTGTCTCTCGGTCTCACCCTCTTTTCTTTTTTCTCCATCTTTTCTGCATTCTGCTCTCCTCCTGACCCACACTCAGCAACTGTGAAACGTGTTTTCCTAGGTAGTTCCTGCACTGTCTGACCTATTGCTGACCACAGACCATGTCTTTGCCCTCTGCTCCTCAGAGTTTGGAGCAGTTGAGGCCACACATAGTAAATACTGCATCTAGAAGAAGTGCTGATGAATCTCTGAGAAAGTGATCTCTAAAGTGAGTCTGGCTGGCTGACTGAACAACGCCTGAATCCCTGTGACACTTTAATAAAGATATGACAGAGAAACTAAAGGTTCACATCTTCAATTTCAGGTGTTAGATTCATTCATCAAACTCTTGTTCAGAGTCCTGACCACAGACTGTAAATAAAGATGGATGACCAAGCTCCTCCATCTACACAGTGGGGATCGGGGGATGGAAACACTTTTTCGAGGTCCAGTCGATACACACACTGGACCAATCAAAAGTCAGTCTTTAGCTGTCAATCACGACATTTCACTTTGTTTTTAAGGTTAAAACCAATCTTACCAGACAAATTTGCCCTTAAACATACATCAGTGTGATAAGAACAACCTTAAACGACAAAATACGTATTTTAAAGAAATTTATTATGCATATGTATGTATATTATGTACTTTGACATTTTAGTTTGGTCCATCCGCTAACACTGGGGAGGCAAGATTTATCATGATCAAGATAATTTGGCTTTACTTTTGGGGAGCTGTCAGGTCATCCATCTTTACCCTCTGTGGTCCTGTCCCATAAAAACTGATTCTCAATGAAAATGCACTATGCACTATATCTGAGTTGATCATTTTAAAAACTAAAGCCATTTTTACTTTTTCAAAATGAAAATACTTTTAATACTTTCTCTTGTCAAGTAGAACAATGTGTTACACAGGTTTCACCTTAATTCATATCACCACCAACATAAACCTGTCTCCTAGGGCAAACATTTTGTGTACAGTCTGAGATGCTTCATATCAAAGGGAGCGGCAGCCTTTGATATAGATGACAGACATTTTCATATGGTGAGTATGTGGGGTGAATATGAATGAACAATGAGATGTGTCACCTCAACTGCCATGAGGGGAATAAACAGGACTCCCTGAGGGGTTTTGAGCATTTTAAGGCTGAGCAAACTATTCAAAAATAGTAACTACTGCTTATGTCTCACTTTGCGTGTGTACATGAGAGACCTGTTTCCTGGAGTCCATGAAAACATCTCCTGGAAAACCTCACCGATGTTGTGGTTCACCTTCATTTGTCATTTTTGAGAGGAGCAGCTGGAAGGATAATTGATTCTCCGATTACCTTACACGAGTCTGTGACGTGGAGAATGCAGGTCAGGAATAATCTGAACACACTCCCAAGCCCATCAGCTCTCGTCACATCAGCATGATGGGATGATCCCCACTGATAACAGTTAATATCATTTAGCAGAAGGCGTCTTCCTTATATGCCATGTCTGTCCATGTTGCTGATGGAACGCGTAACTGAATTGCATCCAGTCGGATAAACAGGACAAGTTTGAAATGGAGATGGATGACCAGTGCTGTGAGGCCTACTATCCACAATTCCTCTGGCCCTGGCCAAACACTATCAGCATGAATGATACCTCTCTTCTATTTAAGATGAACAGCAGAGCAACTAAACCTCTGTCTTGACCACTTATGAGAACTAACAAAGACAGCAGGGTCCTCTATCTGTTTTTCTTTATTTTATTTTTTGGGGGCAAATGTGGCCAAAGCCTGAGACACACTGACCTTTGAGCATTTGTGGATAGAGGAAAGTGGGAAGAGGAGAGGGAAGTGGAAAGGGAAGACAGGGGGAAAAGAGCAAAGACAGAGCGATGGCAGGCTGAAGAAGGAGCAGTGAAGTACTTACTTCCCTGTTAATCCGAATCTACAGGGTCCAAGGTCGAGGAAATGGGAAAAAGAAGACATATAGGCTAGTTAATGAGAGAAGCTTTTTGTAAAGAGGAGTGATGGTTACAGAGAGGTGGTAAGAGGTCTGAATGCCGGCAAGTGGGCTTTTTTATTATGATAACTCAAAACTTATAATCATCGTGTTTTTATTTCCTGTAATGTTTTCATTGCTTTTTTTAAATGAAAATTACTTTTAGTTAATTTTTTTTAAATGTCAGTTTTGTTGTGGGTTTTTTTTAAAGGAAAGAAAAGAAAAACAGGCAAACTCTTGCAATCATCAAGACTGTGTGGGTGTGGTTTGATCATATTTGATATTTGGGCCACACAACAAGAAAGAAATCTATTTCACAATTGTCTGTTTTGGTTCAAATGTTGCTAAAGTGACGAGGGAGGAGCTATTTCAGGCGTCCCTGCATGGTTGTGTAAGTTAAAGTCATATCTTTCCCATTGACAATACTATTCAGAGTACAAGCCTCCACATGCAGAGACTTTGTTAATTCACCAAGCTACATTTCCCATGGTGCATCTCAATAGGAAATATCCAAAATACCCAATTAGGAAGCTTAGGCGTACTTTTGAGGGAGCCACTAATGGTGTGCGAAAGCTACAACATTAACAACATATTTCAGCAAATCATTTACATTAATCTTTGAATTCTGGGTCAATTTTAGATTAACTCCACAGCTGCAACAAATCGTTCTCTTCGTAGGTTCAATGGACAAATATTTTGAAACGTCCATGGCTCATGGGTATTGTAGTGTTTAGCGCTGATCTGCTCAGCCAAACTGACTCTACAAAACAGTTAAAGTAATTAGAAGTGGTGGCTGTAAGAAGCAACCTATGGAGTCATTACTTCCTCTGGGGAGTTACATGTTCTATGTGAAGTAACAGTGATGTCATCAAGAAAACTTGAAGTGGGAATACAGAGAGCCATTAGAGGCCTTAGGAACCAGCGGGCAATCATAATTAGTGGCTGTACCGGCACAGAGACATACTTTATGTGAAATTACTGCTTTATAAATCCCATTTGGAAAAGTGAGGATAAAAGTCCACAGGCAGAAATATGTTATATGAAAAGAAAACACTGCAGGCGTTCATGCAAGCCCCTATTAATCAGACTTGACTCAATCGTTTCAGTGCCTTTGTTACACAACTAATGTACATGTTCCTTTAGAGCAGGCAAAGCTGATTTACAGCATAGACGTGTGTGACAGAGCACTGCACACCACAGCCGAGCAAAGGGTCCGACATTAAGTGCCAAAGAACGAGAGCTCGCACTTTGTCACCTCTGTTTTTGAAACCGAAATAATGTTTCAGAGGAAACTTTTCCATTTAACCTCTGGTGAAATAATCGCAGGCTATCCAAAATATTTCCCACTGTGGCTGGGTAGTTACTTTTTAGCATGCAGGGTCAGTTTTGTCAGAGCGTAACACCACCAACACTGACACTGTAGTGGCTGTTAAGTGGTGTTTTCCTACTAATGCCCGCACCTCTGTGCCCTTAACGCTAATGGCGGCCCTCACAATAACTACAGACCTAACCACAGACCAGGTTTTTAATGCCCTCTCACTGTAATAAACTCTCTAAAAGCATCTCACTACTCGCCATTCTCAACTGAGAAAGAAAAGAGAGAAAAGCCCTGTGGTATCAAGCATTTTCATGACAGAATTTGGCCTAAAGGATGAATCCAACCAAAAATCTTGTCAACTTAAGTAATTTTTGCCCACTGAAAATAATAATATCAGTTATTTTTCAAGTATGAATCTTGATAAGGATTTTGAATGAGACATGATTTTATCAAGCCCTTCTCAACCTCAAACAGCAGTGGGAGTACATCAGCCTGCCTCAGCTTCTCACACAGCACCATGTTTACTTTATGGTAGTCCCAATGAGAGGCGTGTAAAATAAATCTTGTGAGATGAAGAAATTGCATTAGAGTGCCAGACTTCCTTTGACATAACTCAAATGACGAGTGACAACTGAGGAATATGACAACAAATTCACAGGGGAACCTAAATAAAAGTGTCCATCTACAGTATATATCTGGTAGTAAAAATATTTTATATTTTATACTTTTTATATTTTTTTTATAACTTCTGCTTCCTCTGCTCTCTGAATAAACACAGCCCCATCTAGTTTTTTTTATGAATGAAAGCACGCATGAATGAGACTGTGTGAGACACATTAGCAACATATACATGTATTTCATATGATCAGTGAGAATGTTACTGTGGCGCTGCATGTGTGGCAGACAGTTAAGGTGAACAGTGGAAAGGATCATCATCTCCTCCCATCCCATCGAGAGATTGAATAACAGCAATCATTGTGTATTTAATTTAGGGGGATTTGTGGCATCTTACAGAAAGATTCATCTCCTCTCCATTTAATGCATTAAGTCCACTCTGCTTTAATAAAAGTGATAGCAGAGTTGGTGTTGGGTCAGGGACTCAATTGACAGACCATGGCATCTGGCAAAACACAGCAAAGGAGGGTGTTTGATTGGATGAGAGCTTCCAGGTGAAAGTGGGCCAGCAGACTGGTGGGCTTACGGGAATGAGAGAGATGGACTGTGGCTTTGAAGTGTATGAGAGATAGAGACACAGCAAAGGCTGACAATTTGTTTCCCTGTGTCAAACAGAGGCAGAAAAACTAAATTACACTTACGTCAATGTAGTTTGCATTGATGTAATCTGAGTTGGGGTCTCCCAGGAGAGGGTGGAGCTTAACTCTGTGGCGGTCATCTGAGACAGAACAAAAAGTACAAGATCAAAGCAATGTTGAGAAACAACGTTTGAACAGTATTTGTTTTAATGCAGGATGAAATGGATTCCAATGACTTACATCCCAGCAAAGTGTCGTGCCTCCCTTTGGTTTTGTCCTTCTTCTTTGTGCAGTCCCAGCCATCAAAGAAACTCTACAGTAACAAAAGAAGTATAACACTTCAAGAACAGTGTCTCTGTATAAACCATTCAAATATCCCAGAGAAGAACAGTCTCTTTTATTATATGGGTGAAAAGGAAATATGTTTTTCATGGATAGCATTATCAAAACCTATCCTCACATCTCTTAAGTGTGGCTAAGGCTTACATCAAGAGCCCCTGTATCCTATGGAGAGGAGGAAGGTTTATGCATCATATGCAATTAAATAAATCATTGCCATGAGCATTGTGTAGTCTTTGTTTGATGCCTGAGCCACCTGGCTGTGTATATTCTTTTCAAAGCACTCATTGTCACAATTATAGTTGATTTTTTTATACAATGGCTATGATAATGGTTATTAACTTACTCCAAATCACGGTTCTGCTAATCCCCTAACCCAAAACCCGAAAGGTTTATGCTCCAACAACCTTAGCCATCGCTGGCTGACGTTGACACATCATATTCATACAAATTTAAACACTGGTGAGTCCTCAATTAAGTGTCCAATGTGGCGCCAGAATAAGCCTGTAAACAGCCACTTCAGATTCATGAACACAAACGCACACACACACAAAAACACACGCTGAGACACTGCATCATACCAGTCTACCCCCTGTGGTTTTCAGCCACTAGGAGGAATTTGGTTTTCGAAACTCTGCCCAAGTCTACATGCTGAGCAGCGGATTACATCGTGGTTCTCCCCACAGAGAGCCAAGAACCAGCCAAATCCTGCCTGGGATTATACACCCTCCCCCTAAATTTGCTCTCGTCTTTCCATGCATTCTCTCAGGGTCGGTCTCTCTCTCTCTCTCTCTCTCTCTTTGAATCCTGCAGAGTCTTTACCTCCATCTACCTCTCTTCATTATTCTTCCATCATAATTTCTCTTCCTGTCCACCTCTTCCATCTTTATCCTCTACATTTTTGACACTAGACCTCTGAGTTCTCAGTTTCTCTGCTCACACCACTCCTCTGCTCAGCCCTCGAGAGAAAAGAGAAAAGCAAGAGAAGGAAAAACACAACTAGAATTACAGCTTCTCTGTTATATGCCTCCAACAACCAGTCAAATAGCAAAAAATATCGTCAAAACTGTTTCTGAATAATGCCGGATACAAGATACATTGTCAATTTGTGTCCATTGAAACATGTATATAAATGCAGTAAATTAAAGAAATACTGGATACACATGCAAAAGATAAATTATTTGAAACATATATTTTAGGTTGGATTTATGGATTTGAATTGACGAAGAAAACGTTTTCATACAGGTTTCAATGTTGAGAACTATAAAGATCACCGGTAATGACCCTAAGGGAAAATGAGAACTGGCGTCTAAGGGGTTAACATTGCAGATAGAGGCATGTCTCAACATAACATTACCATAATCCATAAATAGAAAAATGGGCATCAACAATTATTTTTCTACAAAGTTTTTGAAAGTCAGCTCTAGATTTGTTAAAATAAGAAAAGCTTTTTTGAGATGCAGAAAGAATATCGTAAAAAGGTTTGCATGATATTTGAATGTGAATTTCTCTATTATCCTAACACATAAGTATGTGTGTTCTGTAACTCCCTCAATATTGGATCCTTGTGCAGAGGAAGAATGAAAGTTTTTATTACGATCACCTCTAGCTCAAGAAAACAACTTTAAGATCGTTGAGTAAGGGAGTGACGTAGGTTTTCCACAGCTAGCTGAGAAGAGTTATCAATAGGACCTAGAATTGAACCTTGCGGATCACCCTTATTAATTTGCAAAAACTCTAAACCAATAATCCCTAAATTAACAGAATGGTGCTGATTAGACCAGTAATCCAGGAAGTACGCTAAAGCGCTTAAAGTGAAATCAATGTAACGGAGGTGACAGCAGCCACCACACATACAAGCCCCTTCACAACTCAACTGTAAATTCTTGATCAGTGTTTTTACAGAACATAGGTGTTCTTCAGGGAAATAAAAACCTATACCTGCCATGGGAGTGTAATATGATACTCCTCATCATTTTCTTTCATAATAGAGAGAGACACTCCATCAAAACACAAACTCTTGTGCAGAGGAAAATAAAACACAAAGGCGTGTGTATTGATTTTTTTGAGCGCAGTGTGTTTTGCCCATGAGGGACACTTTAATGAGTCTACAAGCAGAGTTTCAGGGAGGAAACCATGAACCAGAGAAAAAAGATGTTTTCTCTTTTTCATGAAAAAGGCCATGGGTGACAGGGATGGACTTCTCTCAGGGGTGTGATTTTAACTCTCAATCAAAATCCTTCCAGTAGGGGGAGGTTTTCGGAGTTCTGGCCCCCCATTCAGCATGTGCCATGAATTACATAACTAGAAATAGCAGGAGGGTCATAAGCAATGTTGTGCAAATAAAATGTTTGTATTTGACGTTCAGTTCAGGACCAAATCTCGATTGTGCATTGGTAAAAAAAATAACAAAAAACCCATAACCGAGCAGAGATCTATGATTCACAAAATATAATGGCATGGCAAGGCGAGCTCCTGGACAGTGAATGCCAAATCACTGAGATAAAATACATACAGAATATTTGATTTATTCAATCCACATGCGTTTTAATTATCTGAGCACCGGCAGGATCAATGAGGAGCATTGCCTGTCTTCTACTGTGAGAGGGTCCTAACATCTAACCTCCAAATATCAGACCTACTTTAATATTACATGCTTGATATTTCATCTCTACTGTGAGAAATTTAAAGAACAACTTATTATGTGAGATGTCTTCGTCTTCCTCCAGTTGGTGGCGACCCTTAATGGCCATGCTGCTCAATGTATCACAGTCTTGTGATTGCCTTTGCATATTAGAGATTATTAATGTTGCAATATATTCTTCAGCAGGAGGTAAATACTAACTGGTAGGAGGTTATTTGGAGGGTACAGGGCAGTGGAGACAAAAGTGCTATTGTCCCACATTTCTTCCTCCATACCCCTTTCTCTTTCCTCCCTTCCCACTTCCCACTCCCAGACTTCCCCTACAATCTGTTTGAAGAGGACAGGGGGCTCACTATAGCTACAGTAACTCTGGAGATGTTTAGCCTCGTCAGGGCTGCTGTCACTACAGAGGTCTTATTTGGCCCAAAATGCTCATGATTTATTCATATGCTCAGCAACAGTAGGATCCAGATGCCTTATTAACACAGATAATTAATTTCAGTGGGTGGCGAGTGATGCTAGGATTATGTCAAATACCCTTCAACTAACATGACTTCTATAAGTTTGTGAATATCCACAATATCTGGTAACTGCACATGATAGCAGCCAATGAAGATTGAAGACCAAACTACTCAACTGGACTGCATCACAATCTCATCTTAATGGGACAACCAATTGACCCTTAGAGAGGCAGACTCCCAACCCATTGGCTGTGTGATGAAATGTGTCGAGTGGTATTAAAAACTGATCCATCCTCCACTCCACTGTAACTTATTTCAGTGTGTATGTTGGTTTTATATAGTTTTTTGTGCTTGTGTGCTTACACTGCAAATCAATTTTCCTTGGAGATAAATTTAATGGATCACTCACACAGAATCCACTAAGAGGATTACAATTTTTTTGGTGATATGTCAGTTATCTAGGATGGATTTATAGCAGGAATCTGTACTTCTCACACATAGAACTTGAGATCAGTCTCTTCCACCATGGAAGCCTCTGACAAGTGCAACCTCCACTGCTGATTATATAAGCTCGAACCCACTAGGAATCATCAAGAGGGGCCTGCAGCACAGTTTGTCTCGAAGACAGAGAAATTCTTCAAAATGTTTCTTTAACCTGATTGCAATGGCTCAATTTACAGCCAACCCAACCTGACCTGCCGTCCCTCCAGTCCCATCAAGCAGTGCTACAAATTCTCTTCTAGCCATCAATTCACTTCATTAAATACCACACCAGCCACTTTTAGCTTCCCAGTTTCCTCTGTTGTGTTAGGAGTGCACATTGCAATCAGACATGCAAGTGTAGCCATGTCCCAGACTCAGTAGGGCAAGGAGCTTGACATTCTTTCAGGACCTTGGTATCAAGACACTCTGCAACTATACAGAAGATCCCAGGTCACATCTTTACAGATATACTGACAGTGGACTGAAAACAAGACCTCAGGATAGAATGAGGACTTTTTGGAGAGATGAAACCATCCAGCTGCTTCAAATGCACCAATAGAAGAAGCTTTCTGCAGGAACCTCAAACCCATTAAAGGTGCTAGAAATTGAATTGATAAATGGATTGATTGGGTGTTTTATTTCAATAATTAATTCAAGGATTTTTTGAATTTATTATAAGTAAAATAGGAAACACAGAATCACCTTTTATTCATATAAGGTAACCAGCAGTTTCATTACAGAATTTGATGTTGTGCATCTGTGAGAAAAACATGGAGAGCTACTTGACTTTATTTTAGTGACATAATGGTGTTCAAGAACTCTTAAGTCCTTCTGCCACAAGAGTTTCAGCAAGATACTTGTATGCTGCACAGAAAATAGTCTCCACAGGATTTGATAGATCTCATGGAGGAAACATTTCTCTCACCATGGAAACTGAGATGGTATAACATCACTCACAGCCTCAGTGCAGAAGCAAATAAAGCTTTCAGAAAATAATACAAACTCAAAGGTAACTGCACCACTTTTTCAAACCCAGAAATTAAAGGTCAAACAACCATGACACTATATTATATATATTTATAAAGATATATGGGTATTCTTGCTTGTTGCCTCTAAAGCGCTCTTAGTCACTGTATGATGAAAGAAATGTGAAGTCATGCTATTGAATTCACAGTGAAGGTTGGTTGTGGAGAATATAGTTATTGTGTGAATACGGACATAATACATCACCCTCTGCCTTAGAGTAATTGTTCATGGTAGTTGACTCTAGCGCACCAGCAGCAATAATTCATACTGCAATTAATGACATGTTAATTCCATGTTCTCAGAGTAAGAGCCCCGTTATGAACTTGTTCTGAAATTAAATCTAATGCTTTGAAGACCTAAACAAAGAAAAAGTTTCCAGAATGCAGAAATTCATATTGAGGCCTGGGCAATACATTTTCAAATTATTACAATGCACATTTTCTCAATATTGATGGAATGATCACATATAACATCACATAAATAGAAATATATAAGCATAAAATAAATATATTATATAATGGCTTTGCCTAACTGGCTGGACTTGATAAAATATTTCAGCCCTCTTATACGGAGGTACTCTCTGTATGAATACTGAAATAGTGTTATGAACACATGCAAAGTCACAGATTGATTCATCTATCAAACTAAAACACTTCCTGTTACCATATGATCACTTCTGATGAATTATTGATTGGTTCAAGTAACCTAAAGCATACACTTCATTAAAATAAAAGCATGTGTCCTATCTGAGATAACATAAATAATGACACAAACTTCCAGGCTTAAATGAATATGTTCAAGAGGGGCATTAATACTCCAAAGTTTTAATTTCTAAGTTTCTCAAAGTATAATGTCCCAATGACTTTCCATCAGCTGAAGCTCAGATGAAGCTGAAGGATGCAGCAGGACAATGAGTCTAAACATCAAAAGACTGCCCAGACGTATGAGTGACCCAGTCCGAGTCAGGACCTCAACCCAATAGAAATGCTGTGGAATGAGCTCAGAGATGTGATCACACAAGGATTTGGAAGTTCCACAGGGAGAGTGGTCAGCTACACAGAAAGTGCTTGTTTGAGGTAATTGATGCCAAAAGGAGTTTATTAACGCTGCCATGTTTTCATTGCCATTTGTTTGTCTTACTATCTGACAGTCAGCAAAATTACTGAAAAAATATTGAACTAATTTCCATGAAATACTGTGGAGGGGTGGGGCACGACCCGAGGAAAAACCCATTACATTTTGGATTCAGATAATTTGGATTCAAATAGAATCTTTTTTTCACTTTCTTTAACATGGCAAAAAAGTTGGGTTGACTCAGATTTCCACCAGCACTGCGAATGTATAACAGTTGTGTTTAGTAAAGACACAAAACTAAATGGAAACTGTTTATCTATATTTGTGACTTAGATGAAGATCTGGTCGCATTTTATTGCCAATGAATGTAGAAAACCAGGTGATTTCAAATGGTTCACATGTTTTTTCTTACCCCTGCATCTTCTCCAAAAATCAATTTCTCACAACACAACATTCAAAATAAGGCCACAAACACGCACACCGCTCGCTCTCTCATAAATCAAAATGGCTGTCAGAGAAAAAGTGCTGAATGCTGTCTGATTCCTAGTTGTAGGACCTGAAGGATTTGCCAGAGTGGACAAATTTGCAGGAGACAAATCATCTTGAATCATTGCGTAGAGGCAAACTAGCAGCAGCAGTGAAAGACTTGGTGCGTGTAGAACTTTCACTCATGTATTTTCCAACACCCTGATATCAGTCCCAAATCCTTCTTGTTTAAAAAGAATATTACAGCCACACAAGGCACACCACTGCCAATTACCGAGTGGAGACTACTATACTTAATTAATGTGCAAAACAAATCGGTAATGAATATAATATTATATATAAAATATAAAAATAAACAAAAAAGTCCACATGCTCATTCATTCTGCCCTGGATCATATTAGATGACTCACCTCTAATTCTGGACATTTTACACAATGAATATCAAAAAGACTTCTAAGGATCTGTCTGAATCCCTGAGGAGCTCTCTGTGTTGTATCAGGCTGTCAGAGCTGTAAGGGAGAAGTTTAATAGCGTCCTTTCACCTCATATTCCTGTTTAAAGCCATAGCCCTCGGCAGTCTTCATCTGGTTGATATGCTGGAGGAGGTCGGCCACTCGGACAGCAGGGTGGAGCTGCCCTGTGTGGTAGGGGGAGCCTTTACGTCCACACTGATGCCTCGGGGAGCCTCCCAGCAGGCTGCTGGCTTCATTCACTGAACTACGAGCATCACCTGAATCAGATACACACACATTTGCAATTTTGGTGCAACTGTAGGTTGAAAAATGTATGAGCATGACATGGTATGATATAAAAGATTTAGTAACTTGTAGCACGTTTTGCATTTACTAAGGGATTCCACACGGTGGTATAAGCTCTTTATGATAAGCAGCTCTGCCTCTGAATCTCGATCAACTTTACAGTATCTGTTTTTTCCCTCTCAGCTGACAATATTAGAGAGGAGATCAAGATGAGAAGTGCTGACATCAATCAAAAGAATTTTGATTCAATCAACACGGTGTACTGGTTGGTTACCAGCTGCAGGCAACAAATAGCTGAGGGTGCCAAAGAATATGTTTCATGAGAGGGTGACTTATATCTAAGAGTAATTCAGGCATAATTATGGAGTGAATGAGTGACAGTCAAAAAGAATACAGAGTGAAGGATGATGTGTGTGTCTAGTTTTGCAGATGTATTTTGTGGTTGTGGTTTGCAGGTTTGTATACACTGCACTGTGTATGTGTGTGTGTGCGTGTATCTTACCTCGAGTGCCGCAGGTGTGTGCATCCATGAAGGAAAGAGCCATCCTTTCATCCTCCTGCAAGGTGCTCTGGTCGGTGAAACTACGGTCCATGGAGCCCATATGACTCTTCTCCTGTCGATACGTAATGGGCGTCTTATTCATGTTTACTGGCTTCCTATTAATGGAGATAGAGGAGAATGGAGGGATAATTGGAGTTTGGGAGAGAGAGTGAAAGATAGACAGAGGTGGAGAGAGGGAGAAAAAGCAAACACTATTTTGTAAGGAACAAACAAAGAGGTAATAACTGAGAGAAACAGAGTGATGAAGAATAGAAAAATGTAATTTTCCCTTTATGACTTATGACTGACAGCCAGAGCATAAGCGTGTGCATGATGGATCACCAAATGATGGAAAAGCAAAGAGGTGGAGTCACTTACGGATAGTAAGAGTAGTAGTCCCTTCTGGCAAGAGTGCAGGAGAAGGAGGAAACAAAAATCAAGAGAAAGAAGAAATGTAAGATGAAAGCAATGTCAGCTGAGGGCAGAAAGCATTGATCACAGTGAAGATGAGAACCCTCCTCTTCACCAGCTTGCTTGTGAAGGTGGCCATATGACACGTACCAGGCCGAAGCAGCGGTGAGGCAGAAAATGTGCGTTTCCTTCAATGGAATATGTCTCGGTTTTACACTTCCAGGACTTGACCACGTGGCTTTCTGTCACAGCAAATTTAGCAATCAATTCCCTAAGAGCGAAATTCATGGGGGCTTAGCGGAGGAACTCTGAGGCTAATGTGCAGAGTGACTTTTAAAATCAACATTATTCAATATTAGCCTGGACGCATATGTCAGCCACTTAGTAATCATTAATAATGATTGCTGGAGTAACTTCTCTTTTGGCATGACACTATATCTTATCAAGGTAAGACAGGTTAAGCCTTGTTTGAGATCTAAACTGGGGCCCGCTGACAGCTGCCACTAAATGAATGCAGAGCCAGAGGTGTAGATGAGCTACTGTAGACATGTGGGATCATTGGCTAATACTCTCTAAAAGCACCTTTTCCCTCCCAATTACCATCTCATTTAAGGGTCAGGCCTCTGCTTGGTGTGCGTAATTAAGTGGCTAATTGAATTGCATCCGTCTTTAATTAAATACTTCACACTCAGATAGGCTCTGCAGATGAGGGTTGTTTGGTCCCTCTGGTGCGCCATGAGGGAGTGCAAACAATGCGGCGCCAGTTGTGGGTCCAGCATCATCCCCAAACAAGCGTGACCTTTTCCGAAAAAGTTCAGCAAGTATATAAAAAACGGATAAACGAACGGCTCCAAAACAAAACATGAAGGGAAAAAAACTATGTGGAAGATGTGGTATGAATGCGCTTAATGTGGCATGTTTTTTACTCAAACAGCTATCAGCAGATGTTTACCCTTTCTTAATGATGATGATGACAGCACCCAGCAGGAGGATGAGGACCACCAGGCCCCCGGCGCACACCCCGAGAATCAGCCCCATCTCCTCCGAGTGCTGGGACACCTCCAAAGCCTTGCGGTGGTCTTTGCAGGCGGCTAGAAGGGAAAACATGGATGCACGTTTAAAAAGGTGTGATGCAATTATTGTACACAGGGGAAATGAAGGCGTTAAGGAAGTGTTTCGCAGTACAGATTGAAGCAAATAGCGTGGAAAACAGAAAACAGGAGGAAACATTTTAAATGCACAGCTTTGAAGAACTTTTCATTCATGCACATACAACTTTGTTTTTCTCACAAATGTTGACACGTGAGAATATGGACACTCACTTTGAGGGGATCTCCTGAATTATAATGGTCTTTAATGTCACAGATATACACAATGGCAAGTCGTGCTTTGACGAACAAAATGACTGGTCTGTGCGGAAAATACGAGTTTGATTGTTAGAGAGGTTTTCTACAAGCTGTTTGGACTGCTCCACATCTTTTGCTGAAAAGGAATGGCGACAAGAAAATGAACAGACTGCTAGAAATGAGCGTAGAGGAGGAAATTATGTTGCAAATATGCCAAAGTAAGACTTGAAACTCATTTGGTAAGATTCATTAGTCATGTACAAAAAAGGCTTTCAACACATTCTTCTTCCATCTATTGTTCATTTTTGAGTAGCTCGATAATTGGCTCTTTATGATATTTATATGGCACTAGAGTATTTTAATGCTATGTTACATGCACTGAAACTTTGGAGTGTTCTTTTTATTCCTTACTGAATTAAGAATATATATTTTCCCAGGCACAAGTCATCCACACAGCTCTACATTATAATGCCAAGGTGCCCGATGTCTGAGAGCTACTGGAAAGGTTGTAATCATACGAGCAGGTTATTCATCTCTCAAATACAAAGCTTCATACTTATGTTAATGGGGCTGAGCAGCAGGCCTTTCTTTGCGTTATTGTTAAGTCACACTAATCTAGTTTTTTCTCTTTCCCTGTGTGTGTCAGGCCGTCCTCCAGGCCTCAACAGCCCTGAAACTAGCCCTTCTGAGCTTATTGGAACAACACAACCTATCTGGAGAGCAGAAGAAAGTCAGAGCAGGCCTGGGGATAGAGCTCTATCTTGCAGCCTGCTGGGGGAAGAATCAGATCTGGGGCAGGGGAAATGAAAACAGAGCCATGTTTTAGCCCAACTATCTGCAGCCGCGGGCATTTTATGGATGCTTCAGAACTCTTTTCACAAATAAAGATGAAAGTGGGACAATGTAATTTCATTATTTGGCAGGATTTTCTTTTAATCAATTGATTGGTGTCTGGCATATGGCAAGAAATTAAGCCACTAGCCTGAAATCAGAAAGGGCATGTTTTTAATCCTATATTATGGGCAGCACGGTAGAGCAGTGGTTAGCACCGGTTCGAATCCCAGCTAAGCCTGTGCCTTCGCATGTTCTCCCTGTGCTTGTGTGGGTAATCTTTGGGTACTCTGGCTTCCTCCTATATAGTCCAAAAACATGCAGATTGGGGTTAGGTTAATTAGGAGATTTTAAATTATGTGTGAGTCCTTGTGCCCCGCATCTCGCCCAATGTCAGCTGGGCCCCCTGCAACCCTCAAAGAATAACGGTACAGATAATAGTATATCTGAATATATTGTTCCATTTTGGTGTGTGCTTGCTCAGACACAATTTCTGAGGGTTATACTTGCAGTATATTTGCAGTGGTGTAAAGAGAAGGTTCAGTCCAACTGTGAATCAAAGATTACATTTTGTTGTTGTTTCTCCTCTTTCACAGGAACACTATCATCGCCTTGCCTTTGTGTCTGTGAGCAACTGTAACTGAAAATAACAGAGATTTCAGCCAAGCCTCAGACGCAAACTCAGCACTCGCTGTTTACTTTGTGCCGTGTCTTCATTGAAAATTACATCTGCAAGTGAAATACAGGGCAACTTAACTGGCTGAAAAATGCAGATGAGGGGTCTGAAAAATCAATTTCAGGTTTCTGACAAGTTGGACAGATAAGGCGGTTTTGCCACATTTAACCACAAAAATTTCTACCGAGCCAAACACGAGCATGAAATAGATTTCCACATGATTCCATGCACCTGCCAGCTGCCCTGATGGTGGAAATTGGCACTTAGAGGAGGAGAAATGGAAGTCTATTGTGTTGAGCCTGCCATAGGAGCCTTAATTAAACTGTCACCTGGAAGTTGAAATGTAATCTCCAGCTTTGTTATCCAAGCCAGAATCATTTGCCTCCACTTTACTTTTGATGGTCTGCGTGATAATAACGGCTTAGGAAGCGATGATGCAGAGGCTATGGAAATGGTAGAGGGATCACAGGGATCTCAAACAGCAACAAGAAACTCCCCTGACCCTTTGCACCTTGAAATTGGATATCACCAGGAGGTTTTTCCCTTCCCCCCTTTTCCCTTCTTTTTTTCCCCTTTCTTTGCTTACTGTGGAAGAAAAGAGGCAAGCACAGTGTAAAGCCCATTGCTCTGAGAAAGCATAATTAATCAATGCCCAACCGGGTGTCTGTGAGGGCAGATGGAGTGAGACGCTGAGCAGAAATGGCTGGCCTTGCCTTTTGGCTTTATGCTTGAGGAGAGCCTCATCTCTTTCGTTTTTCACTCACAAAAAGAGGCCTTCACAAAAAAAAGACACCCCGCCAAGTCAATTTACTTTGCAAGATTCTCTGCTTACTGTAGCGGTGCTATGAAAACTATAAATACATGACTTTTATTCAGCATGATCTGACAGTGTACTATGGCACAGGGGCTCTCCTGCCACCAGGACTTAGAGTCAATTTCTCTGCCCTTTTCATGTCCCTTTGTATCTAAGACCTGAGCTGTAGAAGGCAGGCAAGGGGAGGGAGGAGGGGGGTTTCTCGCAGTGATAGGCTGAGGTAGCTCCATCTGGAATTTTTGATCTGGAGGACCCTTCTGGACCAAACAGAGGTCAAAGCCCTCAGATGTAGCCATCTACTGAGCCGCTGATGAGAACAGAGAGGCTGCCTTTGATACGTCGTGTCCCAGCATCTGCCCCCAAACAAACAGGATGAAAGTCTGACCTCTAATCCCTCCCTCCCTGCTTGTTGCCCTTTTCTTTGAGGCCCACTGCTAAACAACTACGACCGTCAGAGAAAATTTGTCGATGACCCCCCCCGCCCCCACCTTTGTACAGAGAGGTAAATAACAATGAAGGAGAGACTATAGCAAAGCACGCCATTACAATTGGACCTTAATTTCCAATCTTAGAGTCCAAAGAGGAAGTTGGCAAGATTGCAAAGCACTTGGAACAGTGCAGGAAAATGCCTTCGAGGTCACAGTGTCAGAGAAATATTTATGTTGAATTACCTTTGCGAGCGATGCGGATGCAGTTTATTCTGGATTCCTGAAAGAGAAAGAAAAACAGAGACATCAGAGGAGAGAGTGTTGTTTGAAGAAAGGAGAAAACAAAAGAGGTTGACAGGAAGGTACTGACACACACACACACACACATATAAATGTAAAAGACACATTCTGAATGAATATTAAATCCTATTTACTCCCCACTCTGGACCACATCTGGAATCACATTACTGTCTCTCCTCTGTTTACTCGAATTACCAAACATGAGTGTGTTGAAAGAATTTCTCTTATGAAAAAGCATTATTTATTTCCTGATAGAGACACAGACAAACGGACAAAAAGCTCATGAGTTGAGAGTCCTACTATTGATGACGAGAGATTACAAACTATCTGAAAATCCGAGCGCTGTGGTGAAGTGTTCGAGAAGATTAGAGATTCTCGCTGAAGGAGAAAGGACGAGAGTTGAAAGGGAGAGAGCATAATTAAGAGGAGGGTTTCAGACCGATGCACCACTATGAAAAGGAATTAATTTTACTCAAATTTCAGCTGATGGCATCGCAGTGTTATGAAAAGGACCTTTGTCAAACAGCACTAATGAGATCCAAGACTGTAATCCAATTCCATCCTGCCACCTCTTTCAGGGAGATGCATTATCGAATTAAGATTTACAGATGCTAATTCAGGCATTATGGGACAATCATGCAAATGTGCCCATTCGGAAATGAGCAAAAGGCGCTTTCCTAAAACTTCAGTTAAATTGCTTTTTTAAATTTTAATTTTTTTCCAGAGTGAAAAACACTTCAATAAATTCTCAACCTGATGGTTTTATCTGAAAATACAGACATAAATCGTACAAACGTTTGGTTTGTCTGACAGACAACACTGAGGGTTTACCCATGGTAAATATTATTCCAGACATGTTTCGCCTTCTTTTATTTATATGAACTTAAAAAGATGTTGACCTGTATAGCAATCAGGTTCATCCCAAAGATAAATGTTATTTACAGTACATCTCCTAACATTTAGGGAAAGAGTAATGATTGTTATTGTTTGGCCTTTTTTTTTTTACATTTGGCTACGATTTAATGTCGAGGGTTCAGGCAACTGATACAAACACAGTTAATGTAATTCAGAATGTTTATTTTTCTTTCTACTGTAGGGTAAATGAACATAACTCAATTAAATGTCCTCTATTTTCCACAGGACAACACAACACGAGTCTGGCTGTAGTCAAGTCTATAGCCATGCTAGCAGCTCTGTGAGGTTGTATTTCAGCAAAACAATCATTTGAGCTAAATGCTAACAATAGTATGTTAATATGCTCACTGTGTCAACATTTGTCATTAACACAAAGCACATTTGCAGCTGATGAGGATGAGTGTATTTAGTCATAATCTCATAAACCAAAGTATTGAACAAACACAATTTCTCATGATGGCTAAAAAATGAATTAGATTATGTAATATGATTTGTATTTATTATTTACAACCTATGAATGATATTCTGTGTCCTGACTTAAGTTAATAAAAATGGACAATACGTGTCCACTTCCTCCCACTATCCAGAAGTGAAGCCAAAATATCCTGGATACGAATGCAGGAATCTTGCGCATTTGGAGAAGAGTCCACAATGTAGTGAAAATGGAACGGTCGCTGGGCCGATACACGCACTCTGACAATGTCCAATCCGCTGACACGAAGGAGAAGAGGGGGGTTTATGACCTGTACTGCAGCTACACACTTTGGCTTCACTTTTGGGGAGCAGTCATGTCGTCCATCTTTAAATACAGTCCAATACAGTTACATACAGTAGATAAAAAAAATGCACTTCAAATCGAAAAGTAATGTTGAGATATGCATAATTTTCATTTGTGTTTCTACTGTATCTGTAGAAACGCTGACTGGCAGCTTCTAACTTTTGAGGGATTGACTCAATTATAGGAAAACATTGTCCATTAGCAGTGCAACAGCAGATTCCGACGCTGTTTATTTTCCATAGGCGGCATTTGAAATTATACATTCAATCATCACTTGCTTCGCCAAATGAAGACAGAACATTTACAATCATTTACTGTAGATGATAAAAGAATAGTGTTATGATGGATGGCTGCAGAGTCTATGATGAGCACATCAGAATCAGTGTGTTGCTGGCTCAGCACAAGAGTTAATAGGCAAGCTCCAGATTGTGGGACACACATCACATGTCTGACTTTGCTGTGCCAGTCATGCCAGAGGGGCTCGTGGTTCCTGGCAGTTTTAAATACGAAACACAAATGCCAACACGCAACAAGGCACACGCTCAAGGTTTTACACTGTGTGTGTGTGTGTGTGTGTGTGTGTGTGTGTGTGTGTGTGTGTGTGTGTGACATAGTGAGGGGGAAGTTTGGAAATATAAATGGTCCGGGCAAAAGCTACAGTCTGCATCCACAGTGATTCAAGCACCTCTTCAGATGGATCAATCATAGTAATTAGAGAGGCCTGACAGCCGCTCTCCAGATAATTAGCATGGGTAAATGCCAAATATTATGGATCCCATATACTGTTCAAATTATTCTGTCGAGGACTAAGTGCAACGATGCATCTACACAAAGGCATTGTAGACAAACACAAACTTAAACACACTAGGCGGACTATGAAGTAATACTCTATACAATTCAAATCTAAAAATAAGCAGGCTGACACCTCAGTTTACATTTAAAACATGACAAAAATATGAACTTACTCTAAGTACATAAAAATACTTTATGACTCTTTTCTGATGTTTCATTCTTACGAGGGATCAGCTTCAAGAAACACTTTTCCTTTTAGAGTTGTTTTTTCTGAAATGGCCATACAGTGATTCTGTTTACCTCCTTCTGTGTACAATAAAACCTGCAATAAAAGTATCCCACACTTCATGCCTATTCTGAATGCATTCAGACTAAATCAAATTTAGAATGCTAAAATTCTCTCCGAGGCAGGACTGATGCACAGATTCTGACTGCGTCTGTGTCTGTGTCTTTCCATGTCAAAAGCAACAGTGTTGCCCAGGGACAGTGGTGGCTGTGTGATCTGGCACTGTGTCCACTCATTGTGGGTCATGGATGCTTGCCGCCTGCCAGGCAAAACAAAACCTAATCCCATCCGCCGGTAAAGCCAGGCCTCCCCCGATTTAATCCCATGCTTAGTTGCCGAGTTGTGTGAAGTGCTCACACTGCACTCCCTCCGTGTGTTTCTCCACTGGGCTGGAAAAAGATGCTACTGGTGGGGATGAGCTACCCAGCTCTTCCTTCGTGGAACTTTGTAATACAGAGATGTCCAATGGGGGGGGGGGGGGCAATAGAAGAAAAATGCAGAGATTTGATCACAAAGTAACCATCTACTGACGTGGCTAAAAATGTCAAACAGAGCAGGAACATAGCATGCATGTATGTATTCCCAACAAATGACCTCAGAGGGCTGCGTTTCTGTACCTGCGGCAACATTTCTCAGCTACATCACCTCCGTCTGTGAATATTGAGGCAGCAGCTTTCTGCCTCTGATCATCTGCACCTGGGCCCAATTATCTTTAAGTAATTGCCTCACCCAGGAAGCAGCTCTTCCTGTAATAGAATTTGGAAAAGGTAATGTGGCGTCCTCTGGGTGTGACAGGAGTCTGGAGGTGCTTTGTGTGCTTTAGATCAGACAAAAGTGTGAAATAATGCAACATCTGCCAGCTAAAACCAAGACTAAAGTTGATACAAATGCAGAGATTATTTAGTGTCACCTTGATCCACATTGTTTCTTTAAATACTCAACTAATTAACTGCATAAAGAACTAGAATGGCACTCACCTCTGCCATCAAGATCTATGAATTATTCCCTGGGAAAACTGTGAAATTTGTGGTAATGCGTCCAGTAGTGAAATTGCTAAATCATGCTAACTAACAAAATGTACAAACAAACCAACCAAAAAATTGTGAAAACATAACCTCCTTGATTGGTGGATAGCAACTACGCTGTGGGAGTAAGTAGAAGTACATAAATATTCCTAAAAATTCAAACATGCTAGTTACTCGTTAAATTTGTCATCCGCGAAATGGACATCTGCAGCTTGGATTTCTGGTTGAGGCAGCTCGAAGGCATGTGGAATGTCAGGCACTTCACCAGAGCAGCCATTTATTCAGAATTTCTAAGCAATTGGGGATATCTGAAATCATTTTGGGGATGCTAATGCAACATTCTTGACACACATGGCAAATCACAGGACATGCAACAAAGCATTGCACGGATGCTACTGCAAAATGCTGGCAGAGAGGATTGATAGCTATTCTCTGCAAGATAAGATGATTGAAAACTGAGTTTCGTTAAGAAATGACAAGAAGGTGGAAACGCAGGCCAAGAACATCAAGAGGGCAAGGACACGACCTGTGGGAGGAATGTAAAAACACAAAGGAGCAAGTAGGTACCCAGGTTGGAGGTTTGTGTGACCTCCTCAGAGGAGGCAGAGAGTGGTCATGTATGAGGTCATTACCACTGTGCATCAAGAGGAGATCCATATGAAACTGGGCATTGGACATTTGGAACAAAAGAAGCAAGGTCCTGACCATGTCATCTGTGTATAATTGGTGTGAAGGAGAGACAGGAGGATGGAGAACATTTCTATCTGGCGCTTTTACTTGGATTGGAGAATGCAGCACTTTTAGACCGTAAACCTTGTCCTCTGAGGTAGAGACAAGGTCAGTCAGAGCATTTGTGGTGGAATTTTAAGAATGAGAGTTATTAATGAAAAAAGAACAATTCGGACGGAAGACATGATTTCTCCTGATTTAGTTGAACTCTGGCCTGTTAGTTAAGTTGTTCTGTTACAGAATATGACTGGACACTATAATTTAAGAGGGAAATCTTCAATGATATTTTAGAGCGATAAAGCGGGAAAGAGGATTTAGACTGGTCTAAACCCACATGTGGAGCACTAAATAAGTCTGCTTGTTGCATGAAGAATTTCCTTCAGACCTAATGCAATTATTGATGCTTGGAGATACAAAAAAACCCTCTATCCAGGCAGCATTAATCTTCTCCCCACTGCACAAGTCCTATTCTAGAATCAATTTCTTATTTATGGATAAAGAATGCGACTCTCTTGTGGATATAAGGACATCATTATTTCAGATCGCAGCACTTTCTGCATATAACCTTGTTTGGCAAATGATAAATATACTAAAATAACTAAATCCAAAGTGATTAGTTGGCAAACGTTTGTATAGTTTGTATAGATGTCTTTATCCAGATGTGAATGTAAAGACAGTAGATGTCCCTTTTGTGGGGACATGATTGCCTCCAATGCCTGCAGAAAGAGCAGAATAGGTTTATTTGTCTATCTCTGAAATAAAATCTATTAATTATGGCCATTCTCTTTGACCAGTCTCTACATGAAGAGCGTATCCCTGTAAACAGAACACCCCACTTAAACCACAGATTCAGACCTGGAGCGGATTGGGGTAAAAATAATATGAATGGGGAGACAGATGGTGAAATGCTCTCTGCAATCAACAGAGTCAATCTGTTGGATGTACTTGAATAGCAGAGAGACAAACGGCTCACGGCATAATCACTGATTACAATTACATGTTTATAAGTAATTCTACAAAGAGCGCTAGACCTCGGAGTCCAGTGATTAAAAACTGAAAGAAATGTTTTCGTGGACAAGAAAAATAAAAACATTGATCAGTCTGCATGAGTGAAAGAAACTGAATCACATAAATGAGAACTGGTAAGTTATCGGAATATGTGTTTCATACTTAATTGTATTCACAGAAATGAGCCCCTATCGCAAAGTGCTTACAAACATTTCAGAAGTCATGATCACAGAGCATGACAGAAGGTATAATTTCAGTTTTACATACAAAGGGCAAGACTCCCCTGAGGAATGAATCAAGTTTGCTCTCGAGTGAAGCTTGATAAGGTCACAAACCTAATTATTAAAAAGGATTCACCTCAGGGCAACCCTTCCAGTAATTTACACAAATTATTTAACATTCTCTATATGTCCAGTGGATCGTGTCTCTGCAGGTGATTCTTTCTCTTGACGCTCACAGAAATATAACTATATGTTCACATATTCAAATAAATGTGGCTTTGATCAAAAATGTTGCTTTTGGATTCAAATCCTTAATGCCTCACCACAGACTGGCTGAAGCAAGAAGGAGTGAAGCTGATTGAAAGGAGTCAGGAGAGGAGGCCCTCAAATTAAGTTTGTAAGCAGATAATTGAATTCTGCATCTTTCTCAAGCTGACCTTTCCATCCCCAAAGCCTTACATTGTAATCAGTAAGACCCAAATTCAAAGATTTCTTTAAATACAATCTGAAATCAGCAGTGGAAAAGGTCACAAAATGGAACCAAATCAATGGTTGTGCCTCTGTAGCTCTTTAGCTGGTAGAATAAACTTTAGAATGATTGGTAGCGTTTTTGATCTTCTTTCAAACAACTGTTTTTAAACACAAAATATGTTTTTTAAGAATTGAACCAGATGATTTTATCTTTCATCTGAAGCAAACTAATCCCAGGGTTTAGGGACTGGAGAGACACAAAGCAGATCGGCATTGCCAAATGTTTTACACTATTATTGGGATTCTAATATTCAAAAGGCATTTTATTGGGTATCACAGTATTACTAGAGTATAGTAGTAGAAACAGATACTGTTTCTAAGTCTGTGCTGTATTCTGGCTGTCTCCTCCACTCAATTGTCATTCAGGAAGGGATTAAGATGTGAAAGGGATCTCTATCTCTAAAGATGGAAATTTCTGAGGAAGTATGGCACTCTGCAGTTTCAAGAACTCATTCAGTATCCATATGTATTACAGACGGTTCATTGCTATTGCAGGTTTCACATAGACTACACCTCACCAGGAGCACACTGTGAAGGATGTTCCCTGCAACAGATCAAATCTGCTGCTGCTGTCACCAGGATGAAACCCTGCGCTGTATGTTTTGGAGCTGCCCAAATCTTGTACCATTCTCGTCGGCCCTTTTTGAAACACTCTGTTATCTGTAGTGAGGAGATATGACCAGACCTGGTACTCATATTATTTGGAGAAGTTCCTGGAGTGTTTGCTCTTACAGATGCACAGTGTGATGCCTTAGCTTTTCTGTCATTATTGGCAGGAGAGCTAGATTTGATACACTGGAAACATGGCAAACCTCTATTAAACTGTAAATGAGTGGAAAGTATTACGGCACATCTCTTTTAAAGTGTGGAAGTCTTTCCCCTTCTATCTGGAGCAGCACTTTGCTTCCAAACATGCTTCCTGAACCTCCTGATGTTGATTGTCGTAATGTGTCACGTTGTGATGATTAAATGCACATGTTGGAAAATTTCATTAAAAGATTTCAATCAAGCTTTTTCTCCTGGAAATATATTCGTAAAGTTGCAGTCGTGCTGGTGTGAAGATTTACACATTTCACAAACAGTATTGCTGACTTAATAAACAGGCAAATGAAAAAGCAATAATTATGTTTCTTTGGTCCAATACTTCATTATATTGATAATGGGTACAAAGATAGATTATTTTAATTGGAGAGGTGTCTGTGTAACAGACTCAGCATCACTAAAATAATATCTCTACGTTTAAATTAACTTAAAAGGTACTTTCCCTAGTAACTAATCTAATCTATCTTTATGCAGTAATGTAAACCATAACATTACATTCAAAATAAGTAAGTGGAACTGCAAAATGAACAGAATAAAGGAAAGACAATAAAAGCTGAATGAAGTATATTGTTGACTCTGAGTACTTCCAGCTAATCACATCTTTTCTGGCTGTAAATCATATAAGTAATCCTCCGTTTCAGGCATCTTTTGTTTGCATAGAATCAAAGCACATACAAACATACATCATTTCACAGTAGTTTCACTGCCAGCTGAATATGTTTCCATCAGACAAGCCCATTCACAGCATTAAATACTCTTTCAAGGGTTGTGAGCCCAGACAATGCCAACTGTCCTACATTGTCACCCACAGCATTAGCAAATACACATACTCATTAACAACACTGGCGCAGAATTACTCTGAATGTAAATGTCTGCAGCACCATGGGTAGGGACTCAACAATCACTCACCCCTCTGAAGTTGCTCATAGCTTGGAAGTAGACAAGGTAGCTCTTGCGCGGATCCAGAGGGCTGTTCCAATAGCCGTTGTAAGTGTGATTGTCGCCCACAGTGAAGGGACTGGCCTCTGGCAGGCTGCTGGGTGGCAGCTCGGCTGTGTAGTAGTGGGGTGTCCCCCGGGCCTGGGCTTCACCGTGAGACATGGGCAGGGGGAAACACTCCTGAAGCCCGATCTCCCTCTTCACTTTCTTCACGGTTTCTTCTTCAATCACCACCTGGTATGTGCTGGATACGTGGTGTGCACCTTTAATAAGTTGTGTTTTGTACCAAAAAAAAATAATCATGACCTGTAGATTTAAGAAGGTTTCCTCACCTGACAGGTGCCCCTCGACCTTGAGCAGGACGCAACAGGACAGTAATTGTACTTTCGGTCTCACTCAGGGGGGACGGCATGTCTCCGTAATCAAATGTGGGAGCTGAGGACACAAAGAAACACACTGAGTTTACCCTAAATAATTAATACACATTCACACACAAACAAATGTGCATGTGGCTTTTGCCTAGTGCTATATTATACCTCCTTAATTCAGTTTTAATTGTCTCCCGCTTCCTCCTTCCATATAAAAGTTCACACCCTCAATGTCTCGTGAACCTGACAGACCATTTCATTTTGGCAAAGAGCTGTCCTATCCTTCCCCACATAAACGGCTAACAGTGCTAATATACCCACTGCCCATATCCTCATATTCAGCACACTGTTGGAATTCTCTCTCCTAGTTGTCTTGGATACAAGTCCAATTAAAAGTCATGGAAGTGGGGCTAAATTGAATGGGCTTCTCATTTGAAAGGATTTAACTAAAGCTGTGCTCCTCCCCAGAGATGTGGCAGCACATTTCTCTTCTTTCACCACTGGTCAATTAGTGAGGGGAAGGAGAGCAAACTATTCATGAGGAATCGATGATTATCATATCATTTTTTAAAAACAGTTCGCTAATACCGCAGCAGAAAAGAGCTGACATCAATTAAGGTGAGGCATTAAGGAAACCTGAATGTGCATTTGTTGACATTAAAGGTCTGTTGCGGTTTGCAGGACTAAAAGCGGGTTCGATGCCTGCTGCCAGATAGAGTCTGTTTGAAGGCTAATTGTGTATCGGCCACGGTGTTGCACACATCTATATGCATGTTTGTGTGTATGTGAGGAAATGTGTGTGGATGGATGCACCGTGCTGGGTATTGCTTGAAGATGCTGACAGGAGTAGCTGTTGAAGGTGTTCAGTGTTTGCTGGCTGTCAGTGCAGATTTGAGAGACGCTCAGTGTAAGTGAATGTTCTGCACCGTGGGCCAGTGGTGGAGGTTGAGGATGATCTACAAAGACTTTTGGACTCTATCTGCGGTCTGACTCTGTGCCAGCGCTCCGTCTGACATACAGCCAGTCAGCAGTGATTGCGCACTAAATATGTAATTAAGAAAACTCTCTAAACAGAGATAGGGGCCAGAAGGAGCAGCGAGAGGGTAAATGTGCGAGCGACGCAGGGTGGGAGTGGCCGTGTTGTGCGCTCCTTAGAGGTGTAATCCCGTCCCTTAACAAGCACAAATGCATCATTAAAAGGAAATGGCGACACAAAAGCTGGATTTCTATCACCAGTAATAAGCTTGGAGACTCTCAGAGGTGACATTGTGGTCCCGAGAATGTACTGCATCTTCCTTTATACACAACACACAATGGTTTCTCCTCTGTGGTGCTCCTCTGCTTCCTACGAGTTAATTTATGTCTTGAGCACTGAGAGATGACAGTGTGTCACTATTTTGGAGAGGCAATGGAAAAAGAGTTCTTACACTCTGGGGGCAGTAGGTTTGCCTCAGAGAGGGAGAGAGGGGGAAAGATACTGAGGTCAAGAGAGAAAACAAACCCAGATCCTAATTATAGCACGAGGAGGGTGAAGCCTGTGTTGTAGCTGCACACCGCATCAGTTAAGGCGCAGAGAGCAGCCCCCGATACAGAGAGGCTCCCCGTTTCCATTTCTGTTTCACGATTTTACGGCGGCTTTCACACGCCCTCCTCGCTCGGTTAGTCAGCGGTGCTTGTACCTGAGATGTTAGTGGTGATTTCAGTGAGGGCGGTCTGGCCGAAGCCCTTGGCCGTGCGAGCTCGGACCGAGATTAGGTAAGTGGTTCCAGGGTGGAGGTTGGAGAACATGTGGTAGGTCTCATTCTTCAGCTTTGACACTGTTCTCCGAGGTCCTGGGACGTTGATGCCTGGATCAGACGACTCAATGCTTTGGTAACTGATCTGTTGGGACCAAAAAAGAAAGAAAAAAATAGAGGGTTCAAATCTGAGTAACATTAGCTTAGATTTTGAGTTTTCTGTTTTACACTGATCAACAATCATGACTCTGACATAAGTAGTAACTGGAAGATGATTCACTACACTCAGAAATTAATTTGCTTCTCTAAATCAGTGTGCTTAATTGCTCATGTGGATTTATAGTTTTAGACCAAGAGGGACTGATTGGCATTGACACTGTTGAGTCAAAGTCAAAGTCGAGATTTTCAAAAAGTACTGTGAGTGGCAAATTATTTTCGGACTAATTGATGCATAATAAAAAGTCACAGATCAAGGACACCAGAGAGTGAAAATGTGTATTCAAGTGTTTGAATCAATACTTTTAAGTGTTGTTTTGGTTTGTTGTGCATGAGTGTCCTTTAAAAAAGTGAAATCTTTGCCTGTTTTCTCAAGAGGTGATTTGCCTCGCCTGCATGACTCTCTCATCAGAATTTCTAGAGAGTACCATGCAGTGGAGAGCTAAAGGAGATGACCTTGCTGCAATCAGACAAGGGTGAGCATATTGGCATATACTGTACATTAAAGCCGGAAAAGATTCACTTCACTGAAGGAATGAGCACACACGCTGCCTGTAGTAAACACACATGCACACGCTGAGGTTGCCACTCAAGCCAAACCAAAGGCCGCCCTGATTTCCAGGAGTTTAATGCCTGCTCATGCCCCCTTAGCGTGAAGATAGAATTATGAGCCGTCCAGTGACTAATCACACGCAGACCTCTGTGCTTCCTCTACAAAGGGAGACGTTTAAGAAGCCTGACAGCGCACAGAGCAGTGAGCACTCGCAGGACAGCATGGTGGTTGATAAGCTCAGGCAGTGGTCAATGGTTTAATCTGAGAGAAATGACAAGGATTTCTGCAGCTCTCTATAAAGCTTTCACAGTCAGACAGGGGAGATCAACATACTAAAAAACCCTGTGCAGCCCTCACTTTATATGTCAAACCACTAATCCTATTTAAAAATAGCCTTGAGGCGACATTGCAAGAGCAGCGAAGGAAAAAAGGCTGGCAGATAGGTAGACAGGCATACGGATATCTAACCACTGACAGAGCATACAGTAAATAAAAATCATTATCCTCTAAATGGAGGGCTTACAGCGCAACACGTGCAAGTGACTTTTTTTTAATAATGGCACTGGCCTCTATTTTAACGGGATGGGACCAGCTATAAGTGCTAGGCCATATGCACAAGGTCGGTGAAAGTGTATCCTAACTTTGCTGCTTTTGTTCATATAGGCACAGCACACCTTGCATTAAAGCGTTGGGTGGAGAAGGAGAATATAAAGCAGGTTTGGTGACTACACAAGTCAAGTGGCACTTAACATTATGGCTCACCAAATAGAGAGAAGGTATTTTTGCAATGGGCATGAAATCAACAAAAGCACATTTCAATTTAAGAAAAAAAAATGTTGTAGTGATGCTTGAGATTATCGTTGCCATAAATATTGAGTCGAAGTGGATGTTCTGCTAAAGTGCTGTCTGAGTATTTTAGAATTTGGGCATCAGCTAAAATATCATTTCACCAAAATAGCACAGTGTGCTGGCACAGAAAACTCTCTCTCTGAACAAACTGTCTGACCACAAAGTTCATTTAGTAGCTATTCCAGAGCTTTATATGATATCACCCATCTTCCTCAGCAGTGCCTATGGAGTTTGCTCATTTTGTCTAACCCTAACCCTTATGCCTAGATTTGTTTGTTGGAAAAACTGAAATTTGAACTTCAACAGGCAAGTGTAAACTAAACCCCTACTTCCCTATACTGTGCAGTGAGCTACAGTAAGTCGGGCCTGTCAAACTATGGATTTCAAAAGATTTAAAGTCCAAAAATCCAAAAAGCAAATATGAATATGAGCAAAAATCACACCTTTGTTTTTCCAAACTTTCAAAATGGTTATGCTTGAATGAAATAATTAATTTAATATTTTTCTTAAACTTATCACCGCTCGGTTACACAAGAACAATGTTGTTTCATTCTTAATTTATGCCGTATTGATCATCAGCTAGTGATGTCATTTCAGCCGGCTAGGAATAATAATACCGCTTTTGTCTTTGTCTAAATTCAAGGTCCCATTGCTTCAAAGGTTTTGAGTGTAAGTGGTAAATCTGCCACAGTTGGTCTCTGTAAACTGCTGATGTGTTGTGTGAGAGGAGCCTTGACAGGTGTAGTGACAGTCACCGAGGGGGAGCAGGGCTCACAAAAGGTCAATTCAGTGACAACCGGGCAATATTTATCTGCACAGGAAAACTGTGCAATATGATGGAGAACTCGGGAACAGCTGCTCATTGGACCTTGTCGGGAGATTTTTCCACTACTGTCTCCACGGTAAAGAATGGACTTTTAATCTTAAAGTTAACTCTGTGTTCGAGTTAACTGTTACTGCAATGCATGCATCTTCTGAACCAGATGATTTCCCATCATCTCCTACAATCATCAATCATTTTCTAAAGCCGTTTTAAGACATGAAGAGAAAATGTCTAGAAAATTAGGTCTGGACATTCTCTGCACTTTGCTTTTCACATATGAAGAACGTAGCAGGACGTTGTCCGATTCAGACTCGTACTAGATGTTTGTATTCTTTTTGTTTTCTCAGTTTTTGTGTCAATTGCATGTTCGAAATGCCACTGACATGCCCACTCGCTCGCTGTGAATTCCTTAGAGACTATCCTGCTCTCAGATGGGCTCACTTGGACATTCTCCGGATATTTTACTATGGGGCTGACATTTGGCTCTCACAAACAGCCTCTCTGAATCATATCAGGATAAAGTCCCGAGTTCAGTGCATGGAATCAGAGTAAGTGTCAGGACCGAGAAATTCAGTAAGAGCGTCCCTCTGGACTCACCTCGTATTGTGTAATGAGGCCGTTGGGCTCAACAGGCTCCTCCCACTTGAGGAAGATCATGTCATCCAGTGGGGTGAAGGTGAGCGACTCCGGTGCTATGCCTCCGGGAACTGTAAAAAAAAAAAAAAATGTCAGAACAAACATTTGTCGGGGAAATTTCAAGTGCTAATCCCATGGTGAGCCTCTGCTGTCAATATCACAGAAGTGAATATCACAGAAGTGAATGTCACAGTGGCTCAGAACAATGCACCACATGAGTCGCTCAGACAGCCGGAGAGCAGCAGGCTGAGGACATCAGATAAGGACACAGTTAATTTATAAACTGCATCAATTATGTAACCACAATACAGAGGCAGAAAATATATGAAAAGGATATTATAATTTCCTATCATTCCTCTGTCAGGGTTAAAATACATTGATGAATATGTCAGACTCCTGCTAACAAACTTGTTTCTGAACGGCACTGAGGGGACACTGAGCGTCTGAACATCCAACTCTACACTCTGTTAACAGTTTTTTGGGCCATTCAGTAGCAGCTCCAGTCCCCACAGTCTGTGTGAGCGCTGCACTGAGGGAGACTGTTATGCGAGATTCAGCCCTGAGGCTAAAGCAGGAGCCAAACAGCTGAGTCGACCGTTATTTTTGAATAGAGTGAGTCTGTAGGACAGAGTTGCTTATTAAGGCTTTCGGCAAAAACGTTTATAATTGACATGTACTATAAGTATATATATTTCTTTTTTCCATCATTTATCACTTCAGAAAACATTTTTCTTTTCTTTTACATTCTCAGTATATATCTATTTCTGAAAACTTCTAGTTTGTTTCAGATTTTTTTTCATTGCAGAATTGATTTCTCCCGAAGCCGCTGTCCACACAATGTGCTACGGCACAAAGGAATAATAGCAGATAAGAAATAAGCACCAAATCCTATCTCAGGGTTGCTGGAGTCTCAGATATAATGTTTTCCCTTCTGAAAAATAAATGGATCTTGTGTGATGCTGATTCAGCCTCAGTCAGAGGGTCATCCTCTCTGTATTAATGTGTTAGGAGAAGTCAAAGTAGCCAGCAGACGTGTTAGATGTGTTACCTTTTGAAATATTAAGCAAATTCACCACAGATGAACCATGATTTATATGTGGTTATTGATATTTGAACCACTAATGATACAGTGGATTCATGTTGACTAAAACCTAAAAGCTTAAAAACATCACAACACAAGATAATGTCACAACATCGGTCTGATTCTGGGAAAGCTCAGGTCGGGATAATCTCTTTTCTGACATTGACTATGGGAATAGTTCAATAATTTGAGGTATTCTGGTACATGAAAGTAATCCATGAGAGCACAATTTAAAATATGACAATTCTCTCTCTTTCTCTGTGCATGAAGGGTTGACACAGAGTGCACATGAAGCCGGAGGGCAGCTATATTCAGATCCTTTACTTAAGTTAAATTACAAATAATAAAATGTACAAATGATCTAAAGAGTCAAAGTCATGCATTTCAAATCTGAAGACGTGTTATCATCAAAAAGTATTGCAGAATAATTGCGACTGTGACATTTATCTTCATACTAATTATTATTAAATGAAGATAATATAATATTAAAACTGATGTATCACTGCTTGAACAGGGTTTTGATGTACTGTAGTGTGGGGTCAGAGATAAATCTGAAGGGTTGTGAAATGATTAATTGGGAGTTTTTAGGATTAAACACAAATTCTTGTTTCTGTTTTTTCAAAATATTGCATGCAGAGTTTTAACTCTTTGGGCCAATTATGTAAATGAACCATCTGAGAAGTTTATAGGGGGAATCACTCTGCCGGAACTGCTCACAGTTTGTGGACATCTGACAAGGGGCCTTAAGTAAACACTGTTCTTTTAATAAGGGGTCACAAGCCAAAAAGTTTGAGTTTAATCTTCAGCAATATCCTATGATCTTATAACAATCCAGCCAAACCCGTGCCATGTTTTTTATTCTGTTTTCTATTTCAATTAGTATACCTCATTCTTATCTTTTTCTTTGTTTTAAAGAGTACATTGATTGTTTCCTTATTTTATCCTTCACTATGTTTAAAGCATCTTTGAGAACTTTGAAAAAACCTGTATAAATGCAATGTATTATGATTATTATATAAAATCTTAATTTCAAAAGTAACTAGACATATAATTATAGGTGTCATATAATTTTAGTGGAGAAAAAAAATACAATATATTTAATATTGTGGAGTTCAAGAACAAAGCAGCATAAAATGGATACAGAGCTTAAATACAGAGCTTGATAAAATGTACTTATAAACACACTGCACTGTTTCAGAAAACAAAATATATGTTGGCTTTTTCGGTATCTTCCAGTGGGACTTACTGTCTTCCTCGGTCTGGAAGTTGACTTCTCTTCCCTCCTTCTTCCCCTCCGGATTGGCCAGTGACAGGCGGACATGGATGCCGTGGTAGGGTGGCAGATCACGCAGCGTGAAGCGCGAGGCATTGTGTTCCACTGCCAGACACTCGCGCACGGTGGTGTTGTGGCCGCCGCCACCTCCCGCCGTGGTGTAGCGGTAGCACAGGGACACTGAGTAGGTGTGGCAGCGTGTCAGGTTGAACGCCAAATTCTCCCACTGCAGGGACAACTGCCTGGACTGGAGATCGGTGGCTGAGAGGCCCCGCAGTGCACGCATGGGCTCTGGGAGGGAGTAGGAAAGATTGAAGAAGAAAAACAAAGAAAAACAATTCTAATAACGGAAGCAGAAATGAAACAAAAACAAGTAAAGTCCTGAAGGCAAAATAATCCATTTTAGAGAATAAAAACACAGGTAACTTTGTTTTATTGTCAAAAATTAGATTTTAGACAGAACACCCAGCAAATTAGAGTGTAACTGAAGTCCCAGGACAACCCTGGCAGTTTTTGACTTGTTCCCCTCCTACGTGCGGCCGTACTGCCCCATCACAACTGTTCGCTGCCAGGACAACACTCCCACATCCCCATGGCAGAGCAGGAGCTCATGCCAATTGCGCTAATTAATCGGACAGGCTGCGAGTTGCCATCATGCTCCCACCAGTCCCCGCCTCCATGTCGGAAAGCAAATTGGCCATCCAGTAGTTATACTTCTTTCCTCCCGAGGTTCATTCCACACAGAAAAAATGCCAGAGTTATGCAAGGGCATCCACTTCCGCTGGTCACATTTACAGCTGGGTCATCGCGATGGCCTGTCGCATATTTTTAGAAGGCACCGCGTTAATTCTGGTCAGTGCCGGGTTAACCCTGACTTTCTGTGACGCAGAGTAAAAAGAGCAACAACTCTGTGTTTGATATCCTCCTCAACTGTTATGGCCGGCTGAAAGACACAGAGAGCCTCTATGCGCAGAGGCACAGATCAGCCAGTGTTCAGGAGGACGTCTGAAACTGAGGAGAGGATCAGTTAAGCCAAGGACATCCTCCGTATCAATGAAGGCATTAATCGGTGGCCATAACACAATCAATGCCTTTTTGTCAAGCAATATGCTACATAATGTATTGTATGGATTTATTCGTTAATAGGGCGTGTTGAGTAATGGGCTGGGGAGGCAAGGTATGACAGCAGAGATACGGGGTACAGAGAGGGATCAGTGGAGCTTGAGGTTACTGGCCAAGGTCTTCATTCCTTCACTGACTCAGTGGGATTCTCGCCGCAGCACAGATTAGTGACGGGAACTTCAATAATGTGGCTAATGCATCACTGTGCAGGAGCTAATGCACTAAAACAAGAGTTATCTAAGAAAATGGATTTGAAAGGTGCTTTGTAGATGTGAAAGGACACATAAAAACAAAGATATGCACATTTGCTTCGTATAATACGATTATTCAGCCATATCTCTATATAACTCTCCATCTCTCTGCTACCTTCTTCCATCTCCCTCTCTCTCTCTCTCTCTCTCTCTCTTTTATGTGTGCACGTTCACACACGCATAAATTTAAACATGCTAACATTATCAGACATTACAGCCCTATGCCCAATTTCTTATGCATTTATTACTGCCTGCGGTAGAGCAATTCTTTTTCAAGTAAAATTTTATGACACTTCCCGTCTATGCTGAAGGCCTCTGCCGTCACCAGCCTTCTCTTTTCATTTGATGTCTAGCATCTCACACTAGATGGAAATATGAGCAGAGCATTAATCTGAACCTCATCCAGAGTAATGTGACTGCAGATAAATGGGTGGGCTCCGTAATTGCAAAGTAGTAGACTGCACCCAGCAAGAAATATTAATGTTCCATTGTTCGGTGTAACTGAGGATTGTCTTAATGGTGCAATTGATAGTCTGCACAGTCTGGGAGCTAAATACAGAGAGGCATTTAACTGCTGAGTTAATGAAAGCAAAGCCAAAGAGGCCACAGTGTGCTCATTGTAGGTTTTCTCAAAGTGGACATTTGTGCCAGTCCCTTCCCCTTGCCTCGTCTTATTTGTCTGTGTGCCATGGCCACCCATTCTCTGGCACCCTGCGGCGTGAAAACTGCAGCCGCCCAAACATGGCCAAAAGCCCAGAGCACCATGTTGATCCTTGGAGACTGGAAGTCAGAGTGGATGTGACAGGTTCTGGTTTATTATCTCTGCGAAAACTGTGACATTGGACAGCAGCAGGACGGAGCAGAGCTTCATCCGTGGAGGGATCCGAACTGAATGTGTCAGACGGGAAGAAATTCTTTATACAGACATCCAGGCTCTTATCCATGTGCAAGCAAAAACACACAAGAGCACATAAATCCAAACAGCCCAAATGTGCACAAATAGGGAATTCTGGCTCCAAATGGAGGACATGATGAACGACATGCCAAGAAAGGCATAACACTTGTGTTCCTAACGTGCCTAATTTTAGTCGGGCTCCAGTGCTGGCTCCCTCTATAACAGGCCGAGAGCTTTGTGGGCAGGGGCCTGCCAGAAGGTTCCTTGACCCAGCAGCAGGTGGAAGCCCATTAATGTAGTTCAGGGACCACCTGCAGTACAGTCCTCCATGATTTACTTGAGAGGCTTCAAGCTGTGCTAATGCACCGTGCTGATAATCACAGCAATGGCTCATCAAGCACACCTGGATGGCCATCAGAGCCAGGCGGAGACCATGTTCACATTCACGGCCATTAGTTTTACAACACCCGCGTGAGGACAGCTCGGCGCGGCGATGATGCAAACGTGTACGGTGGAGTCGGGCTGGCCACCGTGTTTGGTAGGGACAGGGAATATTCAGCACGACCATGGAAGAGGGAAATTAGTCACAGTGGCCGGACACAGCTTTTGATTCTCCTAAATATAAAGACAATCCAAATATCCCTTCTGTTCCCCTGGATAAATACCACCTCCGTGAAATCACCACGACAACCCATCGCCTATTTTCCAGTGCTTAAGCCTAATAAGGCCAACAGCGATGGGGGGGGGGGGGGGGGGGGGTGGCCAGGACTCAGTGTTGGAATGCAGGGTCAGTAGGAGTGGTGTAGACCAGATGGTTTGGAGGTTGGGTCAGGGGGAGCTCTGGGAACAAGGTGGTGAATAGACTCTCCTGGAGGTTCACAAAGGTGATAAACACCAGGTGGAGGATGCAGCTCAGTGTCAAAGACACGCTCCAGTCAGAAATGTGACAAACTATTCAAACCCCCTCCCCCAAAAAAAATCAAACATTACTTACTCATAGATTTGTTGCTACAAATGAGAAATAAAGACTAAATTCCACCTATATTTCCTCTGTATTGAGCTTGTACTACATCTAAATGCCCCCAACAGCTCAGCAAACACAGCAATATTACTTATCCCCCACATGGCTGAACAAGCTAATGTAACAGTGGTTGAAATGTAAATACGTTATTAAAGGCTGAGTTTGGTGACTTTCAGAAACACTGATACCAGCGACTGTAAAAGCAATTTCCGTATGTTGTGAGTCTTCTCTCGCTTCACCTCTCGCACATCCACTCGCCTCGTTTTCACCGTTTCAGTCTTTCACTTTGAAAAACTACCCGCCCCGCCTAACCCTTCTCTTCTTCTCCCTCTCATGCTGACGTCTTTTTTTATTTATTTATTGTGAATTTCTTGTGTCTCTGGAGTTGGGGAGGGGTTGTGCAGGGATTGGGGGAGAGAGGGCTTTGAGCTCACTCAGGGTGCCTGATGAATGAGGGGTGTCTTTGGCTGTTGGGAGAGGAGAGTAGCTTTAATATGTCATTGGAGAGGGGTCTGGGGTGGGGGGATGTGTGAGGGATGGTGTGTGGCAGGAAGAGACCGGTGGGCATAGAAAAGAGTGATGACCATGGAAGACACAAATCCACAGACTGCCTTTGGGTAACACAAAGCTCTCCATTTTGTGTGCGCGTGATGCACACGTTGCAGATGCAGGCAGCAGTAATGTCATGCATCTGCATTGTAAGGGTTCTCGTTGGGCTCTATATGTGCGCTTGAATACTGACTTTAACACAGTGAGCATTGGGTGCGGCCGGCTGGTGTCCTGCTCTCCTCCCTGGGTGTTCTGACTCTGCACTGTGACGGGTGACGGGTGACGGAGGAGCGGAGACGTGTGCAGACAGAACAAAATGTTCAGGCTGATGGAAAGAAAACCTTCACATGAACGTCGCACTAAAGTAAAAAATAATCAAACATACGATCTGTAAAAGCAGAAAACACAAACAAAAAAGAAATATATCCAAAACAATAAATCTATTATTTCATTTGTTGAGTGGAGAATTGTTTTGATAACCACTATTTTTTTCAAATAAAAATGCTAAACATTTCCAGGCTGTTAAATAAGATTTGTTGCTGTTTTTGTATATATGACAGTAAAATGAACATCCTCTGTGTTGGACATTTGTTTGCATAAAACAGGAAATTTTAAGATGTTTCACTGGGATATGGGAATTTGGCATTTTCACTATTCTCTAACATTTTATAGACAAACCCACAAAATAGTTGGTGGATTAATAATAAATTATTTATTATATCATTGTTAGCTAAAGCCATGTTGGTACTGAATATACATAATTTATGTATTTTCAGTACCCATGTCCCTCAATGTGTTTTCCAAACCTTTACAGAGTAGATCTGTGATCAATATGTCTTCACCACTGTAACCCACAAATTCTAGTCCATTTATTGTACTTGCCATAAAAAATGTCTCTCTTCTCCAGTAGATACCGAAGAAGCCTGCTCCAGGCTATAGCTACTCAAGTCAGCCAGCTGTTATCTTTTAAATAACCGTCAAACCAGTATTACCATGCTTGCAGCGAAGAAAAGTCTCCTTTTCACTCGCCTCAGCTTCAGAGAACTCCAGTGTTAGCGAATGTGTCTTTTCTTCTTAGATAAGTTCACACAGCAACTGAGTCGGAATTTGTTCCTCTTCTGTTTGAGTTTTAGCAGATTATCGTGACAGATGCAGCCTCATAATGAAAGAATGAAGTTGTGTCACTGGTGTGTGTCTGTGTAGCATCAGTACTTTGAAGTCAGGATCTGTAATGAAACGACTCCATTGAATGTAAAGAGGAAATATTTATTTGTATTATACTCTAGATTACACGTGTAAGTCAATGCAATTTAGAAAATCACAGAGCAGCCTCTTGGTGCAGGTCGCTGCCCCGTGCTTGTGGATTCCACCCAAAAGCCAGGTGTTCAACACAATCTATTCCCCTTTTCAGGCTCTGGGTCATGCATCACCTAAACAGTGGCTGCTGTGATTCCCTGAAGCGCTTTACACATTGCATAATGGGTCCTTTCAGAGTAATGTCCTTTTCCAATCAAAAAAAAAAAAAAAAACGGCCCTCCCATTCTTGGTAAGACAAACACAAATCCCTAAATGGGAAATACTAAACAGTTATCTCTATAAACAGGACGACATACTACAAGATCCATATGGATGCAAATTTCTGGCGATGAGAAGATGCAAGTGATAAAGCAGTCTCTATCATTCATCTCAAGAATAACAAATGGATAAGAGCTGAGGAGAGGATGATGTGCTTTCAGCTTGAAATGCAGCTGCAGTAGCAGCAGCAGCAGCTGGCCAGTGTATCGCTCGAGCAAAAGCATTTTCATGTTTTGAGTCAAGCATCAAAATGCACTGCTCTGCTGTGTGAATGGCTGTGTAGTTGACATTAGCTTAAACCTGAGCTGAACCTTGACCTTATGTTAGGGAAAGTAACCAGGGGGTTGGGACCCTTCAGGGGGTTTCAAGATGAATTGGAGGTGTCACAAGATATAAAGAGGGATAATCTCTTTTTCTTGTAAAGTATTTCATATTTTCATCCTCAACAGGCTCAGGAGGTAGAGTGGGTCGTCCACTAGACTGAAGGTATTTGGTTAGATTACTGGCTCTTCCAGTCGCCATGCTGAAGTGTCCTCTTGCAAGACACTGATCCCCAAATTGCCCAGTGTATGAATGATGTGATACAATCCATTTAAAACATTAAACAGCCGAAGTCAATAAAATCCCTCACTGCTCTGATTACAACTTTGTGCGAGGATCTATGAGCTCACCTGCACACTTGGTCCTGCTCACAAGCGGCGGTCCGGGAGGGCCAGTTCCTCCCTCTCCGGGCCGAGTCAACAGCACACTGATGTGGTACTCCGTGTCCGGATCGAGATGCCAAAGCTTGTAGGTGACCATGTTGACCCCGTGCACCTCCGACCACGGAGACTGACTGGCGCGGTACTCAATCTCCTTCCTGATGATGGGGCCGTCTCCCAGGATAGAGTTGGTGTTGAGCTGGATGATCAGGTAAGTGGAGCCGGCACGCAGCAGCTGTGGTGGTGCGATTGGGGACGGAGGTACTGGGAGAGGGAATGAGAAGGAGTTAATTTTTTCCGTTTTCCTGTTCAAACACCAATCAAGTGATTGCTGGCAGTGCCATAGCACATGCACATGCACATGCATATTCTAGGCCAGTAAAGTTATAGTATTATGGGCAGCTGTGGCTCCGGTTTGATCCTAGTCTCCGAGATTCTGCATGCTGAAGTGTCCTTTGGCAAGACGCTGAACCTCAAACTGCCCAAGACAGCTGTGTGGGCAGTGTGTGACTGATGTGTGATAGAGAAACTGCTGCACATAGATGCACTGTATAAATGTGTGTGTGTGTGTGTGTGTGTGTGTGTGTGTGTGTGTGTGTGTGTGTGTGTGTGTGTGTGTGTGTGAAGGGTTGAATGGCAAAACTGTACCCTAGAGCACTTGGAGTGGTCATCAACACTAGAAAAGCTCCATATAAATAAAGAACATTTATCATTTATAAATTTTACAGCTGAATGCAAACAGATGTGTCACTGCCAAGCTCACTGTGTCTGCAGGGACTGCAGGATGTGAGCAGGTCAAACGGTGTTCAAATAACAGATTAGTCATACATATTAATGAAGCAGGCATACATTTTAAGCAAAATACGGAGTGAAAACACAGCCGTGTGTGCAGCGCGCTGAATGTGTGTGATACTTGTATCTAAACGATTGAGTGTTCTTCTTCTAAAACCGACTGTTCTGTTCTCACAGCTGGTCACCATCATGAAAGAGGACACTCTGCATCGCTGTCGGTAAAAACTGCCAAACCAAAGATTCATTCCAGAGACCATCGGTCAAATGTCACTTACAGGCAGAACCGAGCCACTGAACAATTACACAGACAACAGTGTGTAGGAGGGGAGGGAATGCAAGAAGAAATGAGGACAAAGCATGGGAAAAAGATCAGAGTTAAATCTGTGGCTGTGACTAATCCTTCATTCCTGCAGAGGCGCCTCTGTCTTTTATGGTCCGCCTCTCTGTGGGCTTTCAACATAACCAGCACCTCACCTCTACTCTCCACTGCCTCGACTCTGCCTGCAGCAGCTCATCTTTCCTCTATCAGCAACTCCACCAATAATGAAAGGGCAAATTTGGGCCACAGGCAAGCGGCAAGTGGGGCCGAATGTTAAACGACTGACTCGTTTCTTTCACGGCTAAAGTTCACGTGTTCAAGTGTTTTTTTTGTACTTTAATAGGCTGAAAGTCCATGAAAACACAACCATCAAATGTATTCAACAACTCTGAGGCCACAACAACAGCCAGAGACATGCAGCACCTTTTGGAGGAAGTTGAAAATGCTTTATTCACTGTGTGGACATGTTTCTGTTCCTCTATGGGGCAATGAGGGAGCTTCATCCTGATTCCTGCCTGCAATCTACGGTCTTGAAATGAGTTGATCCAACATATTAAAGGGATGATTAGCCTCTTCTTAGTGGGGCGATGGTGGGGAAAGGCATTTATGAAAGTCTCGTTGAGGACTCGGCCACAGCTCCTGTAATATAGATTATAGAGTCACAGCCGGTTGACTAGAACGGGACCTTCGGCTTCATCTACTTAAGATGCAGAATGAGCTTTGCCAGAAATAACTTCTTTGTCCCGATTACAATATATAGCGAGAACTATACGTGGACTTATTTGCAGGGAGTGTGAGCACATTAAATGGGTTTCATGGTTTCTCTTTTAGAGCTTTTGTTGACTCCTAGTTTACTGGCAGCTTCTGGGTTGGTAGCACTTTGGCAAAGGGACTTTATTTTGAACTGTACCAAACCAGACTCTAACACAATGCTAAACAGATTCCGTGCTTCCTTATCAATCAAAAGGGATTTACTTCATGCATTAAAAACAGTGCTGACAGGAGGAGCATGCGGCAGAGGACGAGGAGAAGGAGAATCTTTCACATCCTTATTTGCCCTCCTCGTCTTCCCTTTGCCTGGAGTGTGTTATGCCAACAAACCATCCCACAACCATGTCATTACTATGCTGTCAAAGTGGTGTCAGGCTGTGGGGTTGGAATGAGTAATGGGAGTGAGGTCACTATCTGTGGTACATGATATGACAGGGGCTGCAGGAGTCCAAGTCAAGTGAACAGCTCTTTGACAGGGAGATGAGGAGCTGTGTGTGGCAGCCTGGTTGACAACTGCAGCTCAGAAAACAATACATGTCAGAGACGCTGCATTCGCCAACTAAAGAGCCGGCGTGTGCGTCGAGGGCCGCAAACTTTGCAATTAAGGAGTTTTGTGGATAATCAATTTGAAATAGGGGTCTATAATACTCTCCGTTGTGCACAGATGATGTCCTATGGGTCTTCTGATGAATCTTCACACTACTGTGTCCATTATTGTTTGTTATGATCAGTTTCCTTTTTAATTCATCTTTGAATCACAGGCAGTAATTTACCGTGACCAGGGCGAGCAGAAAATCACACGCTATCATAATAACAGCAGGAAAAAAAAGATGCTCGGGGGCGAAAGAAAGTGAGGGCGAGGAAGACCAGACGAGAACATTAGAGACAAAAATAGAGAGGGAGTGTTTACCTTTGACGACGAGTTCAGCAAAGTTTGAGACTCCGGAGCCCCTGGGGGACTGAGTGACACAGCGGTAAAGGTCTTGATCTGTCCGCTGGATGCTGTCTAGCTGGAAGGATACCACAAAGCGCCGGTGACTCAGGTGCTTGACCGATGCTGTTGTGAAAATGTCCCCATTGTGTCTCTGGAAAGCAGGAAAAGGGCAGAGTGAGAGAGAGAACAGGATGGGTCAGCATGTCCCTCTCAAGTACACAAACGAGAAAGGGTATCATGTCCAATAGCTGCAGACAAAAAAAACAAATGTCACGGATACACATACACACAGAAATACAGATACACAATAAGTCATTATCATGTACATGTGGTGTTGTATCCATGAAGTAGGGGGACTTGTGGCAAACAGAGTTGAATGGTCAGAATTATAGCTGCAATGGCCAAGATATCAACAACTGTTTGAGTCAAGCTCCCAAATTCCTGCATCCTAGACTTCCCATGATGCAACATCTTCCATACTCCTTGGCTTGAGTATGTAATACAGGCCTTCTGACACACACAATACCTTACACACCTGTTGTAACAGGCTGAGTGGTACACACCATGACAACAGTAGTAAACAAGAGCCCCATGAAGTTATAAAGAAACACTGAGCAGCCTCAAAGAATAAATGCCTGAAATGAATGAGAATTTTTGTTTATTTGTTTGGAATTTAACCAAAAATACGCCAAAACTACTGGACAAATCACCATGAAATTTGGTGGAAGGATGTAGTATGGGTCAGGGAAGATTCCATAAAATTAAGGATCAGGGGTGGATCCAGGAAAGTTTTTCCTCTTTCTTTAACAATGAAACATAGGATGTTTTTCAGCATATTCCTTGATTTCTCAAAAGAATAATTAGCGGATCTTGATAAAAAATAATCAGGCATGTTAAGCAGAATGATATCGTGTGTTCATTTTTGTGCAGACCCCAAAAAAGTCCAGTTCTTGGGAATTGGATTGTTGGGCCTTGGCTAACATCGCCCACATTGTAAACAGTCGAAGAGTGATGGGCCCTGTCTAGACCTGTTATTCACATCTGTCCCGAGAGATCCATCACATATGGTCAGAGCTAAGTTAGTCGTTTCACACCTGGTATTAAAATGCATCCTGACTGTGTCTCTTCCCCCTTTAAGTAATCACGTATGTCATTTGTGTTTCACTAAGGCCAAGTGATTTTGTTTTTACCCAGTCAGACGCTAAAGATGTGTCCAATAACAATGTTCCAAATGTCCCCTGGATAGGTACCTAAGTGCACACACATGCACACACACACACACACACACACACACACACACACACACACACACACACACACACACACACACACTGTCAACTACTCTACCTTGCCTTTATAAGAAATTATTACCAAGTGAATTCCTGTGCCTCTAAACTAATAATGTAGCAAAGGACTTCATATAAAAATGATTGCTATCTGGGTCAGTTCGTATTAGATACATGTGATTAAAAAGGAGGGTTGTCCAATTGTGTGTAATTTAATTAGAATGGCAGGACCATTTCTGATTTAATTACACAATATGACAATCAGACATGAAAACAAATTCAATCTTGTTAAAATAATGGTGATCACGTGGGTGATACATGTCATGAATGTCTTCCTTTAACAGAACCCATTTATAACCTCAGTTGTCCTCAGTGTGCAATTAAACTGTTAGATCTGGGAGACAGATGGATTTCAATGCATTGAGGTCTATTCAGTTTAGTAGACGGGGCTCAAGGATGAATGGCAGAATGCAGACTTTTAGATTTAAAAAATGTGAAAAGAAAAAAATTGAAATGGCAAAGATAACAATTTTATGGACTAGTTCCTGGCTGATGCCTCATGTCTCCATCATGTTTGGCCCATATCAGTTTTTCGCACAATTCTAGCGACAAACAAACAAATAAAACGGACACAGATAAAAACATTCTTGGCATAGGTGAAAATGTATGGTTTGGAGTGGACTAAGTAGTGATGTAGTGATAGAGATAAAGAGGAAAAACAGAGAGAAGGAGGAAGATTCAAATGAATCTTGCATGATGCAATCTCGCAGTTGCACTGCGGGAGACATTTCTCACATTGTTCCACACCATTAAAACCACTAACATCCGTCAACACATCCGAGCTGACATTTTGTTTGCATGTTTCCAAGCCGTGCTTTTTGTTTGAAATGGTAGACACTAATGTTGATACTCATCCCTCAATCGATAGCATGTGAGAAAACTGGGATTAAAAAGGAGACCTCTGGGTTATGCTCGGTCATCCCGAGCATCTGTTTTGCTTCTTGATTTGGGCCCATCAAAAAAAAACCCCAAAACAGACCACTCAAACCTCAGGCCAAGCCGTCACAAACAAACACATAAACACACACCCATTGATTAGGGTTAAGCAGGCAACAAATCATGTGACTGCAGGAAAAGGAAAGGAAACCTTAATCACACACTCCTGAAACCTCCGTGCATCTTCTGTATCTTTATATTACAGGAAGGAGGCAGGAGAAATGAAATAAACACAAGATCACTTCAAGTTACATAAACAATCTGTCTGAAGCTAATTTGCGATGAAATGACAAAAAAGAAAATCTGTTAGGCATGGGCAGCCAAGACTGTGCTGCAGCTGGTACAGCAGACTCCACAGACACAAAGGGGCACAACAGAAATCCACAGTGAATTGAGTTCATGTGGTGAAAAGAGGTCTGAAAGATGAGCGTGAAGCAGAGAGAGCAGCAAAGAGGAGAGGAGGACGGCAAGCAGGTGGAGGAGAGGTAGGCCAAGAGCAGAGTGGCCTGGAGATCTCATTACAGCAGACGCCCATACGGTTATGCCAGCTAATTACCCAATGCATTTGTCTTCATCCTTGTGTTGGGACCAAATGGGGGGTTTGATAAAGTGTTCAGAGAGGTGGGAATGAGGACGCCTCAATTACATAAATCACACATCTCCCGATTTTCAAACAAACCAGTAGGTTTGCCTAAGGTCAACCGTGATTAACATGGTGTGGTGGGTGGTAAGATGTTGGCAAACACACAAAATGTGTGGCTGCACTGTAATTGCAGTGTGAGATGAAAAAGGAAATCCTTCAGCACAATGGTGTCTTGGTCCTTTAATGATTTTTTTTTGCTCCTTTAATCATCAGGGCTAAATAAAGAGAAGGATTTTAAGACCACAGAGTGATTCCCACCACACGGCCCATCTGACCTTCACAGAGCCGCCATTTTACATGAAAAGATAGATTTCTGATAAGTAACTTCTCAAAGGTGGTGTAGTAAGGAGGCTTCAAAGCCCTAATGGCCTTCACAGTATTCATGCTCCGACTTCAGTCTTCATTTAAGCACAAACATCTGGGAAACATAATGAGTCAGAAACCTTGTTGCAGCATTTAGACAGGCTCCCCTTGAAACACATTTGTGTATGTAGACAGTTCAGTTCCACAATGTGGTTCGAAAGTTAAAGTCTTCGACCTAGAGGCATTAAGTATCCTGAAATAAACCTAAAAGACAGAAAAGACACTAAACTGCAAAAAGATGTAAAACAACTTCAGAGCAGCTTGTAGTCATTTTGTGTCTCTTTCTGTCTCTGTTCCTTTTTCATTTGTTCAGGGATCGAAAGAAGTTCCTCTAAAACAGAGTTTACAAACAGGCGGACCGTCGTCCAGGTGTGGACCCAGACGCTAAATCGTATCCGTACCAGGACCTTTACCAGATCAATCACTGAGAATTATTCAATTTCAACAGAGCCTTTCTATTTTAAACAGCACGGACTTGCTAGCCTTCATAGATCGAAAACGTGTGAAACTTACAGTATAGTTGTTTATTTTTCTCTTTAATCAAGCCCTTTAAGATGCACCTTTATAAAAATGTTTTGCTATGTTTATTGACTTGACATGAGAGTATTTATTTTCAATTAGAGTACTTCTTAATAATTCTTCCAGTTCAATGAGATATCTCTCTGAACTTTAATTTACTTCCCCTCCTCTAAAATATAGAGCATGGAAAAATACCTGTTTTTTTTTTTCTCCATTTGTGCTGTTGACTGTTCTGTTTATAAAAATCTGACAAACTCCTACACGTCTAGAGTCAGACACTCTTTCAGCCGCCATTAACTGCTCTTTCAGCCGCCATTAACCCACTCACTCACCTCCAGCAGGAACTTCTCGGCCTCGGATGCCCTTCCAGCAGCAACACACTGGAAAGTGGCATTTTGCCCGGCATTGACCTCCTCGTCTCCGAGCCTGGAGAAGTGCGGTGCCTTATCTGAAGAGACAGACAGACAGACAGAGGCACACAGTGAGCTCAAAAGACTGCATTACCTTTCAGCCATGCACAGCGTCGGTCGGCAAAGCAGGACATGTTTTTATCAGGGCTTTTTGTTTTCGTGTTTTTAAATACACAAACAGGGAATTTCTTGCTTGAGAGAACAACGAGCTTTGTCAAATGTTTGTTCATAATTAAATTTATTTCGCCAACATTGTCTCGGGACATAAAGCTGGAAGTTTAACATAAAATTAAACTTTTTTTATTTCTTCTCCACTGTGCTTTATGCTTTGTGTTAATGAATAGCAAGTGAAGATTGTACTGATGCATATTGATGCATGTAACTGCTCACGGCAAATTGCAAAAAATTAAATCAACTTCCGAATGAAGCTGCAGGGAAAAAACAAGAAAAAATGAAACTGCTTTTTTTCTTATAATCCTCTTGGTTATTTCATGTAATTGTGTCGACAGTGGAGGAGAGAAGTTGGTCCTATCTTCAGATTCTCTACAGCAAGAGGGGATTTATCCATAATGAAGTCAAAATAATTTTCAAAGATGTAGTCAATAAGTTCATAATTTGTTATTTAAGATAGAGTGTGTACAAGTGTGTAAATCAATATGTTGAGGTGTTCACTTAGTATCCATCATCAACATTCCTGCAAATAAACGACATTAGATTAGAGGCGATCTACAGATGAGCAGAATGTGACAGTGTCTCTGCAGAAAAGAGTCTGTCCTTCACATTTTGACAAATATTATGTCCCAGAATACTGCATGGAGCTGCCAATGAGTCAGTGTGTGGGAGTCGCCCTCTCATCCAACTCCATGATTAACAATAGAGCAGTGAGAACCAAACCCCTGTGGAGCCAAATCACCGGGTAAACGCTGGCAGCGCTGTCTGCCATCATCTCTGAGAAATGGGGTAGGACGAGTTGACATGTCACTCTCGATGATTGACAGGAGGAGATGGCAGAGCAACAGTGAACCAGAGCATCGGGGAGAAGCATTCGTGTGGCTCTCGCTTGGTTCTGCACGGTGCCGCTTGGGGGGGGTGACGATTTGTTGATCTAGTTTGTGCGCAGTGAGGAGGACGACGGGAGAGGGCCTGCTTTTGTACCCCACAGGTGGCCATGTTTCCTTTGAGTGACTCTGCCTCCTAAGGTTTATTCATAATTCATGCCCGAGAGCCGAACATAAATAACACCCAAAATGAGCATGAATGGAAAAAAAGGCCTTAGAGTTGGCAAGAAGTGCAGTGTTACACAGCTAAATGTGTCAGATCTTATCCCCGGGACTCTTTAACGTGGTAAATATTTTCACTGGGCTGTAGTGCAGGGTTTCAGAGTCAAAGACCGAGACTCTGAAGAATATTTCTAAAATGTCAAGCATGCTTTGACTACAATTCACAAAAAGGAACTTGTTATTATTTTATTTATTTGTGGGGGTTTTTTTTACAATGCAACACTTCCATTCTCACTCTTCCTTCTTTCTTCACAGTCCTCGCTGGCGCATCATAAGGCCTGCTCAGGTCTTGATGAGAGTCCTAATTATTTAATGGCCACAGTGGGAGCATTCAGGAGATGCCATCTGCCGTCTCTTGGTGAAACTGGGTGGCTGACTGTGCGGTATGTGTACAGTAGGCATACGAAGCAATGTCACAGCCAGTGTGCGTTTAATCTCCTCCAGTCCTCTCCGACATGACATCCTTGAACAGTCCATCTCCAAGCACTCCAGTGCAAACAATAGGGAATATATAAATATTAACAAGGAGGATCCCGTGAGGGTGAAACATCCTTCAAGCTTGTGTCAGTTACATGAGTCACTTGGAATCAGTGTGGACGTGAGTGTTACATGTCCTATGAGCCGACAAGAGCTCTTGTGCTCAGCGCTGGACCATACAGGGACTGTGTAAGAGACACCGCTGCACTTTGTCCAGGTATTAAGCTCAGGTGTCTGAGTGAATATGTTTTACACAACGTCCTCGGGGGGCTGACAGCACGCCCTCACTTTTCCACCACTGACACAAAAAGCACTCTGCTGCAGGGGGCTATTGGTTACCAAGAAGAAGTGGGAAAAAAAACCACCCTGAAGAGGAGGCATGTTCTTTCATGAGGCTTTGAAATGTAGTGCTTGATGGAGGAAAACAAGCCTGCACAAAGTAAGTTGTGACAAAAAGCTACAGGACTCTTCCAGGCAGGCCAGAAAACATGACAGTGTAGGCGTCCTGAGAGAGAGAATTCAAGATTTCACTGATTAACAAATCAATTTGTCAGTCAAACCAGGCCGGAGGCAGAACAGCAGGTGTGTTTTCAGGTGTGGGGGCGGGGGGTGGTGAAGCGAGCGTTGGCATTTGGATGTCGCAGTGTTTTAATAGCACTACTGGCATCGCAGGATGCCTCAGGACAGCCCACAGTACCAATACAAAAAGGTCAATCAGCCATTACTCCTCTCCTCATCCTATTAATGTTTCATGCTGCTTTGAAATACATTTTCCACCCCCACCCCCCAAACCCGCCAACTAAACCTGTTTTATTTTGCCTCCAGCACCTTCGGTAATTGTAATCCATTGTCAGAAGTGGCACTTACAGCAGGGATAGTTGAGCACCATGATGTCATCGATGGCAATGTAGCCTCGCCGCTCCCTGGAAACCGTTGCCTCAATCAGAACCTGCAGAAGTGGAGTAGATGCGAATGCATGATGAACAGAATTAAATTCATAAACACAGCAGCAGAAGCAAACACTTGTGACTTAACCTCATGCTCAAAACGCTCAGAGCTGAAGTGTAGAGCAATTTTCCCAAAGACCACTGAGGGCTGCGTGGGTCCTCTCGCTTTCGTTTCCCTTTTTGTTGACAGATGCATTAATTACAAACAGACCCATCGCCACATCGATGCACGACTACTGATCCAAAAAAACAGGGAGGCAGACAATGAAAGAAATTGGATCTTTTAAGATAGATGGATACGTTTTGTCTTCATCCGCAGGGCAGACAGAAATAATGGCTTTATCGGGAAGCACACGATGTGGCGCCTGAGTCATGAGACGCGTTCTACATTCAGGCTGCGGTGGAGCCATAACGGCAGCTCATACAACTTGTACATGGCCACGAGGCTCAAGGGAGGACAGTCCTCTACACCACCCTGTGGAACATAAGCCTGGTGAGCGGTGGGATCCCATGAAACCTAATCAATATCAAATCACCATCCTCAGTAATAGAGAGAGAGTTATGAGACACGGGGGTGATGTTTGTTTTCGGCGCATCCAAGGACAGTCCTCCATCCGCACGTTTGATCCAAGGCCTGCTTTGAGTTATTGCTTCTCATAATCCTCCGACCAAATGATCACAATGTGGCTTCTACCACCAGGTTGTGATTTCCACTGAAGCCCCCACACACAGGTTTTAATATGTTACAGAGGATTGGAGCTTGTTCTTCTCAAAGTCAAATAACTGAACTGTCGGGTTATACTGTATTCACTCTGTTTTTTATGGGTTGTATATCTCTTACACTAGGACTGGGTATTTTAGGTTTTCTATATGTCTTAGTTTAAAGAGGCATGTGAAGCACTTTGTAACCTTGTTGCGATATGTGCTATATGAATAAAGTTATTATTATTTTATCAATGTAATACCAGAGTTTTCATGCATTCATTCTTATCTTTGGAGACAGTGGGTGGATCTTGAGTTTAGCATTTTTATTGTATTTTGTTTGCTTGATTCTCACTTTTTGTGATTTGGGGAATAAAGAAACTAAATTCCAACGGAATAGTTTTTACTCAGACAACCTTCAATACAAATAATTCTCCAATGCAGGTAAATTATACTATAAAGCACTTTCTGTGGCTACAATATGACCAGTAGGTGATTATAGGGTGGTGACGGCTTATACAACCCCACTTGTTAGTCAAATGAAAATGAAAATGAACAGATGAAAATGAGACTGCAATAATCAAAGTTCAGATTTGGGTAGGGAAGACATATGGGACAACATGAGGACTCTGAGAAAAAGAAAGGTGATGGAGATGAGAGAGGATAACATGACATTCAAATCCTCATGTGGGCCCATTAACCATGGAGATATATGCTCTTTGGTGATTACTGTTTATCATGTATTCACCACTGTCCTTTTGTTTGTTCTTTTGTTGGTTGGTTTGCTTTTCATCAAGAGTCTGGATCACGGTATGGATCTATGAGTGTGTGCAATTTGGTAGAGCTTGGTTGAACTCAAGGGGACTGTTGGGCCTTGTTGGACACGTGGGCTCTACTTCTACTATGCATTATTTACTTGATTCTCATGAACTACTGCTTGACAGACAATTTATCCTACTGCCTACTGTCATGATTTAAGCTATTGTCCTCCAAACAGCTTGAAATGCACATATGTCCATCTGGGAAGTCAATTTTTTTTCAAGGGCTGTGGCGTTACACCCTGGGGAAATTACACACGGTGGAAGTGTTGACATGTATTACCAATCTAAGTTAGGGTTTTATGATAACTTGAGTTTGGTGTTTTTTTTGTCTGTTTCTCTCCAAAATGTCTCAAATGCATCAGCATTAACTTCTTTCTCAACATATAGCAGCAGTACAAGAACTTTGTCTACATGAAATAACTAATATTGTGTCATTTTTTTTTAAAATAATGACTGACTTAAATAATAATGTTGCTAGTTGTATTGCAACATTGTTATTTAGGTTATTAAATATCCTATTCTATAAGAAAGACTTCTCACCAAAACTGGTGTCAGATGTTAGTATCATAGTTTACCACAGTGCACTTGTGTTTGCACTCCTAGATTTATAGTCACAGCAACATCTGCACGGTGTCTGGCAAAGATTGTAGCCTTGCACACTCAGCAGGGCAGAGAAAGTCTACCTCCCTGGACTTCGGGGAAGGAACATGTGTGATTACACCAACAATTGGTGTGACAACATCCCTGGCCATGCACAACCCCTTAAGGCACCTCCACAGACAGCATTTTGATGGGATGTGAGGAGATTGGGGTCATCTGAAAAAACTCGGAGGGAACTCAGACAGAAGGAGTTGCAGGGAGCCAGGCATGCAGGCTATAGAGAAGAGGGGAAAAGGTCGTAGCTGCAGGGTCTCGGAGTTGGAGAGTGACCCTCATCTGTCTATAGCTGGCTGCTCTCCTCCGGCTCCAGCAGGAACACTGAAGCTAATCTTCTGCCAGAGTCAATTTTCCTGTTTTGTCCCAGACTGTCCTGGAACCTGAGCTGCTTAGAAAAAAGAACATTAACATTACCTGTTATATTTCTTTCAGCTGGTCTATTTTCTTAAAAGCCTGTGCAGTCTAATCTTTTCTTATTTCATTTCCTTTATGTCTTAATTTTTTATTATTTCTCTGTCTGCTATTTATTTTCCCCTCATTTTGTGCACCTACACTAATCATACAATATTTATAGCACTGGTTAAAGCACAATATGCTTCAGTATGCTGACCTGAATTATCAGCGTAAGCACACACTGCCTTGCCATTAGACTAACATTAAAATTAGACAGAAACACTGGTTGGACTTAATGGTACACAAGGAAGAGAGAAAAATGCCCTGGAAGTCTAATTGGAGGTGTTATTACTATCTGCTGAACTAAAGCACTCTATATGAGATTGATTGCCGGTTAATCCTCAGTCTTCTTGGCCATTAGGAAAGGAAATTATTAAGAGGGAGACTTTCGGAGCATTTGTTTCAATAAACAACCTTCCCAGATTTTTATTGAAAGCCACTTTCCCAATGAAACTTTCCGTGTGGCTGTACTTTATCCTAATGAGGGGTCATTTTACTTGGAGAAGATAAGAATGCTGGAGTCATCTTGCAGGGGGGCAAAAACAATAGTGTGACACACAGTGATTTACGACTGATATAAAAAAGCATTTTAGGGAGAAAATATTATATTTGCCTGTGATATTGGCTTTAAGAGGCACTTGTAATGTATACAAATCAGGAGACGATTTATCTGGACCTATAAACCAGCTTTCTCTTTTTACACTCGAGTCAGGAGACACCATTAGACACAGAGGGCTTTCACTCACCATTATGCAGTCATAGATAAATAAGCCCTTTATATATTCACAGACAAAAGGTCAGATGCTGAAGTATATCTTTTCAGGTGGAAAATGCCAAAGTCTGTGTATGTGAGTATTGTGCCGGTCAGGAATCTCAATTCGCACACTACAGTATTTCACAAAACCCTTTCCCTTATAGCAATGGGCTCAGCTTGGCGGACTCTCAGAATAAGAATAAGATGACTCCATGTTTGCAAAATGGGCCAATTCAATTGTATAGTTTGTTTTTAAATAATTCATCCTTTGGGGAAATACTATTATTTGTATTTTCCCAAAGACTGAGATGAGAAGATCGATTACAATCTTATGTTGTGCATTTTAACTTCGGAGCTGGTTAGCGTAGCCTAGCTTAGAATAAGATGATATGAAGAATAGAATAAATTATTACCATATTAAATATTGTCTAGCAACCATAGATTGACATCAAGAATTCAGACAGAAGTAATTTCGTCCACCCGGTACCAGAGACTGTGTACAAAGATGGACGACATGACAGCTCCCCAAAAGTGAAGCCAAAGCAACTCAATTGCCCCCTGGTGGATGGCTGCAGTATAGTTTACAAACCCCATGTCCTCCATGTTGGTGGATGGGACATGAGCCAAAATAAAGTAGACATCAAATCATTTTTTTATTGCTCACATTTCTGAGAAGTTTGGTTTTATTACATTTTTGATGGTGTAAAAGTAGGAAAACATCACGATTGAAAGCTGAGACTGACTCACGATTGGTTGAGTGCCTGTATCGGCGAAACCTCCATATATAAGGATGCTTCATTCCCCGATTGCTACAGCAAAAAACAATTGTGTTCCCATTTTGGGATGATTCAGCCTTATTTCCGGATAGTGGGAGAAAGTGGTTTTTTTTTTTAAAGGTATTTCAAAATAAAATTGTGACCTGTGACCCTAAAAGTGTCTCTTCGTGGTTTTAGGGGAGGTTACACGGGTCAGGAGACAGTTGACATGTCTGCTGTACTGTGCAACAGCCTCGTGTTACTATGGTCGGTGAGGGCATGTTTTTATAGCGGCCTCTGTAGAGGCCTGATGGTGCCAAATTTGGCAAACTCACAGTGATCACATATAAGAGAAGCTGAACCAAGTCACTGTGAGAGTAACATGAGCAACTGTCACCCCAAGTCTGAAGATGTCTCCCACAGCATTCCCATATATCTTCCTCTACTTGCGTCACCCATTCCAACAACACACCCATGAAGGGCTAGAACTGCTGTCACTCTCTATGTTACATGTACGTGATCGCATCCTATTGGACAGTTAAGCCTAAAGTATGCATTCAGAAATCACACTGTGTCCTTACGTCTTGCCACTGGTGAAACAGGCAAAAGAGTCGAAGTGGGTGAAAGTTGAAGTTGGTGCCTCTCTGTCTGGGGTATCTGAGTTAGATATGAAAGTCCCTCAACATAGACGCTACAATGCATTGTTGGTTGGCCCTTTATCTATAACCTAACCTTGGGTACTGCTTAGATAGAGAAGGGAGTATCTGTGTAATTTAGACAGGCACTATTCTCCTGTACAGATATGATGTGTAATATACAATATACATTCATATTTAGTGGCATATACAGTCATGTGTGAGATCTATCTGAGCTCTGTCAGAGAGACACTATACAGCCTTTAGGTTTGTTGCTGCAGTTTGAAACCTACACACAACTATGTGGCCAAGGATAAGCACTGGATTTAACTGACTCCGATTACTAGAACCTCACATTACTTTAAGATTCACAAACGCATTTTTACACTGAATAACAACTGTGCATCATTTTATAGATTAAGTTTTACTGGTGCAGAACCATTCCGTGATCTGGATGGACAGGAGCAATGGTTACACAAGGCTGGAAAACAATCCCAGCAGATCATTAAAGCAGCAACACCTGCAACAGGAGGTAGTGAGAGAGGAGATAAATAAAATATGTAATATCAACATGTGTGAGAAGGAAAAAGTCATGAAAGGCAGAAGAAAAACAAGTTTGAAGATGATTCTGACATTTGGAAGGAGGCAGGAGGAAGAGAGAAGTGAGTGAGAGATGCTAAAGAGGGGAGGGGGACATGTCTCCAGCTCTAGTTGGCAGTCTTGGAGGGTTGGATAACATCTTTAATATTTGATAACAAGGTTCTCTAGGTATTGCAAACACTTCTACCAATAAGAGGGAGTGAGAAATGTAGCAACGTGCAGGAGACACAGACGACAACTTCAATCGAAACATCTCAAGGTGATCTCGCTCTCTGAAGATTTTCACCTCAAAATCCATTGAACTCCAAATCCCAATTTCACAACTGTGATAGGAGGAGTGTTGTTTCTGTAATGCTCCTCACCCCCTGACATTAATATAAAAGGGTAACCTGGTGAGCCAACAGTACACATGCACACATCGAGTTCTGCATGAATAATAAAATATTAAAGAAGTACTTGGAGAAAGCAGGGAAATAATTTTTCAAATCACCGGGCAGGTGAAGCGTGCGGGGGGGGGTTCCTCACATTAATCCTCTGAATTTTGGTGATTATCAGAGAATTGCTTTTTTAAATTACATTCCACAGTGACATTTTCGAGACATAAACAGTGCTCTAAACAAGGTATTTCATTACGCCACCAAATCGTGAAACCAGCAAGCCCAGGTGTAATCGCACATCTGCATCTGTGCAGTGTAAAAGGCTACACTGACATTTTGCATCCTTGCGCTGTAGGCAGAGAACTGGGAGTCATAATATGACCTAAAACCTAATATGGAAAGGAAGGGGAAACCTGTAGATTTCCAAAGTGGTGCATTCTCCTGGGATTTATTTTATTCAGAGACGATGATAAGAAGTGCCTACTCTCCACCTCTGTTTAAAAAGAGTCCTTAGCTAGTTTAATGGCAAAGTCAAACTTCCTGCCTATCACCTAAAATCCAAAATAGTTGTATTGGACATGTTATGGAGCCGATAGAACCGAAAACCCTTTAGGATTTAAAGTCACACTATCTGCAGCTGATGTGCTCTCGAGCTTAAAGTCTCGGGTGAATACTAAAGAGAACTGCTGAACCAATCCAGGCTATATCGGATTCCCATTGTTCTGCTTTTTGGTGTTTTCCTGTCTGTTTCCTTTGCACTGTTGTGGGTAAATGAAAGAGAATAGCAAGTAATGTGACAGAAAAAAGAAAAAAGCAGTCACACCTTTCAACGTTGTCTTTGTAACAGAGAGCAATGACTGTGTTGCAAGACAAGACCCTCCATCAAACCGCAGTGATGAGGGGGTTTCGACTGCGGAGGGATTAGCAATGTAAACTGTGGTCTATGTGACTCTGTGTGGGCAGTTTGTTCAGCTTCCTTTGTACAGAGAAGCAGCACAAGGTCAGAGTTAAAGTGGCATGTGACATTTAGAGGAGAAGTGTCCTTGTTTGATGTAAGTCGATTGTTTGTTAGTGCAGATACCTTTTGATCCAATCCCCACTATGAACATATTTAATCCAATGAATTTGAGCACTTTTGAACGAGAGCGAGGCCATTAGGAGTTGAAGCTATCCTATTAAAATGCTATACTGTCAATACTAATTCAACTCTTAGGCCCATCTCCTTCTCCTGTGCTGGGTGTCCTGTCGAGGAGTCGTCTACTCCTCCTCATAAGCCCATTATAAATCTCCTTCTCCAAACCGGAGATGCTAATTTGCAGCCACGGCACATTTCTGACTCACCTGTGAGCCATCACTGTTTACCGGGAGTTTTAGAGGACTGTGAGAAGAAAGCACACATCTCCAGAGGGGAAGCGGAAAGGAGGATATAGAATACAGCACAACTAAGTACACAGTCTTTGCTTGAGTACACACCACTCGAGTAAAGAGAGAAAAAAGGATGAAACATGTTATAATTATATTCATGACTTATCTGTCCTGATGTGGGGATTTGGACAGAGCGGTGGTCAAGAGTCTGTTTTATAACAGCTCGGCTCTCACTGCATCCATCAGTGGTGAAGCGCTCTTTACCACGACACTCAATCATTTTCACCTTAAGAGTAAAAGCTATTTAATGCATTTAATAAGGGTATTGAAAATGCATTGATTCCCACAGAAAATGCCATGGAGAAAAAGGAATCGAACATCGCGAACCCCTTTTGCTGTGAAATTGAGCTGATGAAAAGGAGTCATTGCGAGCCTGTTTATAAGGAGCAAAGCTAAAGAGATGTGACCGACAGTCAGCACCATGTAGAAGAACTTGCAGTGATTACGGTACACAAAAAAATACAGGACATTGATAGCTCTACTACAATTTTAACAGGTTTTCCCCATAGATCTTATAATGTATGTTATGTAAGTTTATGTTTGCTACCGACTATAAAAAATATTAAATTCTCACAAGAAAAAAGCTGTGTCTCAATTCGGGGGCCGCATCCTTCGGAAGCCACATTTGTAAACCAATAGCGTCACAGTGGCAGGACTAGGCTGTCCCAATTCGAAATTGACAAATTTGTCCTTCCAACCCCGAGCAACAGAGGCTCCACCGGGTAACATATCCCATGATTCATTACGCTTTGTGACAAACAGTTTTTCAAAGAGGTAATGGCGGCAAAAAGCGAGGTGAAAACATCAGGAGAAGTTATTTTTTAATGTTAGTACTCAACCGAACAGCTAACAGTACCCATATTAAATAAAAATATGGGCCCGTGGCTTTGTTGCTAGGCAATGGCTTTACGGGCAGGACAAGCTGGTGACGCAATAGGAAGAACAGACCGTCTCATTTCGGTCCAACCGAAGTGGTGTACGTGGGCGTTGGAGGATGCGGCCATTGTCGGTTCAGTTTCTTGCCATAGACTGTAAATAAAGATGGATGACTCATTTTCCTGCACGGTAGTAATCAGAGGGAGGAGCCACATGATCGACCAATCCTGAGACAGTCTCAGCTGTCAATCATATTTATAGCATCAACTAATTAAAATCAGACATACCATATAAATTACCACTAATATGAGGGTGATAAGAACTACAGTAAATTACATTTTTTTATGACGTGTTTGTTGTTTCTTTAGTTGCCTAAATTAGGCTCAGGTTACCTGTACAGTGTTCATGCAAACCTAATCTAACAATTGGTGTTAGTTTTATATTTAGTTTGCAGTTGTCCGCTTGTTAGAATCATATTTTTTATTTTTCTCTGAGCAGAGAAAGAGAAAATGCATATTTTCAAAAACATCTTGCTTTTCCCATGAGGCTTTGACGGTGTGCTGTATCTTCTGAGTGAGACAAAATCATCACTATCTCTAATATAATCCAGAAGAGTACTAGATACCTATTCAGCGTAAAATAATATCCCTCTCTATTGAAAGTAAAGTCTCTAACACATTTGACAATTCTTGTTAAAATGCACACTACTCAACTTAATTGCTTCTTGACAGCTCTGCAGAGTATGCAGAAAAAAGAAACTGTATTAATAGATGCAGTGCTCACCTGACTGCTCCACAGACCACACCACAGGAGGCTCCCACTTCTACATCTACACCCCAGCAAGATGCCTGTCAATGTCTTTCTTTTGTTAGTGCACAATGAATTGGCTGAACATGCTGTGCTCAGGCCTCAGTGGGTGAAATCTCTACCAGGCATGACCATGTGAAACCGGGTTTGGGCCCTCGAGTGCTAACGCTGGCTACACTCACAAGGGGATTGATGCTAATTACATTGCAAATGCAAGTAATTAACACTGGATTCACCTCCAGGCTAAAATGAGTGGTGATCAACACAGCCTCCCTGTGTAACATTTCTCAGCTGTACAAGGCGCCGGTCGATGTGCTGTGCAGATCTTCATCACAAACATGAAAGATCCTTTTACTGTGCCAATCCTCAATATCTGGTTTCATTAACATATAATGTGATCGAAGTAAAAGTACTGTAAGCCAGCAGAGTTAACAAGACGCCATCAGAAACACCATCAAGTGTAAGAATGAGAGTGAGAATGACAAAGCTCATACCTGGTATTCATTAGGCCAGAATGTGCTGACAGCCAGCTCAACCTGATGCCACTGCTTTCCATGAGACCCGGACGTGTTCCAAACTGAATTTCCGACCGGACCGCCGTTGACGCGTACATACGCCCTGAGGCCCCCGGGACTGTGGCCATCGCGACTGTACAGGAAGTAGCTGAACTGGACGCAGTGCGTGTCATTTTCACTCAGGGACTGCAGCAGCAGCTGAGCACGATGACCCACGGCATGCTGGGAGGAGTTCACCAACATGTACGATCCTGAAAGGGGACAGAAGAAATGCATCAGTTATTCATTGTATTCCATGTATTTTACTTTCAGCAAGGTGAATCCACAAAAAGTTACAATGAACGTTTTCTTCCACAACTCGCTGCTGTGTGTGTAGGTGGTTGATAACAGGAGAAGAAATGTGGACTGTTGTATAAAAGAGACACAGTTGGCGCTGGCAAAGGCACTAGTCTTTGTAAATACTGGAGCGCGTGGCAGAAAGAAACCAATGCCACTTCTCCCTCTGCAAGTTGATGCCTATATGTAGGAAATGAGATTTACAACAACAGAAAAAAACTCTAAACAGGATAACATAACCTGATTGCCCTTTGCCTAGCATCTGTCCTGCCTTGTGTCTGTGCCCGCTAACAGGATTAGCACAACAATGTTGGGAGACCTTCCTGTGTACTCACACAATCAAGTGTGTTGTCTTTTGTACTCCAAGGTCTTTCTGAAAAGAACCCGGGAGACCAGACAGTCACAGCCTGGGCGCCAGGTGTCCAGAAGACATGGCTTTCTCCACTCAGATGAAATGGCACGTAAACACTGCACTACCAGGTGGAGAAGGAATTCCAGGCACAGTCTGCGCCTCTAAATTCGGAAACGTCCCCTACAAAGTCCTCCCACCTTCTGAATAACTCATCATTCTAAATGTGCTGTATGAGTTATTAATACTGAACTCGTATGTGTCCTTCAGGACTCCTTTTAATAGACAAAGCTCAAAACCAGACACCTGGAGCTGTCTGGTTCTATACCACAAAGTACAACAGACAAAACACTTGAAATCCCAGGCTCTTTTGCATAATGCGACTGAGATTCACAACCCTCAACCCTGAGCTATAAAGAAAGTTAAAGTGAGGACCACAGAGAAGTGGGGAGGATCATTATCCGGAGGTTAAGAGAGCAGCCTCGGTTGCAAAGCCCTGCAGTCCACTGTCAAAAGCCCCAGATTTGTGTCTTGTCGTGGGCTGTGGATCTCAGCACTCTCATTTTGCTTCACTTAATTAGATCTTTCAGAATGTGTCGCCTCTCCTGCAACCTCCAGGCCCACAGGGGACTAATAAAATAATAGCAGAGGGCTGAAGAGCTACGGCTGCACTGTCCTCACCGCTGCTTATATCCTGGATGTGTGTCCTTTGTTGTATCTGTGCATAACCCCTTTCTGTTGACTCTGCAAGTTACGATAGTGCCATGTGAGGACACACAGACCAGTCGCTCTGCTGCCCTTTAACCCTCATTTGAGATTCTGATCAAAAGTAGGTGATGTCATGTATTTAATACGATACTGTATTGTAACATTGTGATAAATTAAATTTAGGTCCTCAGCACAAAGGGTAGTAATCAAGGAATATTAAAGAATACAATTGTTGTGTATTGTAAAAGCAATGGGGAAAGAGGATTTTTTTTCTGTGCATTTCATCAATTTTTTTTTCACATTACAAGCAAGATGTGGTTATGGTTTAGTATATATCTATACGTTTGTAACATTTTGGTTTATAAAGCGTAAAAAAACAAATGGTGAAAAACACCCATTTTTGGAAGCTCAAGGTTCTTGAATTGTGTGTTCTGCCTCTGAATCACAAAGATATGTTTTTCTTTTGTAATATCAGAAAAAAATGCATTTCTTTTTGGTAAAACGGTTGTTGTCGTAGCAAAATATAAACACAACAAAATAGGATATATAATAAGAAGAGAGCCTTGGACAAGACAATAAATATTTGTTTAGTGTCAAGAGTTTCTGATGACAACACACATGGCAACAGTTGGGATTGTGATAATTTACCTCACAAGAAATATGCAAAAGCAGCCATGTCGTAAATGACGTTGGTCCAACTTTCCAACTTGTTAAGTCCTGCCACACTGCCCCACTCGATTTCCTGTGGTACTTTTCCATTTAGTCTGGATTGTCCGTATCCGTAAGCTTTCAGAAAATGTGCACAAATATGGACGAAATGAACGTAGAGTGAGGACAGAAGAATGTGTTCATCTAACGTAAAGCTTCAATTAGCCTTAAGCTGACATAGGAGAGGACAGGAGAAAGAAATCTTCCATGTATGCATTGTGAGGCATGACGGTGTATTTTAGGAGATGATGGTGCAAAGAAAAGTCTTTCAGCTCTGGCACTCTGCCCAGCACTCTCCACCATGACTACAAAGTACAGAGGCACAGCATGATTGCAGGCACTGTAGAAGCACAGAAGTGGCAAAGGAGGAATAAAACCTTCTCAATTTCCTCTAAATAAATGGCATGTCAAGACAAACGTGGAGACAGAAAAGACCTTGCTTGGGTCAAAGTGTCACCTGTGAAGTGGTGCAACACATAATGCGCTTACATCACTGATGGACTAGTCAATATTAACCTTGAGGCCGGTCAATTTAACTTTTACCTTGAGATGGGGACACAATGACTAACATCTTTAAAAGGAGCTGAAGAGATAAAGAAGTTGTTAAATTCAATTAAGTCATTTTCAGGAAGTAAAGAAGAGGTCTGAGTGACAGTTGCCGTCTGGCCCACACAAAGCTGTGTCTGCCACTGTTGCCTGCAATATAAATCCTTGGGAAGTGCTTGTCAACTGGAATCATCAAGTCCTCGAATGTACATTTCGTCAGCAGCCTTCAGTGACATTAGCACTTAAGCTTTCACATGTTTGAGCAGGAGAGTTCTGAGTCTTCAGGTTCTTCTACCTGAAGTAATGTCAGCTGTCTGTGAAACAACGTGTTCAATTACCCTTGAAAGTATCAGTTCTATCAGGCTTTATTTAAAACATGTATTTATCAGTATAATAAGATTGTCCCGCCCCTTTTTAATGCATTTACAAGTGTACGCGATGTCCCCATGTGGACTTTTCACATGTCTGCAATATATCCAGGTCACTTTACCCCCCTGTCAAATAAAATATAGGCTAATGAATATTAATATCGGCTTCTTGATTATTCTTAGAATTATTAAATATTAAATAATTTGTATTCATTTATATTCATGATTTCTATAATATTATACAATTACATTCTGTGTTAAATCATTTTTAAAAAGACAATGACTTTCAATGCCATATAAAAGATTTGATTTCACTGACTGTTGGAATGTCATTATCATTAGTTTCCCAGGGAGCAAAAAAGCCATATGAATAGAACGTGTGCTAACTGCAACTGTATTTGATATATTTCATTATTGATCATATATGTTGAACCAGAAGCATTCTTATTAATTTCTCCAAAAGAAAAAAAAAGAGCAGCCTAAAGTCTAAGGCTACTGGAAAAGAAGAAAATAAAATGCAGCAATTTAAAAGTGTGAGCCCTGTGCTTGGTGATTCTCTGCCAGCTTCTGCACAGCGGGATGTAGTGAAGTTAGCTTCAGCTGTGGTGAACCTGAGGCCATCAGGTTCAAGTGATTACTGAATATGGACGACCTGGTTGAGTCCCTGCTCAGCTCTTTTGCTGGTAAAGCATGAAGACACAGCGCGTTCTTAACAGGGCCTATTTGACTCACATGCTGCTTGAGGTTTAGCACAGGAAAATTTTATCTTGTAAACGTAATTGATGGACTAATTAAAGACCTCTAAAGAGTCTTTAAAGTTCACAATGAGACAAAACTGTTTTATAACACTGCAAAGAAAAGTTGCTTTTTAAGTCCAACAGCAGAATATCTGCAAAAATGTGTAACCATGGCAACAATATGGCATAACCCTAACCTTGACCCTCAGGAGAGCAAGACATTTTCTGAATTTCCTCCGCAAAGAATAACTGGGAAAAGAGCATTCATTTTTCTGAGTTGACACAGCGAACACCATGCTGATACAATTTTATATAATAAAACCATCTGACCTTCGTCTCTTTCAAAATAATCTGCTGAATAAATTTAGGATGTGGGAAATAATATGCATAAGCTAAATCAGCAGCCTAAAATAGTTCTAGTTATATTTATACCTCAGATAAGTTAATGTTTTCAGCCAAATCTGTTTGACTTCCAACCCAATTTCCATCGAACTCAGCGGGCAGATGGCGCCTGGCAAGAACCCATTACATGTTATGCTATGTATGTTTTATGATAAATAATCAATTTGGGGTTGTCAGACTTTTTTCCTTTTAAATTTCTACTATAAGAACCATCACCACAATCACGTGTAGGATTGTTCAGCTTTGACGGAGATATGCACTTGACTGAGTACCATTCTACCAACTGTCTTCACTTGTTTTCTTAGGATATTTCCATTATTTGACTTCCTCTTCTGTTTATCTTGTTTACATAATTAATAAAAGGTGAATCCTGGAAAATAAATTAGACTAATCAGATTCAAAAAATGTATGCTCATGCATGTCCCACACACACACACACACACACACACACACACACACACACACACACACACACACACACACACACACACACACACACTCGAGACAGCATCTTTCATGAATTACACTCCAAAGCACCGTGAAATCTGATAAAGTTTCATCCATCCATCGATGCCCCTCCCAAGGGCAAAAGAACAACCACAACAAGATTAGGAACGATCCACCACATCGTAATTCATACAGAGCACTAGTGGACTACAACCTGGTCACAGGCTGGAGGTGACACTATCTGTGGTGCACCACAGCACATGAGCAGAGGAAAGGAGAACAATGGGGTGTGGTTTAGGTTTAGCAGCATTGATACACTCTGGTAAGATAACAAACAGAATGAGGAAAACACAAAACAGCTAAGTGGAAATAAGACAAAGAATTGTTAACATGGGAAATGGTAGAAATAAAACACTGAAGTGTTGTTTTTTGTCCCTGTTTATTCTCTTCTTGCTCTCTGTTTGACCCATCAAGCAAAGCTTTGTTCCTCTGACATCCAAGGCCAGAGTCTCAAATTCACTAGAAACAGCAGCAGCCAGAGGTCTGAATATAATGGGATCAATGGCTGTGTTAGGGTTTAAGATACGTCCTTGGTGCTGCTTGCTGTGCCATTGCTGTTAGTCTGAACCCCGACTGGCTCTCATCACATTGGCCTTGATGCTTGTCTTTTCACCAGATGCCTTCATTCCTGCTCTGTGCTCTGTTCTGAGGAGGTCATGTGGGATTTCACACTCAATATCTGAGGGTTGGATGATTCCCCAACTGTTTACTTGCTGCTATCCGCAATAACCTTCAGCTCAAATAAAGTAAATACATAAAGTGCTAAATAAAGTGCTAAAACCTGGGAAAGAGTGGTGCTCTGGCCATTGGCCCTAAAGATAGAATATTATCCACATTTGTATGATTTCTTCTCTCTCTCTCTCTCTCTCTAGTAGAAGACACTACAGACAGACATATATTGTGTTATTATTGTGTTATTGTGTGACAGAATTCAGATGTTGAGCTTAAGCTTATTCCAGAAAAACTGTTTCTACTAAACAAATCCTTTTTTCTTAATTTGTTTTCATAATTTCCCCTACAGTCCCTGAATGTAAACTATGTTCTTAAATATTAAATCTGCTATAATCAACAGGCATAGTCCACAAAACTGTAATATAAATACAATTTAAGTTAAGTCAGTATTTCTGCTGCAAATAGTTAAGATAATACAATAAATAATAATTTTATAAAATATTTATATCAAAACCCCATATCAACCCACATATCAACAGCACTGAGTCCATACATTGATAAATGGATGTGTAGGTATAATATTGTTTGAGCTAAAATTAAAATAAAATACACTAAAACAAAGTGTGGTTAGGACGATAAATAAAATGTGGCTACGATGAAAATACGTCTGATTGCACAAAAAGCAGAAAATATAATCTGCATTTAAATTGTAGGTGTTATTTCGAATAGACCGAGGGAAATAAAGTGTGTTCATCTTCCTTCTTCCTCTTCCTTTTTTTTCCCTCATGCGACCACTCATCCGCCTCTCTTCCTGGGCAAATCCAGCAGTTGATCCCTAACTGCCTTGAGGACATTTCAAAAGGTCGGCGCGAGCAGACTGTTGAGGAAAACGTACCTTGCCTCCCCCTCCCTCTCCCTGGAAAGAAGACAACAACACTAGCTGACGTGGTCTTATCTTTTCTCAAATGCTGGAAGGCACAAGCGGTTTTTTTCCCACAATAGCACTGCTCGAACATCAGTCCTGATCTGGCCCTGCACTCCCTCACTCTCCCTTTCTACCCTGTGTGCACCAGGCTGTCCCCCCAGAGGTGCGGGTAATGGTCTACCGGACCTCGACTTGAGGCAATAAAGACCTGCAGAGAAAAATCAGTCACCGCTCATGCCCAGAATGAGAGGATAAAATGAAGTTAAAAAGAGGAATTGAGGAGTTGTTAAGAGTGTAGACAAAAGAAAAACAGGGGAAGAAAGGTTAAGAGTGCCCTGTGGCTGCATAAAGCCGAATCTAATACCTTCCATTCTGTCACCTCTTGGTCTGTTTCTGCATTTTAAATCAGGACTTTGGAGAACAATGGAGTCATGAAATGAGGACATAGATGACTGAGAATGCGTTGAAGACCTCCAAACTGTGCACAGATGAAAAGCAATAAGTTGATGAAGTGAACACTGTTCCATTATTAACAACTAGAAGTGAAAGACAGAGGAGATGTCATTTGAAACTGATCTTTGGTCGATAAAAAAAAACAACCAAAGCCAGAGGGGCAGATTGTTTCAAAGGCGAGAAAATGTCAATACCTACTGTTCTGTTCCCTGCTTTGAATATTTTAAAGTTTTAGAAGGGAGAGGGACAGAGAGAGAGAGAGAGAGAGACGCTGTTTGATGGATGGCGGCGGTGATAATGAAAAATGATATGAATGGGCAAGAACGAGTATGACAGAGGTGGAGCTGTGAATGATAGACTGAACTGGGGGTGAAAATGAGATTAGGTTCTGCACTTCAGGTGGTGTGTCAGCCTTGGCCATGGAAAACCTGTCAGTCCCTCGTGACCTGATGCAAAGCTGCTAGGCCGCCCCATTGATCCAGCTGCACTGGAGACGGCTCCACAGCCAATTCTGATGGTTTTCTCTTGCATTACATCGTGATGTTTGTGGGAGAGGAGTGTGTTTGGTTAGGGTCAATGTCAGGTGTAAGATTTCTGAATAAAATAGTACATTTATACTGGATTTGTTTGCACTACATACAAGGAGTAATAGACAAGGGATTCAGGTGGTAGCACAGGTGTTCACTGTACCAGGTAAGAGGTTTGATTCTCCGGGTTCCTCAAACCCATGCAGCCACTGGGGACTCTCAAGCACGTGTGTTTTCTTAGAGCTGGTCTTTGCTCGGATGAAATGGGAGGGTTGTATCAGGATCAGCGTACTGTGGCTCAGGATGGGGAGCGGCTCATCAGACTAACCAGAAGGTCAGTGGTTTGATCCCTGGCTCCTCTATTCCGCTTGCCAAAGTGTCCTTGGGCAAGACACTGAATCCCAAATTGCCCTTGACGGCTGTGTCGGCAGATGGTGAGCTATGTGTGATTAAAAAAGTGATGCACATACAGTAGATGCAATGTATGGATGTGCGTGTCAATGGTTGACTGACAAAACTGGGCTATAAAGTGCTTTGATTGGACATCAAGACAAGAAACGTGCTATATAATCACAGACAATGAATCAGTGTCATTTTGCATCTTAATAATTTATTATTATTATCGTCTGTTATAATAATAATAATTATAGGATTGCATACATCTGCATCCTCTGCTCAGACACAAACTGCTGCACATAAATAGATTATGTATAATTGAGTTGATTAGCTCCAGTGACTGTTGAGCAATCACAAAAAAAGCTGTTCTAGTGGTGCCATGATAAAGCTCACAAATAGTTTTTTCCACCCTCTGTAATAACAAAAGAAAAAAAAAAGCCTAATCAAGAGTATTGTTGGGTCCCCTCCATCTCTAAGTATTTCAGATTTTTCAGGACCAAAACTGTCAAATAAACCATATGCAAGTCCTAATAAGAACATCTCAATTTGGAAATAATAGTTGGACTCACTTACTTCCAAGACTAAGACAAACCGTCACAAAAATCATTAAGGATTAACAAAATCACTTCCTCTGCGGGTATTAACGAGTGTGGCACCAGCTGTCGAGCCGTACCACAGCCAGACTGGTGTCTGCTGCAGTCCAGAAATAAACCTAAAGGAAATCCTTCACACATGGGACCAGATCTTGACCATATGACAGAAATTAGTGAGTCATTAAAAATTAAATTAGTGCAACTTTAACGGCCAGAAATGCAAATGAATGGAATCATTTGAAGATTCTCTTTTAATGCAATCTGGACCGTTAAAGCCCAAAAGAGTCGCTCAAAACTGAGCAGTGACACACAGCAGTGAACTGAGACTTTGCCATTTGGTCCAATAAGTGATTTGTAGAGGAGAGTTTACACCAAATTTAGTAGGTACACGCAGGTATTGTTTTTAAATGCAGGCTAATCTAACAAGGCAATTGACTCCTTTTCTATTGCCAGTAGAGGAGTTTCAAATGTGCCAGCAACTGAGAAGCTCTTGCACCTCGCTGTCTAGCCAATGTTGCATCTTGCTCAATATGAGGAAACAAAACGTTGCTTTGAAGTTCAGATTGCATCGCACAGGAAAAGGTCTAGACTGCCTAAATAAATTATAGATGAAGATAAATAAGTGCGTTCACCAGGGTGTACGATTTTCAGAGTCATTTGACATGGGAGTGAATGCCGATTGTATCTATTCCCATTGCAGTCAAAAGCCAGATGTTAGTGGGAGTTGGATATTGTAACATTCAGTTAATAGAGTACAAAACACAGTGAAAAATAATATGACTAAACATTGCTCCTAGCTTAATGTTGCAATTCACATAGTGTAACAAATACATCAGGGAGTTCACACTTGACTTCAACTCCTCACTGAGTTTACAGGAGCTGGCTACCTGCAGAGTCCACACAGCGAGGAGAGATCATCCCTGGGGCTCTGAAGGTTAGTCAGGGATGTAATCAACCATGTGGTCGGGCTATAACCTCTATCACAGTCAGACAAACAAGATAACCAAGAGGCCCTGATTAATTTTGTCTCCATTTGGTCTGAAAAAGAAAAAAGTATCTCACCCACGAGCCATGCATCACTATTAGCAGCCTGCAAAGTGCAGGCCCACGCTGCTGCTTGGCAGAATTAACATGTCAGAGGCTCCTCCAGGCCAGCAAGAAATTGAGATAGAGACTGGCATCATAAATGAGCTGCATGAGGAAGAGAAGTGTTTGTAACTGAGCTCCATTCCTTTGGCACTTTGCATCTCTTATCATATCTCTGCTTTGTTGGTTGCTCTGCTCTCTGGTTTGTTTTTGAGCAGGATCAAGCAAAAACTGCTTGACCGATTCCCATGAAAGTTCACGGAGGGGTGGTGTACGACCGAAGAAAGAACACATGTAATTTTGGAGTGAACCCGGATGAATACGTGGATGCAAGAATTGTTTTAAAATGTCTTTACATGGTGAGATAGGGTGTTAGCCTTGGCGGACGGGTGCACTGTACAAACTTCCTTCTAGTTAATATTTGAGTGCAGCCGCATTTTACCCAAGAGAAAACAAACCGAACCCGACCTGAGCCCAATGCAGTTAATGTAAGCTGCACTGAGTTTGCATTACTCTGTACACAGACACACACAATTTAGTCGAACATCGAATATCGTTTCAAAATCTTTGTCTGAACCCAGGGCAACCTTAGGTCGAGTATCCCAACTCTAGTCTATACAATGTTACTATAAGTGCATTAAGTGCATGGTGTCTGATGGACAGGTGTAGTATCCCAGTCTGACCATCTGAAAAAGGACACAGTTTGACATGTGGAGAAGGAACCTGGGACCCTGTTGTCGTCCTCCCTGCCGCTGGGGTTCCAGGCTGTAACAGAAATCCATAAACCTCGCCCACCCCCGCCTCAGCGGCACTTTATCAGCCGGTCATCCCCGTCAGAGAACACATCACACGACTCTGAAAAACATGCTTTCTCCCTATAACACAATTAGCCTCAAGCCTTCATAACAGCAAATACAATACTGATAAGTGCGGCACTTCACTGCGGGTTCATAGGTCGTTTTATATCGCCGTTCATCATGATCAATAGATATAGATAGTCTTCCCTCCATTAGGCAAGTGAATCATTGTTTATGTATCGGTTAAATTGCTCAGATACAATGAGAGCAGATGTTTGGATGCTTGAACAGTTTATCATTAGAAAACCCAGGATTCAATTGAGTTTGAGAAAAAAGAAAAAGGTTACATGCTGTCGTAGAGACACAGAATCGTCTCGTGTATCTGTCCTCACTGATTATCCACAAACACAGTCCCATAAATGACCATTTGCATAACATCTAATTAAATGAACGTTGAGCATATGTTCGAATGTAACTCAGGTGCAACATGCCGGCACGAGACAATACACATATGGCTCTGCAAGGCTATGTCCTAAATATGCCTCCTACAGGGCATTCATGGATTCCTGTGTGAAGCTCGCCTCTTTAGTGTCGCTGGAGCATCCAGGCCTTGAGGGCTTCATCCCAGTTAGCTGCTCCTATAAGCCGTATACTGCCTGGACGGAGAAGAGACAACACATTGTCCTCAGGCATGATGGTGCAACTTTATGCTAAATGGAAAACTCTAAATTTCTTCTCCATTTCGAACAAGTTTAGGTGTAATTCTCCATGTAGAAATTCATCTGACCTTCTCTGCTGGGATTCTTAAAATATTATCTTGGCCTCAGCCTTGACCTACTCTTTGTTCTGCCTCCCAATACTCCAGGAGGGAGATAAAATAGAATGAATTAATAGGGCTCTGTTAATTCATTACCTGCATGCCCCTTCTAACTGAAAAGCTAAATTTAACATCGCTGGAATGGAAAGACAACCTTTCCCACCCTTATGATATATTTCAGGGTCATTTTTAGCCCCCAAAGCACTAAAGTGGATTAAAAAGTAGAGAGAATGAATGAATGAGTCAATAAATAAATGAATAAATTAATGTATATATAATTTTTCTTCAGGTTGGCACATCAAATCATACCAAGTAATGAGACCTGAAATAGGAATGTTTCTCTTTGGACACAGGGGAGAGACAGAGAAAGCTTTGTGTCTGTGACATTCCGAGCAGGAGAAGACAATCAAGCAATGCAGTCTAGTCTTCTGATTAGATTTTCATTAGCTCCTTGTTATCAGTGACTGATCCCATTAACATGTCAGCATGCGACATGCCCTCGTGGTAAACCGAGAGGCTTCCAGGGATGGAGGGCGCAACTGCATCACAACACACACGCCACGGTTTGGTCATCTGTCCTGAAAATTAGTGGCAGTTGGCAAACGCCGACATGCATGACAATCATTTATCTTAAAAGATAAACATAACTGTCACGCTATATGTACTTGAGAGATATTTGTAGTTTCTAAAGCTCGACTCAAAGTCAACATTGTAGTAATTTAATTGCGTGGCTCCAGGCGCACTATATCCCCGGATATTAGAGTCAACAGTGATAAATCAGCATAACAAGCCATTCAAGCAAAACAACCCTATATCCAATCTGCTCGTTTTCTCTCTGCACAGTCGCATGCAAACACGCACACATGCACACCTAATCTTGAAATTCGTGTCACATTGGTGTCAACAGATGCAGCTTAAATGGCCTTCAGCATGCTTTTCAGTAATTACCCGGTTTGTTTGAAAAAAAAAAAAGTCGACACCAGTGCCATCAGCAAAGTTGTCCACCCACACTATCCCTCCTAAGACATTAAAGTCCCAATAAACCCTGCCAGCTTTCTCCCTGGTGGATGTTAACACAGTTGCAGTGCTCCAACAATGACAAAGCGTCTCTCCGGCGCTACAGATTTGTATTGTAGGAGCCTATTCACCACGTCCGCTGACATTGTGTCGCATTTATTAGGTGGCACTGACTGAGGGAAAAGGCGCGAACAATGACGTTGCCATGTGGCGGCGGGAAAACTTTATAGAAAGAGCGACTGTGTCCACCGAGTCACGGGAGAAGTGCGGAGGCTGATGGATGGACAGGTGCCAGGCTCAGCCCAGGACCAGGCCAAAGTCTAGTGTCGGAGAGATAAATCTGAGAGAGACACTGATAGGCCACAGAGTCATCATAATGACAGGCAGGCTGGAGCCAAAGGCAGGAGGCTGCAGTTCCGCCCCTCCCAGAGGTGTAATGTGCTCGTGATTAACTGTCAATCCCCCCCTGTTTGGTGCACAGAAGCTCTATCTCAGTAAGAACAACTCATCATCGTGACAACCACCTTAGCCCTGACCTTGGCCCCGACCAAGAATGCAGCAGACAATTTTACAGAGATAAGCAATTAATAAAGAGTATTTAGAAATTAATTTTGTCCTTTTAATCTGCATATCAATTTGTTTGAAAGACAAAGAAGTCGCATGCTTCATGTGCCGCAGTCAGGATTTGCTCACTGTTTGTAAACAAAGATGGACGATGCATCGCCACTTCCTCCTGTTGAACAAAAATGAAGCCAAAATATCCCCGATATGGGTGTTGACATCCTGAGCTGGTGACACGATTTTGAGCCATATTTTGTTTCTTAATCTCAACCATGTGTAAAAACTTTTGGTGCAATATTTGGATTATTTTTGTTTTCAAATCACTGTGTCATCATCAAGTTTGTTTTCTTGCACATATTGAAAATACACATAAAACAGCTGTTTGAGAATCACTCATGACAGTTAGCTTCATGACAAACTGTGACTGTGAAGATTGATCCATCATCATTAGTAATACCTGAGCTTTTCTGACTATGACAAGTCAAATGTCTGCTGTCAAAAAAGGTTATTGCTCAATTACATTTTTAACATGATAGCAACTGCTTTTAATTCATATCTCTTTCAAGCAAACAATGTCAAGGTTACTCATGATAAACCACAGAGCTCTGTGTCAACTAGTTTCTGCTGCCCAAGGATTTTCAACACTGTAAAATGATCCTATAAAATGTTTGTTTTTTTACACTGGAATAAGTACAAGCCCTCTTCAAGCTCTTTGCCAGGTATCAAGTGTTGGGTGGAGGAAGAGGTATCAGTATCTCCCCACCTGAACAATAAAACCGAATCGTGCCAGTGAGCCAGCCTGTACCACACCACTGCTTTTGTACCTCTCACCTACATGGACCGCAGCCTTTAAGAATAATAATTAGTCTCATGCGTTTAGTTATCTGGCAGCATTACTCCACAGTCGTTTTTTATTTTTACTCGGACTGGAAGATCTCTCCCTGTGAAAAGAGGAGAGTGAAGAAAAGCCTCTGTGGTGCCAGTAAACATCAATGAAAGAGAGCTGGTAAGAAAATATGTCCTTGCATATTCAATATTCATCCTGTAGGATTCGTGAGATGTTTTATGCAAATTAATGGAAACGGCGCCAAAAGCGCTGCTCAGCGACTGTGCTTGTCAGTTGATGAGGACTGTCTGTTTGAAAACAAACACCTGCTGGATGTCTAGATTGTTTTGTGGCAACCTAATGAAATGCATGGAGACTGTGATGACTAATTACACAACTAAAAGAATGGATGCTGCTCATAGGTAAAGAAAAAACAATAGTAGGCAAAGATTTGTATCTGACGTCCATCTTTGGACACAAACAGTCTTTTACTGGTGTTGGGTCTCACTTCTCTCCGCAAATCACATTTGAATACAACAGGAAAGCTGAGCCAGTACAGACGCGCTTTTCTTTTTCTTTTTGCAATGAAAGTTGTTCCTGTTTTTTAATGCTTGGCAGAAAGTGTGCTTTTCTTCCTCTGTTTTTGTTTAACCTCCCATCGATTTCTACCTCGGCTGGCTTGGCTTTTTTTCTGGCCCTCTTTGTGGTGCCTGTCTGTGGTGTGACATCCTTGACCCGACAAAGAGACTAGGAGAGGCGAAGAAAAAACCTTTGGATGAGGAAAAAAGAGAGAGGGGGAAAAGACAGAAATGCAGCAAGGCAGCAAAGCCAAGCACTCAGCGAGCCTTTGTTTTAAACACACCGCCTTAGGTACACAACTATGCACACTAAACACAACCAAGAGTGATTAAACCAGACACAGGGAAAACAAATTTGGACTGGGTATTCTCCATGACTCTCGCGTTCTCCTCCCTTTGCTGCACGTAATCTGTTGCCCTTCTGCTTTCCTTTTTCTTTAATATCCCTCTCCCCAGATTAAATTCAGTTTTTTAGTCTTATTATCCATTTCTTTCCCTTCTGTCTTTGTACCTTGAGGGAATTAATTAGAGCTGGTCACAGATGACGGGCTAGGCAGGGTCTAGCTGCTGGGATGTTTGTTCTACATAGTGTTCGAAGTATCTTGGCCTGGATATATACTCTACATTCAATACATTGTGAAACAGACATATTAATCTGCATTTTGATGGTGCACACTATCAATGTAAATGGCCTTTGGAGAAATAAGCAAACAATCACCTAAACATGAGTATATTTTATTCCGGTGGTGCTCTCAGTATTCTTCAGGATCCATTTTCTGTTGTCAGCATAGCACAAGGGAGTTTCATGCCCACAAAGTTTGCAAAGGAATACATTTACAGAATGTAACATGCAACCAGCATTTCTGGAGAAGGCTCTGCAGCTTTTTTTTGTTTTTTTATTCATTTCTTTTGCAAAGCTCACTTTAAAATAATCAATAAATCACAGTGCACCAAACCTTTTTCTTCCTCCCTCGCTCTATAGTTTCTAAATCTCTCCAGACAACTCAGACTCTACTTCTCCTCGTTGTCTGCCAGGGCTTTTATCTGCACCTCTTGCTTAAAAAGGATCAAAAACTGTCAACTGCCAAACTCTGAAGCGGAGCAGCATGGCCATTAGGCAACCATGGAGACTACTGCGCTTGCTTTTCAGAGGCTTTTGCAAGGGAGTAGCTCTGAAAAGCTCTGCCAAGCCCCCAGCCTAAGGGAGCTCCTGCGAGCACAGGGCTTCACATCCACGCTGCACCCATCAGCCAGTTTGTCTCCCGTCAACAATAGAGCCAGATGGACAGAGACTGAAGGATCCGTCGATTGGCTCTACAGTACATGCAGCCAGGAAGTACAGTGCCTCAGAAATAACTTTAGCTGTGAAGACCTGCGTTTACCAGGTTTGGACAGGTGCACAGGCAGAGATCTATAAGAGTCTGTTTTTAACCTCTTTTTATCCAGGGGAGGTTTCGCTGAGCTTGTCATTTTTACTGGTACATGCACACACACACACACACACACACACACACACACACACACACACACACACACACACACACACACACACACACACGTGCGTATGTACTCCACCATGACCCTTATACACACCTGGAGGCTGTAGAGTACAACCACAGTCCACTGTGGACCAAATCCCCACATGGTACAGCTAAGGAGAGCCGTATTCTCCTTCCAGCTTTTCCTAGCCAGTCTGGGGACTTCCTGGCCACAAGGACATTTCCAGGACATCGATCAAACTATATAAAGATAAGTGTTTCTTTATCTGATTTGAGGGCGTAAGGACGGAGAGTGCTGTCTGCTATACAGATTGTAAAGCTCCCCGAGGTAAATTTGTGCTATCGGGCTTTATACTGTAAATAAAACAGACTTATCTTGAATATCTGCTCCACTATTTCATTCAATACATTAATCCTGAGTGTACAACAATCTCATGCCTGAGATACAATATTATTCAATCATATTATGCAAATAAAATCTTTAATCTTTCTCCTCGAGTAAGACGTGTGGGGAGGGGGGGGGATTAAAAATATCAAATGTCACATGATAGTGGAGATGAACTGTTTATTTAAAGTGTATGATGAATTCACTCCCGTCTCTCAGTCAGGTTTAACATTAACCTTTAAGGTTCAAACAGATATGGTGGTGACACATTCTATTCTTCAATTGCTTTACATAGACATATATAAATATATAATGCAAATAATTTTCTCAAAAAAGCTGCTTTCAGACATGAACTAAAATCATCCTGAGGGGCTTTACATGAAAATGCAAATGTCAATTGGTCATTGGTCCGGAGACTTTTTACTGGGGGGCTGGCAAGAAAAATGTGAGTAAGCCCAGCCCACATGAGAATACAACAGGATCATGTCCAGAGAATTCACCACGAGTGAATGGGTAGGTTGATAATGTTTCTAACACGGGATGGAAGCAAAACTGTAGAAAAAGACACGCCTGAAGACATCAAAGACAGATTGTCAATTGGTGATAAAGATCAATATCGGTGTGGATGTGCTGTAAACTAAAACACTCTGCTTTCTGCAACATGAATCATGTGCTGCCTCGTGCATATTCTACCCAGACGCTGAATGATAATCTCCTGCTGTGCTCTTCATATGTGAAAGTAGACATAAGTTTTCTTAAGCTTAATGTGGTTTATTTTCAGCAGAGTGAGAAAGAGCTTTGGCAAACGCGCCCGTGATCTGCAAATCAACTTTCATGGGTTGTAATGACAGCCGATTCCTATTTCCTCAAGGGTTTTGTAGCATATGGTAAGGTTACTTCCACTCAGTGCTTAATAAGCTATGACTATACCCAGCCCTGACAAATTTCCCCCAGTTAAACTCTCACTTACAACCATTTGACCACATATTCTGTAGATTTTCAGCTTTCAAACAGCTTTTCCTTCCTTCCTTCCTTCCACTGAATAGATGGCGCACTAATAACCAAAGCAAAGTTCCTAAACCATCTGCTTGCTGCTGTGCATTACATTTATAAGAGCCAAAGGTCTTCTGAGACCGAATGCCAAGCGTGCCCGAAACAAAGAGAGCGGACCGTACGTTTCTGTGTAGCGGTGCGACCTGCCGAGCCTCTCAGGGCGCGAGGTCTCCTTGAGATGAAGCTGAATAGAGCTGCAGGGAAGAGAAGAAAAAAGAAAAAGAAAAAGGCCAAAACCCAGCAGCATTAGAGAGGAGCCTTTGAACTGCAGAGTGGACTAAATCTTCATGCTTAAGATGTCAGTGGGTGGATTTACAGCTGCCATGTAAACAACCAGGTCTACGCTGTGTATAGGTCCATCCACACATACATTAATAATATCTGCCGCAGCATATTGTTCTAACACATGCTGTATGGACGCACGCTCGCTCACATGCTCTCCCAAACACAGGAAACAGACGCAGTAATTGCACCTCACCGAGACACACGCTTATACGTGGGCGCTGATTTAAGCCTGCCTTTATATGACTCGTCTTTGAAGTGCTCTTCTGCTCCTCTCGGTGAGTGTGAGGAGGCTCGACCCGCTAAAGCCCATGGAAACAGGATTAGTCTAGCCTTGCTTCCTAATTAATTGTCGGGATGTTTGGCTAATAAATCGTGGTTATCCGGCCCTCTAATCATCGCAGGAGATAGCACAACTCTGACCCCGCGACTTGAATTTTTAACAGCCTGTGCTTTTTGTAATCAAGCTTGAAGAAATGTGCAGGGAATATCTGCTTTATTGTGCTCCTCTCCTAATTCAATTAAAAACAGATAGGCCGGTGCATTGTGGAAATTGCTGCGCATCATTAGATTAGCCTCTAATTGGTTGGCTGTATTCCTCGACACAGGGTAAGAGAGGACAAGATTGTGAGGAGAGAAAGCAAACCTGAAAAAAAGTAAGATGGTTCAACTGTGTGGATAGTTTCAGTACATAATGTGGCCTACTCTCTGAGGAGTGTCTTGACATACTAGCAGACAGTTGAGTAAAAACAACAACACACTGACGCTCTCACACCCAGAGACATACATGCCTACAGCGATGAACACAGGCTGGGATAACAGTAGCGGGTACTCTGCTGCTGCTGGCCTGCCACAAAGAGCTCGCCTCTCTAGGGAATTACAACCAAGATCTTAGTCTAGCACTCTGAGTCTGTTGCTTCATGCCAGTGTGAGCAGAGGCATTCATAATGCACCAACAAGAGCTCAGGAACAGAACTGCCATGTCATCTCACTCTCAATATTGGGCTACAGCTGGGTGTGAAATAAAGCTCAAAGAGTTAGACAGGGGTGGAATATTTTGAAGGAAAGAGTTGCCCGAGGACAGTCAATATGTGTGTGTGTGTGTGTGTGTGTGTGTGTGTGTGTGTGTGTGTGTGTGTGTGTGTGTGTGTGTGTAAAAAATATCCTAGGCGGGGACAGCTCCTACGCTCTCAATAAGACCTCAAATAACTTGGGTTAGGCGATGAGCAAATCCCGCAGCTGTGTGTGGGAGAGTTTTTGCCGCTGCGAGAGGGGCATCCGGCTGCATATCACAGACCGTCCCTCCCACCTCGAAGAAAACACATCATGACACAAGAGGAGCGACGTTACCTCTCCACAGAAATGACGTTCATGAGAGAGATTTTTGAACTGTTATGTGGCCCACAAGTTGGATTTTGAAATTCCCTGTTTTCTCTGCTATTAAAAGACATTACAAGCAAAACATAAAAGAATATGAGTTTCAACTGAAGTAACGATTATGGCTTTTTCTATTGCTCCCTTTAGAGAGCGGGGCCCTGAGCAAGGTGACAAGAAAGCAACCCACATAGCAGTGGGAGCTGGAACTTCATAATTGTACTGTCACAATAAAACTGATGCAGAGCTTCCAGATTTCTCTTTACGGCATGACATAAACTGACACGGAGGCAAAGCAGCTGATTCTCCGAGCATGGCCGCCTCATGTTCCCTCACATAAATCAATTACTGAATATGCAAAGTATAAGTCAGCGCAAAATGCGTGGCGTGCATGATGGTGTGCTTCTGGGAGCCCCGTGCCAAGCTTCTTCACACATGTCCTGCGTTCGTGAGGGCAGCGATTTAAAGCGCGTGCCATCGTCCTCGTTCCCATCATCTGATATTAGCATCTGAGCAAATGCTTTGAGACAGCTCCTCGTGGAGAACCCCCAGCAGTCATTAGCTGTAACAACCAGGGAGTGTTCCTCAGAGGGACACGCTCCTCTCCACGATAACAAACACCGCAGAGAAACCGGGGACCAGGACGCCACACCTCGCCGACGTCTGATGTTTTTTTTCATCTGCACAAACATATTCTGAGGTTTCGATTTTTTTCCCGTCCAAAGCAAATCGTGAGGCTTCATGCTGTGGCTAGCAAAAGCCACATTATGATCACAAAACACAGGCACAGTTTTATGTCATTCACACTCTATAATTGCAGTCAATATTTCTGAAGGTAGGAGGTGCTGAGCAGATTTGATGGAGGCAGTAAAAACAGTAATGACTGGGACTGTGAAAGAGGAATCGAATGTACTAATCCTACAGATGCCATAAAAGCACATAAAGCTCTCCTCAAAATGAATATCTCTCATTTCAGAGGCCGCTGTAACCTCAGTCCTCTTTATTCTTGAATTCTCCGTCTCGTCTAAAATTTACAGTCAGAGCAGAGTTTTATTTTTTTCCTTTCTGCAGCTCGTCCGGTGTTAGAGGGGCTTCAATGTTTCACACACATGTAATCTTCTCAGACATATTATCATCCTCCACTCTCTGATGAGTGGAGGATGATGAAGAATCCCCATGTAAACCCGGCCTTCCTCGTCTAATCCCTCTGTTCTGCGTTCGGAGGAGAGGATGTAGAAGAAAAGTCTACAGCTCGAGAATAGCCAGTAAAAATGTGTCGGAAAGGGTTGAATTATCACAGCAGTGAAATAATGAATTGTATTTCCTTTTCAATTAAGTAAAAGAGATTGTGATGTGTATATCACAATCCCTTAAAAAGATAAAGGGCTTGAATATGTACTACCTACATCAACAAAACAAAGCCCCACAACCATACACTACACAAAACAAAGATCTAGTTTGCAGTTCTATAACAGCTAATATCTGTATTGTTGAGGAAAAACTACAACACAGAGAGACATTACAAAATATTCATGGTACAAAAACTCATTATAAAGCACGATGAAAGCAGCACTAAATGAACCATAGTACATCATATTTGACCATATTCAAGACATTTTAAGGCCTAATATTCATCGAATATACACCTTATAGACTAATGAGAAGCTGCAGAAACCCTGTTATAGTAACTCTATCAAATTGTTGACATTAAATCAAGTGAAAAAAAATTTGACCTGGTTAAAGACACAGTTGCAACTGGGAGCAGCAACTACAAGTGAGAGATATAAGGCAAGCAATTAAATAATTCAACAACCAAACTACAAAAGTTGACAATGATTGCACCAAGAAATATTCATAGAATTGTTTCTATATGGACTTTTATCACAAATTATATTAAGTTCTTTGGTCAACTATCATTTCCTCCTTGTTCTATAAAAGCTAGAAGTTAACCATTGAAATACTAATAATAGACTCCTTGGGATTTGATCAGACTTTCTCTATCTCACTTGAGCTCAATAATGTTAAAGACAAAAGAGAAAAATAATTTGAATTTAAATAAAGCCAGCAGCTTCACTGCAGCTAATTCAGCTGTGGTGTCCCATTGTCATTCAAGCCCATCACACAGTAATAACTCATCTGAAAGGCAATAAGCTTTTCATATGTGTTAATGGAGAATAATAAAGTTTGGTGAAGCTTGAGGAGCTAATTATCAACAGTCTAGCTAAAAGCAGAGAGATGGACAGCATACTAAACACACAGGCACATAAGAGATGGAGAAAGTGCCTCTTAAATCACTTTTAAAACACTGCTGTTATAATAATTACACCTAAAATATCATCAGAGAATGTTTTAGTTAGTCTCACTTCTAAAAATCAATTTCCACATTTTTCTTTCTCCCCCAATCATTATCACATATGAAGAATAGTGGGAGCAACATTAAGGTTGGAAGGAAAATAAAGACGGAGACGCCAGATGGGCCAAAATCTATTTATATCCGTGCAGCCGAAGCTGATCTGAGTAAAAGACAGGCAACAAATGCAGGCAGAGCTGTGCACCCCTGAGACCTGATATAATATATTACTTATTGTGTATAATTTAAACAGCCATCCATCTCCGGCTAGTCATTCTGCTTGCATCAGGCCTTTCACATTCATTATCATATCAGTTAACACGATTTAATGCAAATGGCTCCACCCAGAAGCAATGCCTACATATCAATTACTGACAGGCTGTTGTGCATGACTAGAGTTATTATAGTAACACTGCTGAATTAATCGCACCTGAGAGGAAGCATGTGAATGAGAATGTCAGGAATGGGCGAGAGATTTAGAGGAAAACACGAGCAAGACAAATAAAACGCTTTGTCCGCACTCCTTTATTCTCTGAAGGACCCTCTCAGCACTTCATGAGTCTCCGACCAGATGACGACTCGAGAGGATCCTACGTCCCAAATCAACGTTATTTCAACAAATGGAGATAAAATAACCTACACTCCTGGCAGCTGGATTGCCTCCCACCACGTCTACGGACAAAATACACTGAAATCATTAAGTCTTGCAGGGGAGGGTCGATGGCTACATACAGATTCTGCTCATGCCATTTGCAGAGATATTCATTTCGCCTGTTATCTGGCACTTTTCACCCTGATCAGGGTAAATATGCTGCCGTTTCATTCCTAAATGATGCATCCATCATTTACGCAGCCAAATGACAGCTGAGACCAATGGGACGTTTTTAATGCACTCTAAAAATGGAACATACAGTTACTTTTTAGTGGATTTAGTGTGTATGATGTTGTGTATGATTTAGTGTATGATAAAGTTTTAAATTCATAACCCATAACTTTTGGCTGAAGTGCCTCTCCCTGGACATAAAAATAAAGCCTTTAGAAAACAGTGCTAAGAGGCTAGGGGTAATATACCTTCAGCAAAGGTTTGAAAATAAGCACGTCTTTCTAGATTCCACCTCACATCTAATGAGCGCCCTCCTTTGATTATTATTGAGACATCCCAAATGGTTTACTCTACATAAGTGTTAGTCCTGCAAGATCCAAAACGGTTTGATACACTGGGTGGTGCTATGAGCCTTTTTTGGTAATAAACATATTCATATTAAAACCACCATTAGTGTGTTTCATTAAAAGACCTTTCAAAGAAAACCACTTTCAGACTTGAGTAGTCATTAATGAAGGTTACAGCTCAAAAGACACATTTCAGTGTGAAGAACTTTAAGACAAAGTTCCGTATTGGTCATGTAAAGCATCAGATGCTTTGTGCTTGGCAAATTTAAAATTAAAGGGTGCATGGTTAAATAGATAGTCCATAGGAGGAGCCATTTTGGGAATCCTTCCAGTTTTCCCAGTGGGAGCACTGAAGTATGAACTATAGGTCCCAGAGGGACACGGGGCACTACATTCATAAGCAGATGGTGGTGGATTCACACTCCCACAGGAGATCACTGCAACATTTTTGTTTCCCCTTAGAAAACCAGTCAACCTCACAATGCAAATAAAGCATACACTGGAGAGTAATGCCATTCAAACAGCGAGTCAGCAAGTGCAGTGTTCTGATCCTGGAGCAGAATGAGTTTAGTTGTATAAGAGCCCAGTATGACTTGAATTTTAATAAATCAAGATGACTCAAGTTTTTAACTTTTTCATTAAGAGCTGCTGCACTTTGTCATAGGTTACATCAACATTAGCTTTGCTATAAGTAGAATTTAATGTGGAGGCCCACACTCCTTCAGTCTGCTGATTAAGCTTCTCGCTGTATATGGGTATGTACGGGCACTCTGTTGCCTTTTCTGCAGTCCATATGCTGTGCTCTGCCTTCCCCTGCCTGTTTCCACCAGATTACTCTAATCTAGTCCTGCATTATCATTGAGATACCTCTGCCAATCACTTTTGTGCATTTTTTCACAGGATATTGAGGATGTAAATTGTAAGAATCTACTCTATAATTCTTATGCATGCACAACGACTTGTCAGCTGTCTATTCATCTATATGCAAACTTTAACTTCTTTGTAAAATGGAGTAATGGACTGGCACCCTGTAGCTAATAGTAGCTGTTAATTGCACATCTGATTGAAAAGGGCCTCTGTTTAATGTCGTACTGTGTAAAGACATTTACGTTTAGGTTTATTTATAGGCCACGATCTCATATAAAATCAACTCAAAGTGTTTTACAGACTAATAAAACTGCTACAAATTACAATCAGCCAACAACAATACATCCCCAGTAACAAAAAGAGGAGGGAGAGAAGGATGCTGCTGATGTTTGGGGGGAAAACTGTTGTATGTATTTTACTGTTCTTCTGTACTCTATTGAAAAGTTGAGCCACGTTCATAACTTTGAACATGTTCTAACATTAACGGTGATGGGTACATCATGTTCAAACATCTCAAGTGTTCATTCAGTCACAAAAGGTCAGACATGTTGTTTTCTCTATTAAACCTCACACAGCCCATATTGGTCTGAATTAGTTTGTGTGGCTATGAATTCAGAACTTTTAATTTTCTTCACATTTTCCCTCCATCTCTAATTCATGTGTATTAAGAAAGCGAAATGCAGGCATACATAAAAAGAGAATTTTAAGAGACACTTCTGTTCTGGTTTCAAACAACTTGCCAAGGCCCACAAGCCTGTGAACATTCAGAGAGCTAGAGCAAAGTGTGGGCACAGAGGAGACAAGGAGTGTGCAAAGGTTGGGAAATATCCCAAAACACATCCTAAAACTCTCCATATCAGGCGCACATGCAAAGCTTATTTCGATCTCCCGAGTCCAGATCACCAAAGAGGGAATGTGGGATTAGCAGCAAAAGAAGGATATCAGAAGAAAGAAAGTAAAATATGAAAGGAACATGTTAAAAGCCGGCGGGCAGGAGTAGAAGTGTCTGATAAGTCAATTCAAGTGTTCACAAGAAGCTTTGACACTGTTAAGCTCTTGCTCACTGAAAAACAGGCAGCGTGACTTTGATTAAATGATATAACGTTTTCAAGCATCATGAGACCTAAACCTTGAGCTCTGAGCTTACACACTAACAGCTGATCAATAAAAGCTCTATGATGATTAGGTCGTTTATGACATGTATTTTATTTTGTAATGTGTGATTATGACATGTATTTTATTTTGTAATGTGTGATTATGACATGTATTTTGTGTGTTATGTTTTTGTTTGTTTTCTACTTTGTTTAACCTTTTGTTCAACCCAAGTGTCTTTTAGCATTGTTAAAAGCCAATTATTATATTATTATTATTATTTATAAATATAATGAAATTGTGACTGGATCTCCTGCACACATCAACATGGATTTTGTTTTGTACAAAGCTTTGTTTTTGTGTATCTTTATGCTTTTCTTTGTTTGAACATTGTATAATGCAACTTGACGTCAAGATTTTTTCGCTGATCTGTCGATCACTTCAGTCTTAAGTGATATATCTCAACTATCTCCTGGACTGGACCAAAATTGGGTACAAACATTCCTTGTCCCTAGACAATCCATCCTCACCACTTTGATGATCCTGACTTTTCATGTATCATCATCAATGAATCATTATTGCTTAAATACCAGTGCCAGTGTAACGACCTCAGCACAGGTGGTCATCTTTCCCTTTTCTACTTAAAACTCTGGCAGATGCATTCTGGAGTACCTGCAATCAAAATGCTTGTTGGATATTGCTGTGAGCGACACGTTACAGTAGTTTAGCCAACTGGAAATAAAAGCGTGAACAGGTTTCAGCATCCTCCTGGGAGAAAAAGCTCCAAGCCAAATATTTCTGTTTTTTATAGTGACTTTAGAAAATAAAGTCAGCGTCTGGGATACACTAAGGTTTTCTTGCCTGTCTCTGAGATGTGTCCCAGAGACAGTTTTGACAAAGAAAAATAGATCTCTTGTCTGTTACAGATTACATCTCCACTTCCTTCCACTGTCCTGAAATGTAAAAACACTTGAACATGCATCAGTGTGATTAGAACTACCATTAGAAACCATCTTAGAAAAGTGTCTTTGACATTTGACTTTTTAGTTTGGTCCTTGTCTCATCCATCAACATGGAGGTAGAAGGGTTAATGAGTTATACTGCAGCCAAAAGCCAGGGGGACAATCAAGATGCATTGGCTTCACTTTTGGAGAGTTGCCATGTCATAAAATACAGTCTGTGGACCCAATTATCAGGATTTGAATCTTGTCATCAAGCTGGATACATATGAAGAGAGTGTCAACAGGGCTCAGATCATCAGGGAAACATATACAGTAAGTGTGTGTGTGTCATAAGCTTAATTACAGCAGGACATATTAATTCTTTCTTAATCATTTCTCCCATTGGCAACAAGTACAAATTAAACCATAATGGGCCTAAAATGGACCCCTGGCATAAACATATAACTGCATATTATTAGCATTTTTGCATTGCCAATGTGAGCATGTTAGTATGATGACATTAGCTTTTAGCTCAAAGCACCAGTGTGTCTAGGTACAGCTATACTCTATATCCAAAGGGTTTCCTGGAGATTTAATAAACTAAGGGCTGTGGCACAATCTCATTCAACAGAGAATATTGCAATTGTTCAAATGAAATAAAACTTTTTAAGAATTCACTTATATTGGAGCCACAAAGTTTCTTCCCCACCAGAAAATATGAGGAAAAGCTGCACTATTTATATGCTTACGCTATAAATCTCCACTGGGGCTTGCTCCGCTGTTCATTGCCCTCCAAACTGTGCTGCAATTGTTTTGAGTAACATAAACAATAAGGCTGCTACAATAAATCTCCAGCAAATCAAGTCTTTCCAAGGCCCAATTATGTGTGAGCAGAAATCCAGTGTGTGCTGTGAGGATGCTCCAGCTTCATTGCAGTCGTCACCCACATGGCCTGTTTCTCCATGAGCTGAACCGTTATGCTTCGAATGACCGGCCACTTCATCTCACCTGCGCTGAGGTGAATCACCGAGAAAGTGTATTTGGCCATGATCCCAAGTGGGTTTCCTGAGCCTCAATTATGTTGTTAAACCAGCAAACTTACACATAAAAGCCCTCTACAGCGTCACTAATTAGGTGGAAACGACAGGCAAACGGGGCCACATTAGCATATCCACCTGAGCGTCTGTGCATGCAAGAGTGAAAACCAGAGAATAAAAAGGACTGGTCGCAAGGTGTAATCCAGTTAGACTGCAAGCTTCAGCAATTGTCTGCTTGGGAAGCCGTTCCCGAACATGCCTCTGATATCATTCACATTGCTCTTTACCTTGTTGAAAAGGCATAAAGGGAAATTATGTTTGCTTCAGTGAATATTTTAAAAGCTTCTGTGTAGCGACAGGCAATTTTGAGTTACTTTAAAAGGCCACTGAGCTTTCAGACGTGTATATAACACATCAGTGATCAATAAATATCTTCTTTGCCTTGAGGCAACAAGTGGTAGGCAATTATCCCTGAGAGCCAGGGATGTCCGGTTCTCAGCCGTTCAACATGCTGCAGGTTTTCAGTCCCACCAAATATTTCAGCCGCTGGTTTCACTAATTGGTTTCTCCCTCATCGAGTGGAGGTGTGTTTATTAGCGAAATCAGATGGCGGAACGTTCGGCTGAAACAAAAACCCTTCAGGCTTTTCACAGGCGCATTGGCCAGGCACAACTCTATTCAAGGGAATAATTGTCCTCTGTAACCGGAGCTAAATGATAAATATAGCTCTCCAGTTAAAAAGACGTTAAAAGGTTCTTCCTCTAGTCACGAACAAAATATGAATCACCATCCCTGGAAATAAACAACAGACCACTTTATCTCTTCTCTAATTTCATTCATCATCACACATTTTTTAGCCTTTAAGCCAAACTTTCCCTTAGGCCATTACATGACTTTTTATTAAGATTTACTCAACCATGACTTCAAGCTCCATATATTTGCTCGACCTTTCGGGTCTTCAGTTATTTAGCCCCCCCAAAAAACATTAACAACACAACATCAGAGTGAAACTGTTCTTTTTCTGAATAAGTAACAAAAGCTTGGAGTTACTTTAAACCAAATACATCAGCTGTTGTCCTATGGAACAGACGTGAGGCAGGTCTGATTGATGACTGTTTGAACGAGGGCCATTCTGAAGTTACAAAAACTCATATTTATCCAACAGTGACTTAAGGGGAAGTAACATTTCAAACTGTTGATTTCATCTGTTAAAATGTGAAATTTACTCAACTGTTGCAGTAACTTCATGAAACACAGACAACATTTCTTATACTATGCATTCAGTGATCTACATGTTCTTGTCACATTTAGCTTTGTAGAAGAAGAAACAACGTTTGTCTTTGTTTTTTCAACAAAATATATAGAGGCACATTCTTTTTCCCATAAACAGCATTAGCTAATAGCTACATCTGCAGTTGTCATTATAAGCTTAACAGCTTAAAGCCTCTGAATTCCGACCACCAGGATTCACAGCTTATCGTCAGTCTGGGAACTTAACGCTAACTCACTTACAGAGCAGAACTGTCAACTGTGATTCACTTACAAGCTGTTTCTCAATTAATGTCACTTTTCAATGTGATGATTTTAATTATTTATTATTGCATAATGTCAAGGGTTCCCCTGAAACAATATCTGAACAAGTCCACCCTGATTGGCAGCATAGGTTGTTAGTCCCTCTGAGAATTCCTTGAATTATCAGACTGTACCTATTATAAACAGATTTACTGCAGATAAACTGTTAAATTTGGGGAACGATCACGTTCTGGATTAAAGTAGGTAAGCACTTTGTCTAAGGTTTGCTAAGAAAATACAGATTAAGAAGTGTGCATCCGTGCATTGATCTGCAAAGATCCTACGCTCTGTCTGTATTTTCTTCTTTTCTCCTTCTTTTGTTTTGTTCATGTTCAGTTTCTGGGCTAAATCATATTATGAGGAATAATTTTTGATCAATAAGCTAAGGTTGTCTCTATTATTTGGGATGATATCTTGAAAAACATGTTTTTAAGACCCTTCTAAATTCACCTTGACCTTTGACCGATTGGCTTCAAAGGTTAACAACTTGAGATACCCCCATATGTAATATTAACACCAAGTTTGGTGAAAATCCATCCATGCATTGTTGAGTTATTTTGTACAAACCTACACTCAGGGGTGAAAAACAACCCCTCCATTCGAATCACTGGATTCGGTTCTCCGTCAATTCTGCAACCATCTAAAAAATTCAATGAATTTGTGTTGTTGAGGTAAAAAGACAGAAACAGCATTTGCCCTCCACTAAAGAATCTGAAGGATACTATTAATATCTTCTATGCAAGTCAAACTGCATAGTTTTAAGATATAAAGTATATAGTCTGTCCTAAAATGTTATACCAGCAAAAATTACAGACTTTTGAATCTTCAACAAATGGAGACTGTGTGTGTACATGTGGTAAATGCAGGGGGCCAGAATGTAAAGGTGGAGGAGGGCAGTGTAATAGAGTATTAAACCAGTGAGGACGGCTGGTCAGCTCTGATAACAACAGCTCTCCTACAGCAGATGTATCTGTCTCCTCGCTCTGCCTCATCCTTCCCCAGATTAATCACACACACACACACACACACACACACACACACACACACACACACACACACACACACACACACACACACACACACACACACACACAAATGTGTGGAGCTGAGGCCAGGCAGGGGTGAAGGGGACGGATTGTATAGGCCAGTAGATATGACATCGTCCTCCAAGGCCGACTGATAGAGAATCTTGGAGATATAGATGGAGGATTGTTTGTGTTTTACTGCGAGAATTATCTCTGTAAGGTCATTAAATTGAACCTGCTTGCTGCAGTATGTGCTGACTGAACAGACTCTGACCTCAAGACAACGCGTTAAGACAGGCTTCATGCAAGTCTTAACCTTCCTTAGACCTGATGTCCCTTCCATTGAGGTCCAGTCCATTCAGAATGTCTGAGGGTATTTATCTGAGGATCTATTGCACGAGCAGCCAATAAATCAACCCATCGATTGACTGTAGCTTGTTGTAGCGTGATGTACAAATACACACACGGAGCTGGACTTGCGTTCGCAGTTCATCTGCTACTGGACATTACAGCAGACCTTAACAAACAGAGACAGGAAGAGAGAGGGTTTTTTGCTACATTAGCATGCAACACATGAAGAAAAATAGCAGTGGCACATTTCAGCACTTCAGCCCTGACAGAGAATTCGTGGATGACTCAGCTGGAAACTAAAGCCCCAATTTATGCACATTCAAGAGAGAGTTTGTACGTCTGCTGAGGTGGAAAGCGAAGCAAGGATTGTGTGCTCAGTGGCACCTCGACAAGAACTAACACCTGTCTGAACAGAGGGTTGAATCTGGAACATTTCAGTCTCAAAAACCCTCACATAGATTATCAGGTTGTGATATTCAGTGAGTTGTGGAATGATAGGAAGATCAATGTAGCCACTTAGGTCAATCTAACTTCAGTTTGGTGTTTTCCCACAGGTGCCTACCACAAGCTTTAATTTGATTTCACTTCATGGTTTTACAGATACAGCAGAAACACAAACCAGAAATGCCCAAGAAAGCTTGAATTTAATTCCAGTGGTTTCTCAGTACCCCTTTTTCTTCACTATTTGATGAATAAATATGAGTTTTGAGTATCAACAAATTTCTTACTGCTGTACACTTGTTGGCTGAGATTTCATTTTCTTGTCAGGTATTCATGAGTGTGTTGTGTTCAGGGGTTAAAAGAACAATGAGCCACTGAAGTGGTTGTTGTAATTTGCAAGTTATCTGCAACAGATGCATGTTCGTGGGTGCATGCAAACTGTGGCCGTACTGTTGAAGATGCTGCCACTAGTGTTATCTCTGCCTCATCTTTCAGTCTTTAAAGATACCCTCTGTGTTTCTGTTGGGCTAATAAGAATCTGATATTTACTGAAGAGCTAAAAAAGTTTCAATCGTCATTCTAGTTTGACTTAAATGTTTGGACATCGAGTTTTCCACATTTTTCCTGTCTCACCTGTTGGCGAATAGAGTGTGATTCTGTCCCAATCTATGCAAGCCCGAGAGAAAACGGACCGGCGTTCTGTTTAGTGTGTTGGAAACCTGACATGAGCCACTTTACCCATTTGGACCTCATGCAACATGTGCGTGCATAAACCTTTAAGACGAGCTGCAAGGTTTGTGTGCTTCTCGCTTTACAGCCAGAGGAAACATGAGCATCCTCTCACCGATGCCATGGTTTTCAAGACATAGGACTGATGAAATACTTTGTGGGGAAGGTGCGATGCATTATGGGAAGTGTAGTCTATGTGTGGTTTTGTTTGATAGGCTTTTCAGCGTTTTAATGTTTTAGAAAACCCTCCGATTTTAGGTGGTTGTTTTCAAACAATGCTTAGGTTTTAGAGTGTGTACTTATTCAAAGCCTTGAGTCTTAATGGATTAATGTAAGCTGCACTGAGTTTGTGTTACCCTGTCCCATTTATTTTCACGCTGTATTTTCACTAAATGTACATGAAAGCATCAAGTCAAGTAGGCTAGCCCAGCCAACGTGACCGAACCTGATCCCAACCTGTAGAAAATTTCTAAATGTTTATCCAAACCAAGCCCTCGGGTTCCGGTATATCCCGACAGGCTCAGGTCAGGTATCCACACTATGTTTTCCAACAACTGTAAATGTGAACAGAGACAGATATATACACATCACTTTTAACTGTGCCTTTCAAAAAACAGGTTGAATGTGTTTTCCTATTTTACACTTGACATGCCGATACATTTTTCTTTCCAAGGTCATCATCCTGCGAGCCTAACTTCTTCATTAAAACAGCAAGAGAGCTGAAGCTGATCAATAGCGACCACACGTCTCCAATCTAATTCAAAATGACAAGAGAATGTGATAAAAAAAATTGCCCATTCTGAACATCTCACCACATTCTATCTCCTTTTTTCCAAGACAATTTTCTATTTCATGGCAACGGTTGTCTCTAATTTCTCCTGGGAGCCACAAGCGGCTGCTATCTCAGCTGTGTTTACTAATCTTCCCCCGACACCAATTTCTCAGCCCTACCAAGGTAATACTGGTCCAATGTAAATAGCCTTATCTCATAAACTCTTGTTATCCCCTCCACCTTGGCTACCCAATGTGATACATGGTTAAAAGTCAACAGAGGGGGATTAAGTCAGCGAGAAGTGGAAGAAAAAGAGAAAAACATTTCCTGTGCCAATTTCCGCAGCAGGGCTATCCACTTGGAATAAGACAGTGAAAATGTCAAGATGAACTTGGACGAGGGACGCTCCTGTCACTGTAAAACGACGCCAGCCACACAGGGAACATGAGTAATACACTGCTTCCCATGTGGAGCTGGAGGATGAGCGGATAATAAATTAAAGTGAATTCATCTCCGGGTTTTCAAAGCTGATCGATCAGGAGTTGATGCCTTGGGTCTCTCATGCCGTCTCCTCATGTGCAGATTACAGTCCCTGCCTCACTCCACCTGTGCTATACTGTTCTGCTGAAAGCCGCAGATTGCTGTAAATGCTAGGGCAGCAACTTTTAATTAAACCCAAAGGGAAAAGTATTAATTATCCCATCGTCTGCCATGAACTGGCTGGTGGCTGCAGGCAGATTCTCGCTTGAATGCTGATGATGTGGAGGTGAAGGAGGAGCGGTTTAAGAGTTTAGGATTGAATTTGGGATTTGTCAAATTCAGGAGAGACACCTGCGGACAAGAAGGCATTTCGGTAGTATAAATGGAAATCAGAGGTACACACCTATACAAAATAACAGCATTTATTCCTGTAGGAAACTTTCGATAATTTTTAAAGACTGCTCGAAATCCTGTTGAATCCCATCTGACTTTTTTTTTCCCATCTGTTTATCTTCACTCGTCTGTTTATATCTGCCTCTAAACTGTCTCCTCTGCCATCAATTGACGTCACTTCTTTCTTTCAGGCTGCAAATTGCTGCGGCTATTGAACGTGTAAGTTCTTTCGCTACCTCTTGTGTATAATTAACAGCCAAATACATGTCTTTGTCATGGCTCAGTTGAATTCTCATTACCATATCATAGATTGATTGATCGGTTCATGTGAGGCTGGCACCTTAATCATGCAGCCAGTTTCCTCTGTAGAAGTCGTTCGGCAGAGAGCCCGCTGCTGCCGCGGATATTTCTGCTGAGAAGCTGAAACAGCACTCCTCTCTTTGTCAGATCCCTGTAGGTATTTGTTAATGCAGAGATGGAGGAGCGCCTCATAAACTATGCATGCCATCTCCCTCTGGCAGCCTCCAGTAGAGAGGATGATGGCAGGAAAATGCTGGTTTCCATTAGTCCTGTGAGGCTGGTTAACATAAAATTATCCTTGGGGTTGGCGGGAAGTAGACAAAACTGGGGTGAGTGCTTCATTAAAGCTGATGCATAATGGACACTGGACATCTGCAAAGGCTGAATTACACAGTTACACATTCCTGACGTCAGCCAGAGAGCAACAAACAAAAGCCAGTTTATTTCCCCAGATGTGAGGATCATTTAAAAAGAAACAGCTGCGGATATATTTAAAAGAAATTGCCTGCGGTCACATAAATTCATACTTTTCAGTATGAGATTTGTATAAAACCAAACTTTAGGTCAACTCTGTCCTGCGTACAGATGACAATATGACAACACCAAAAGGAAGAAGTCTGTATAAGCAATACAAGTACAAGCTAAAGGAGGGAGGAGGACTCACCCTTCAGGAGGTCAGAGCCGGCGTACGGTGAATTGTATGTGCGAAACAACAGCCAGTCAAAGTCGTCATCCTCCCCCTGGGTGAAGTCACACAGATTGGGGTCGGAATCCTCTTCGAACGTGCAGCCAGCAGCTGGGGAGAAAAAGGAAAGTAATATAAACAACAGCCATGACAATCAACATTATTGGCCTTTGAGAAGGCAGATGTAAAATCACAAACAACTTTCATTTTGCTTATTCATCCACTTTATTTATTTATTCCAAATTAACATAGCTAAATTGGAGACAAAAACAAGTAACTTAGGAACAGATATTACATGAATTATTAATTCTTCATAGAATATACCAGAGCTTTAGTGATTTTCATGTCATGTGGGCTTTATTTTTTATTTTTCCCTCTGAATCTCTTCCTATTATGGAAAACAAGAGAAAAATCTAAGATATATCCAATATGTCTACTTTCTACATTTAATGTTCGCTTGAACCAGAAAACATTCTTGGCAGCCGACCACTATGAAATGTGCAATGCAGCTGCACACTTCTCTCCCCTTTAAAGCTAAAGCAGTGACCTGTGTTCGCTTCTGAGGTGAGCATGTTGTTGCACAACATTTTCACAAGTTGACCAAAGAAGATTATCAGCAACAACCACTATACTGAACCTCCAGTAATAGCTACAATAGTGCTCGGGTCAGCGCCTATGACCATGAACCTGGTGTGAATGGTCAAATGAAGGCTGAACGGCAGCTCAGTACTGTCATGAGGGTTTGTGCACCTGAAATGTGTTGACGTGTGCAATAATTCTCTCAAACCTGCAGCATGTCAAGCAATGAGCTGTAATTATTTGCAAATTGCACAAAAGAATGCAAACCTTAGCGAAAGCATTAATTGTCCCTGTATCTGAGGAGAAATACCCCTCCCATAAAACATTCACAAACAAGACTACATATCCCAGAGCCCATTCACAAAGGCATTCACAAATAGTAATAACATTTGGAGAGAGCAGGCACCCTGGGGAATCTAGAGATTATCATAATACCTCACAACCTGCTATTCCATGCGCCAAAAAACAAATTTTTTCAAATTATATTTAATAGCTCTGGCTTTAATGGCCCTTGGGTCCTGAATAATGTGCTTCAGTCGTTGCTCTCTGCATCTGTTGCCATATTTCACATTAGTCCATCGGTGGGAGAATTACAGTCAGCGGTGGGCAATTGGAACAGCCAAGCCATAAGAACGGAGCCTGTGTCAGTAATAATTGAAGCAAGACAGCACGAGATGTGACATGCTAATGATAGGAATAACCACGAGCAGGTCCTGAAGGTGACCCCTGTGCTCCACAGCTTTATTGCTGCTCATTCTTTTCTTTAATCTCCCATTAAACAAATGGTCTCAACGTGACAAGCTGCGACAAAAAAAAATGCAGCCGGCCTCAATGTGGTCAGTATTCATAATTCTCACTTTAATAAGGTGGCAACAGATGACAGTATTTTACAGGTTAGTGTGATCGAAGCATTGGTTTGTTATGATGCAGGTCAAATAAAATGGAGGACAAAAGAAGCGCCCTTTCATATTTAATTTTGATCAATGAAAAACTGAGGCCTGGGTTTTGTTACCACTACAAAAACAATAAAGTGAAAAAATATGTCGAAGTTTTTATGACATGTTCTGACATCTAAAATTTGTGTGAACAAAATACAATGAAAAATGAAAATAAATTTCTGATTTATATTAGTAAATGTTAGATTAAAAACGTCAAAATGGGGCAACCTGGTCAGCTCAAGTTTAAGGTGCTAAAACGTGAACCACATCATTCCCAGTTTGCCTCCGACCTGTAACGTAACTTTCTCATTGTCACCTTTCTAACTTGTGTTAATTAGCACCATACACAAAGTAAAAGTGAGGAAATGGCATTATCTCTAAATGTTAAACGGGCTGTATCTACAAGGAGTTCTTATTGACCAATCAAAGGGCTTTACTATACAAGTCCCATTCATCCATTCATGCATACATTCATACAGCACTTCTATATGCAGCACATTTTCTATCACACTTTTACCCTATTGGCACAGCCGCAGCAGTTTCAGATTCAGTATCTTGCTCAAGGACACTTCTTCGAGTCAGGGATCAAACCAATAAACTACTGTTTAATGGAAGACCCTCTCAACCCCCTTTGCCACTTTGCTGACCTATACTCGCTTATCAGACAAAGTATTGGACAAATAAAACATTTTGATGAGAAGTTTTCATAATTCAACCTGAGTAGACATGAACATCTGAGGGAAAATGACAAGCTGTAGACTAGTTTAAGAATGTTTCACTAAAAACCCCCAAAATATCAACCTGCTGGTTCACAAGAGAAAACCCATTAGCATTGAAATTTAGGCAGTTGTCTGGGTGTATTTGTTATTATGTGTGACCTTTTTACATTGTTTATTCTGCTGGTTGCTACAGGCACATTTAAATTAGCACTCACAAGCCGTATCAAGGTTCAACACAGACCCACTGTCTCATATCAATGTCATTCCTCCTCCTGCTCTTCGGATTAAAAGATTATCGTCGGTCCAGGGTGTTGATCTGACTTCAGATGCTGATGCACAAACACACTCAGAGTGTCCTTGCCTACAGCCACTCTATTGCATCTCTTTTACACCTCCAGTGATTCTATGATAAGACTGGAGTGCATCTAACATCATGTAAGCTCAGTCCATTGGGTGCCAACCGGCAGGGGGGGAGGGGAGAGTGGTGCTTCTCCCTCTAGGTTTGATTTATTGCCCCGTGCTGGGCTGTTATAGCACAGATCTGCTGCTGAGGGCCAGGGGTTAATTGTCCCACACTGGTGTCTATTTCTAATAGAACAGACAGAGATATGGGACCTGACACATCCAAATGCTGGCACTATATTATTCCTTGCTGCTTTGCTAAATGAAGCCTGCAGACTCCTCCATATACAAAAGTCCCATCATGCAGAAGAGGGAATCCTGGATCCGAGGTCGGCAGTGCCCGGGAATGTCATCTCCTCAGAGCGCACCGGGACAGATCCAGCTCATTTATCATAACCCCCCCCCCCCCCCCCTTCTCTGCTGCGGCCAATTTTTACCTGAATAATTACAGCATAATTTAGTGCAGTGTCCAGTGCAAAGTCAAGACACTGCAAAGATCCTGTGGCTTGGGTTAAGACGTGTCTCAGTTTGTTCTGTTTTTCATGCTACCTGATATAAATCAACCTCTATTTGAAATATATAGCTTTATTCCTTTCATAACATTTTTTATTTCTACTGTAAACCTAGTTACTTATCACTACTTTATCTTCAGAGAAATTATTTCTTTGGATGCTACAAAAAAAAATGCAAAACACAGTCTTTACAACTGAAATGCTTGTCAGGCCGGTGAGGCTTTCAGTTTTCATCACAATCAAAGAGTCTTATCCAAGTACAAGCCAGGCTTTCAAGCATTTGTATAAAGGTAAATCTACAGAAAGAACATGCAGCGTCACGTCTTGGGAGCCAAATGGATAGACTAGATACATCTTTATTTCACAAACAAGCCAGGACGCATCATTTCAAGGACAGAAAACATGCTGAGGCAGCTCAGCACAGTCAAATCCACCTGCTGTGGTGTCCTGCATAAGAGTGGAAAACATAAGAGTGAACAAAACAGGCAGGACTATGGTGATTTACAGACTCGAGAGAAAGGGATTCTTGTCACTTTGTTCAACACTAATCTCAGTGTTGACTGTGAATTTAAACTTAATCCTGAGAGCACCGACACAGATCACCTTGTAAATAAATTAATACATAGCCTCTCTGAATTTTAGCAAACTAAACTAACTCCAGATTTGCACTGTGGAGCTGATGAGCCACGCTCCATCAGAATATGGATGCAGTGGCTCTGCTTTGATTTCATAAAGGACATAAAAGGGTGGCAACTTCTTTTTGCATGCTCTCCAGATTGCTGCAAATCCACAGGAATACGTAAAAATGTGTCGGAGTTTCATTTGCTGCAGTTAATCAAGACAGAGTCCCTCTCTGCTCATATCGGTAGTTTGTGTCTCATGTAGCCCTTCACATTTGATTTGGTTTTCCCTCCTCTGTTTACTTGTATAATCCTCTGCCTTCCCATCTAATTAGAGTGTCAGCTATGCACAGTGAATATTACCAGAGTTTCTGTTTATCCGGTTATTTGCATATGTTTTAAGCATAAGGACGCTGGACTTAGCTTATTGAGGTGCAACTATTCTGACAACTTTCCACTTGAATAAATCCAACACAGCAAAACAGGAAGAAGATGGAAACTAAGAAGTGGTTCGGCCCTGCCCCATAGTGTCACCAACAGTTATGGTGTTTCTGATTTTTATCTCAGCCAAGGAGATTATGTGTTCCAAATCTGTTTCTTCTTTGTTTGTTTTTTTTATTGTTGGTTGGTTGGTTTATTTGTGAGCAGGATTGCACATTTTTTTACTATGTTTTATAACAAATGAACAATTTAAGCTATCAGACCAGTTACCCTTGTTCTTATATTTCTACTATGAGAAATAGACAATGATGTGCAGGATTGTTCAGCCTTGGCAGAAGTCTGTGCTCTACTGAGCGTCATTCTAGTTTAAATTCGAGTATCAACGTGAAACTTAAAACCTGCATGACTTTTCAAATATTTCAAAGTAAAATAATGTTTGGTTATTAAATACAGAAAGCTGTTGTTTGATATGAAACCCTGCAGTTAATCTCTTTACTGGCTGCTAAAGAGGCAGCTGTGTCCATAACAAAGCAGTCCATTCACCATTTCCTAAAAGATTCACTGCAGCGAGTGAACAGAATAAAACAGCAGAGTCCCACACCACAGAGAGGTACAGACTGCAAACTACTAAACCTATCTGAGAACCAAATTGTGATATCAGACACTCACAGAGGTGGTTCAAAGTTGTATGTGAGAATGCTTGTGCAAAGGTATGGAAACTTTGAGAACATTGACAACAGCCCATTTGGCCTATGAAACCACAAACATCTTCAAGTTTCGGTGACAGATTCAGAAAATGATGCATTATTACATCACTCTGTAAATGCAAATGCTTCAGGTGAAAGTTTCTGCCAAATCTGAAATAATTCCACAATGGGTTCCTAGATATTGTGCGATAGATAGTATGGGACAGAAGGACGGACAGAGAGATGGGCTGACAACAAGAAATAATAATCCCTCTGGCCTCAGCTGTTGCTGTTTTTCAGGGCATAAAAAGGTCAGACATATCTCATCTTACTCTCAATGAGAAAGTGTTTCTTGAAATATAAAAATAGTTTTCTTACACAATAGTAATTCTATTAAATTTGCCTTTCTTGCAATTGCTATAGGAGTTTTATGTAAGAGCCTGTGTTTGGCATCGTATAAGAGAAGTTGACATCCACTCAGAAGAAAATAAAGCATCAGATAAGAGTGCAGAAGCAGAAGGGATGAGCACACACAGCTGGGTACTTGTGTGGCCCTGGAATTGAAATCCTCCAGTCCTCAGTGTCTGACACTGATCAAAACCAACTGAAAATACAGCCAATTTCCAGACAAGGACCAAAACACTTTTAAAGCCCAGCCTCTCATTTATAAGAAAAACAGTAAAAAGGTGATGTGTGGGCTCTGATACACCATTCCGAACCTTTGCTTTAATGTCAAGCCTGAGCCTCTGCCCCTAATTATCTGCCAGTCAACGATGGATAATGAACTCCAGAACCTGTGAAGTCACCTGGGAAATACGGCGATGATGAGGCATGGATGCTTGTCAGATCATCATCAACAAATGGGAAGAGAACCATGCTCGGAAGAAAGCCCGTAACTGAGAGCGAAAAGAGTGTGAGGTGACTGAGTGTCTGGCTGGAGGGGATCCAGGTGGGAATAGGTGAGTAATACTGGAGGCAGTAAGGAAGAGGTGATCGCCCCATTTGCATTTCAGCGAGTGGGGCCCGATGCATCAGCGGGAGACGGGTATATTTATTCTCTACAGAGGCTCTCCTCCCCAGCACTCCCCTGGCTGCCTCTGAAAGCCATCCATCCCCACACCTGAATACACAATGAAATCATCTCTCTGCCTCCCCGGGCATTAATAACTCAACCCTGGTGGCTGGATGGGCCCGGTCACACACACAGGGCCAGCAAACAGATTGAGATAAGAAAGGATTGAAGATTGTGAACAGGTACGGCACAAGTGTGGCGCTTCAGGGTAGACCAGGGACTCTGTGAAAATTATTTGGACCCACCCCATCCGCCAATATCTTGAATAACCGACACAAAGAGCAAATATTGGCTGGTAAAATGAATCAGGCAAATAGATACTGTATATTTGTGTCAGATAGAGTTATATATAAAGATGGACAATATGACAGCTTCCCTAAAACTAAAGCCAAATCATTGGGATTGCCCCCTAGTGGTTGGCTGCAGTATAGGTCATACACCCTGCCCCATCACCGTTAGTGGATGGGAAAGGGGCCAAACCAAAGAGTCAAATTACACGTCAGACACATTTTTTCTCAAGGACTCTTTCTGTCATTTAAGCAAGAGAAAAGCCAGACTAGAAGAAGTTCACACAGTTTGTCTGGTGTGTTTGATTGAGTGCTGACCAACACGAACGCATGAACACACTTTGTTAAATTGGGGCTTATTTGTAAAGTTAAACCACTCTTCCTTTTGTGGCAAGTCTGTATTTGTTAGTCTATTATAACTGAGCACACAATGAAATTGTTAGACTGACTCCATGAATAGTTTCATCATGCAGAGAATGTTACAGCAGTCAGTCAAACCTATGGCTCAGTATTAGACAGATTGATGGATAAGGTAGATTGTGATTAGCATGACATTCATCCTGAGGGAAGGTTGCGGTGCAGACAGAGGTCAGGCTCATCTGACAGGCAAGGCTATGAAAATACAGCTTTCCTACAGCAGGCTGTGGACAGTTTAACAAGTAGTGTAACAGGTTCTTCACAGACAAAAAAAAACATGAAAAATATGTTTGGCTGCTTTAATCTTTACAAAGTTAGAAACAATAATTGCCTTCCAAAGGCTACAAGCTGCTACCTGCAACATTTAAGGTGAAAGGTGTTTTACTTTCATGAGTTGACATTATGAATCACTCGATACACCTTAAATGTCAACATGACAACTTTGACCATTTTATTAGATTTTTTTTTATTAGATCTCTTGTATGACATACGCTTTCGAGATGATTGCATCTTGAAAAGCTAGTGTGTGAATTTCATCGTATTTTCATTGAAATGCGTGAACTGCAAATAATTAATTTACTATCTTTGGGAAAAAAAGGGGTGGAGCATCGCTTCAGTGTCGAGTTGCAGCACTGACAAGATGATTTTTATATCCGTGTATCTTAATCACATTTTTTAGTATCAAAATTGTTGTTTATATTGAGTGTTTTTTTAAAAAAGTTTTTTGAATTACTGTATCCTCTATAATACCTATATATTATTGTATTTTTTTCACCACATTGTCCTTAAATATCCAGGGTTGGTCAGCCTATAATGCAGTACTAGAATTTTTACTTAATTCTATGATAATTTTCAACACAGCGCCCCAATCAAACCATGTCAGTGTGATTAGTCTCCATAACTATGGAGCTTAGTCATTATTTATTTTTTTAATATGCAGTAGCACTGTCACTTTACATAAAAAAACATGCCGTCTGTAGAAAGCCACATCTGTTCTGTCAAAATTGATAAATTAATCCTAATAGCCAGTAGTTGATAAGATGAGAAGCATTAACCCATTTTAAATACATTTTAAATAAAATGCTTACTCTGAAGCCTTTTCTTACCTCCTTCTCCTGATAATAAATCTCATGCCAACACCCCTACAATTGAAGGGTGAAGTGAAGTAAAGTTACACAGACAGTTTAAATATTGTGCAATATTTATTTGTGTCCCCATAAGGCAATGGCTAATGTGCAATCTATTTCACTGTATATATTATCGAACTGTATATATTCTGTATATAACACTGTATATAAGTTCCATTCCATTTACATTTCCTTGTGTTCATTTTGTATGTGGATTTTCCAACTATTACTTTACTGATGTCCATTTTTTGACTGTCCGCTTTGATGCTGTAACACGACAAATCTCCCCATTTTGGGACTAATAAAGGATTATTTCATCTTATCTTAAAATGATCTTTAATTCATTCATTTGGTTGATTAAAGTAAGTAATGATATGGAGTAAAAGAAACAAATCTAACTCCTTTTCTGACTTATCTTTCCTCCCAGGGTATAATTCTCGTGCCACCCATTCAACTGAATGAGGTTAAGTTGCACATCAGCTCAAAAACTTTTTCCCCATTTAATGTTCTGAGGATGAAAAGTGACATAAACGTTTCCTACAGCTGCATTCACACTGAATCCTGAAATATCAGTCAGCTGCAGTGCATTGTGGAATTAATTTTGCCTTTACTTTTGCAGACCAGTACAATATTTCACTCTGGGTTGATGATAAAAGTATCTCAGATGTCAGTAGAATAGGAGTGAAAAATATTGCTATTTCAACAGAAGCCTTTTCTGTACTATTCAGAGGAAACACAAAAGAAAAACAAGGACGCTAAAACAAAAGCAATCTGACTTTGTTGTCTCCTGTTTCTGTTTCTCCTTCGACGAGAAACAAAAAAAAAAGAAAAGAAAACATCAATTATTCCACTTCCCATTTCCTGTGGGTTTAGGGTAGGGGGTAGGGGAATTCTCAGTTTGCACTGCTGATAAGGAGTTTTAATTATAGTTTTATTTTCTCTCTCAAAATGTTGGTCTATTTTCAGCAGACGTCTTTTCTCCAGCAGGTAGAGTGCTGTGCCATTCATCCGCACTTTGCATTTCCCCTCACTTCCACAGAAATTAATAACACATGGGACACAGGTGGATCACGACAGCAGATCTGAATTGAAAGGCTTGTTCAAGAAATCAAGTTTAATTAGCAGCAGAAAATCTCTCGTGACTGGTGACTCGCTATTTAACATCTGTTTCATTTCAGGATGTGGGGAGAGTTTTAAGCTAATTTGTAAATCAATTCGAAAGCAACGGAACAAAAACCACAGTGTGTCTGGATGATATGAAGGAGGCTCTTGACATAATGATGAAGCAGAAGTCATGTTTCTTAAACCAGTGAGGGACTGAGACTCAACTGCAACAACATTAGGGTGCTTGCAAAGTCTTGTGACGCTGCAATTATATAGAAGCATTTGGTTTGGCCAGAAATTACATTGTTTTAATGCAGCATGTTGCTTCAATGATCATTTGATTCACTGGATATTTGATCAATGACAACTGATTTAATATTAAATGCCAAACAATCACTGGTCTTATCCTGTAAATCGCAGGCTTTGCTGCCTCTCTGGTTTATATTGTAATTTATAAATAACATGTTTCGTCCATAATGTGAATCATTTTCTAGTTTCCACAGTTGGTTGTACAAAACATGGTCATTTAAAGATGCTGCCTTGGTCTGTGCAAACTTGGATATATGATGGCGCTGTTCACCTTTTTGTAACATTTTATGGAAAAAACTAATAAGCATTATGCATTAATGTTTGCATTTAAATAATGTGAATGCATACGATGAAGTAAATTCATAACAAGACAGACTGCAGAACTGACCTGAAATTTCAAAAGGGGAAAACCCAAGGTCACATCAACTGAAACTGAAAACTTGTTTTTAATTCGCTTTCATCATCTTTAATCCAACTTCCGAATAATTTAGTTTTGACTGAAGCTAATTTTCCAGTTGGGTCTCTTCAACAGCTATTTTTGACCCTGACTGTGATGCATCATATTTAAAAAGCAGAATTTGAAATCAGACTCTGACACATCAATGTCATTTATTGCACATGTTTTCGATGTGATCCACCAAATTGTATTTTTTATAATCTGCTTAGTAAAGTTGAGTTGTTTCTCAAATGAGCAAAGTGAATTTTGGAGCTTGATGCAAAATGTCATGCCCCAGTTTTATCTCTAATTTTTAAAAAGGGATCAATATTACACTGAGACACACCCAACTCATCAAGTAATGGACGTGTTTAATACATTCTCATCCAATCACAATGATTCATTAATCCCATCATTATAAATGATTTCATTAGTACATACTGTACACCATTATGTAATTCAAATGGGTTTAAAAGATGATTATTATGTGTCAAACAAAACGCATATTTAACTGTGAATACATTAGTCACAAGCATCACAGGGCCCAGGAAAAGATGCTGGAATATGTGCACAAGTGAAAAATGATAAACTATGCTGACTAAATATTTGTTGTACAACCAAAGTAAATATTTGATTCATTCAGTGCCTTAAAGACAACACTTAGAGTTCTTTCAAACTGCCCCCATTGCCAGAGTTTGTCCGGTGATCACCATCGAATGAGCAGCGAGATGACTCAAGGGTTCGTTTAAAGGTCACGAGCAACGCTTCTGGATTTAATGCCCACAAATACTTCTTGTAAACAAACGATCTCCCACACAAACATAAGCTGCACACTCTTATTTCGTACCCCGACTGACCTCAGCCACTCGCATGCAACCCCTGACACGCTGAACTCCATTTGACTGTGCATCCAAATCAAACTGCCTGTAGCGTCCCGAGTCGCTGGGGAAAACAACACAAGACCAAAAAAAAAAACCTTGTGTCTATCAAGTCGGCTAAAGCACATACCCCGTAGCTGCTTCACCCCTCTGCTGCCTGTCAATTCCACTAACGCAAAGGCAGCCAATTGCTGTCTCCGAAACCTGCAGCCTTTCAAATTCCGGTAACCCACATATAGGATCACATGAAGGGAGGTGAGTGGGAGAGGAGCATTACAGTGAGTATTTCACTTCTCTGTGTCTCTTTCCCCCTTCTCCCTCAACCCATTGTTCCCGTTGTGCACAAGACGTAATGCGCTCTTTCTTTCTCTTCTTCTTTCATCATTTGGCATCAATGGAGACAAAGGGCAGATAATTTTACCCTTTTTAAATGGTAAAATGTTAGTCTGCCAAGGACTCTGATGTTTTGCTTTAGCCCAATCTTTTCTAAAAGGCCAGGAAAGTCAAACTGTCACACGAAAAACTTCACATCAAAACAAATCCGCACAACCCACTAGAAAAACTCATCTTCCTTTTGAATTAAGTCTCTACCTTTAAGGTTTGCATCTGCAGCTCCAAAGCCTAATCAAAGTGAAGAACATAACCTGTGAAAGGTTTAGCACGGCCTGTTTTAACCCACAGCTAAGCTAGTCTAATGCTAAGTGACGGAGCAGCCACCCCTGTTCAACTCCAACATTAATGAAAGCAAGAAATCTGCATGACAGCAAATGTCACAAACATCAAATACAGCGTGGACTGTTGAGTCCAAAAACATGTAGCTGATTAATTAAACTGCCTGTGTATGTGATGCATTATTATTTTGCCCTTGACATTACAGCCGTGAAAAGTCATGTGTAAAGTGGATATGATGCAATTACAGGGCCACCAAGATGAAACATACTGATGGGGATTTCTCTGGTTTTACACATTTTTACAAACATTTTGGATCATGTAAATACACATGTAAATGAAGTATATAACATCGGTATAGTCGTTTTTAGACCTTTAAATGAAGACTCATGAAGTCATAGGAAAGGAAAGTGAAAGAAAGGACAGGAACATATGTGTTTGTGTGAGCTGATGTTAAGGAAATAAGCATCAGTTCCTGGAAAAAATAGACAAGCTGTTGCTCCAGATGGATCTGTACACTCAGTGACTATCCTGTGGGGCAACTTCGAAAAAACTCTCTGAAGGACGACGTCAACAAGCGCAGCCCTAGAAATAAATGAATAGAAAAGCAGAACGACGAAATGCTGTGGAGGACAAAAAAGGTAAACCCAGCTTAAGGGCCTCGGTTCCCTCCCGTCCTTCCAGCCTCCACCTGCTCTGCAACCGCTTCTCGGCCACCGCCTGATCAGCTCCTCGTATCCGAGCAACTCTTTGACGGGCTTCCTGGTGCAGCTGCCACCTGCCCGGTCGTGTGGTGTTTTGCATCAATCTCACCGTGGCTGGAGCCAAGTGGTCAGTCCAGTGTGTCTAAATGAAATGCGCTCATAAACGCAAGTCTGAGGGTCTGTTTGTGTGTCCCTGCTTCTGTCTGTAAGCATTCATTTATATGTGTGATATACGCTGCCGCTGCTGCTGCTGCTGCTGCTGCTGCTGCTTCATTTGAGTGACGGTGCAGACAGGCTGTCACTCAAACAAAGACAGGCATGTGAAGAAATGGGAGTAGACATCGGGCAATCAGACAGGAGGATGGGCTTTCACACTCAATCCGAGGAGAGATGGCTGTGGATAAACCAAATGAACCTAAATCCTAACTGTCCCGACTGTCAGGGCACATAAACCCAGAACTCTCCTGTGATTTCTTATTCCTTCCTCCGTTCTTAAGAGGTGAAGCCAGGAAGCGATTAAACTGGCTTTCAAGTCAAAGGGAGATCTGGTAAATGTCACAGCTAGCGTATATGGCTTTTAACCGTTACTGGTTATGTGTTCGGCCGCCTGACCTGCCCTGAACAGGTCCTCCTGCACTTTACTGTGGATGTGAGAAACATCCAGGCTGAAAGACGAGACTCTGTTGGTTCAGCCGCTCCTGAGGAATGTGAAAATCAGAGTCAACTTGAGTAATGGCCAGCGAGCAGCTCATTGATACTCCACATCAGTCTGTGGTTGGAGTTCTTTCCTTCATGATGACTTCCAGACACACAACTAGCAGAGCAGTGGCATTACGTAGAAGCCGGGGCGGATTTGGGGTCTTTTCGAGCATCATGAAGAAGCATGTGCCAAGTGTTTCCACCAGTCTCGTGGGGATTAATCAGTGAGATTCTGACGCAGCGTCTGCTATTGACATCATGTAAAGAAAGAGAGCGGAGAGAAAAAGACAGGATTGGGTTGCAGAGCGCTGGCATCAGTGACGAGATGAGGACGAGACCCGTGTTGCAGCCATGTTGGGCCAAGAGAAACAAAAAAGCTTGTTTAAAGTGATTCGCCATGGTTCAGTCACAGCACTTTGAAGAGAGACTCTATGCTCTCTGGGTGGAAAATGCCATTTCAAACACATTTACATTTCCATTCTGTCCCTGCGGTTTGAAGTTGCAGACATCAGACGTTACCAAACACAGGGAATATCCAATTCACACCTGCAGACATTGCAAGGAAAATATTTTGAGGGGCTCATCATACTGAAAATCTAGACACATGTTAATCAAAGCAAATACCACCGGCACTAAGGTGATAATACCAAGAGAAAATGTGAGAAAAAAAATTGGCAGCAATCTTTTTTCTTTTTATTAACGCACTGTGAATAGAAGTGGTAGAGTGAGAGCGAGACAGTGAAAGAATGTGTGGCACTGTCTATTGGACCTCAGCCAACCAGGAGGGGGACAGTGTTTGAGTTGAGAGGACCTGGGGGAAACAGAGAGAGAGAAAGCTGCCAAGAGTCGCTGTTAGAAAGCTAATTAAACTGTTGGCCCATTGTGAGGGAGACGTGGGTTGAAGATGGGCTCGAGATCGCCCCAGGAAGCACCTCTGTAGATTCAAAACGCTCGCACTTACTGAGGCAAATTTTCCACTGAGTCATACAAACAGGCATTCGATGGCCTTCTGATCATCCCCCTCTGTCTCTCCGCTGATCACCGGCCCTCTCGGTCTGTCTCTCTCTCCGTCTGAGCCTTCACCGTGAAAAGGCAATTCCAGGAATCCCACTGAAGCTTCAATCACTGTCCCTGTGTGAGCCGTGATGAGTTCCTCATGTGTGCCCAAGTTAAAAAAGAAAACACATTGCACCAGCACACATTAAATTGTGCACGAAATTGGTGGTCGTGCTTACAGTGCACTGCCTGTGTTTGTTTTTACGCTCTGGTTTATTGGTCTATGAAAGTGGGAGCGTCTACCCCCACGGCAGCGACTGAGTGACGGCAGCAGCTGTCCTGCTTTAAAGAAGTGACACATGATTTGATGACTTGAGGTATATGTGCAAACCACAGTTGCTTCCAAATTTCAACAGTCTACATTTGTCTGACTTTTCTCAAAATCAAAGTCAAATCCAACATGAAATCTAAGAATACAAACACTCCCTTTTGGCCCCGTAAAGCTTTAGTTCCTTTTACTCTCAAATTCTATGATAAATCCTTTAAAAGGTTCTGAGAAATGTGCAGAATAAGGACATTCTGCTGGCAGATGCACGGCAGCGTCGCTGGAAGATGGTGAGCAAGGGGTTCATTTGTTATGTGGGTTATGTTATGTGGCGGCTGACCAGAAGAAACAGGGATGTGAGACGTAATGTGGACTCTGACTGTACATCTAAATATTTTTCAGCTTAAACAAAATGAGGTGATCTGACACGGTGCATATACACAGATTCAAAAAATGATGGGAACACTTAATCACCACAGTATAACACTAAGTCAGTTACACAGGAATATTAACCTGTCCATTTAGGAAGAACAAGTGATTGTGAAGCAATTTCACCTGGTTTGATGCAAATGAAAGTGATTTCAGGTACAATGGAGAGGCAAAGTGTGTGTGTGTGTGTGTGTGTGTGTGTGTGTGTGTGTGTGTGTGTGTGTGTGTGTGTGTGTGTGTGTGTGTGTGTGTATTAAAAACAATGGCATATGTTATCAAACCATATGACAAAGAAATGTATTTGAGGCTTAAACATTTTCATATTATCTGGGGAAGGCTCATAACAGCTGAATTGTGTTGGACAACCGATAAATTGGTCGGTCTTTTATTCTCCAAACAACATATCTATAAAAACATACATTTTATGTAAACTATAGACTAGAAATCATGCATATGAGCTCCATGACCTGTATTAATATTGTAGAAATAAGCGTTTCTTGGATATTCCATGCCTGTGGCAAACTCTCTGGTCAGCTGTGTTAATGCAGGATATAACCCTGAACAATAACAAAGCCCACATGAGCACATGCAGAGCCTTCAGATATATATGCACCCTGCTGTGCCACACTTCTGATTCTGCCCCAGTTGGTCAGTCTTGCTGATGGAAGACCCCACAGGCGACTTCCATCTCCTCTCCACCCATACAGCCACATCGGTGGGACCCATGCAGGGCGAACGAGAGGTTATGCAGCCCCAGATGGCTGTGAGCGCACACTCACTGAGAAAGAAGGAGAGGAGAGATTGGGAGGGTTACAGCTGCAGAGTAATTTGACTTCTACTCTGAGACGAGACTTGATGTTTTATCACTGCTGGACTCATCATTTCTCAACTGATGTTTCCACTTAATACGCAATGATAAAGCTCCAGCCTAATCTATGCATGAAAGACACATCTTTATTTCAGCTTTTCTTACCAATTTATGTGTATGAATCTATTTTTCATTTTACAGCTTAAATCCATCTAAGACGACCTAGTTCTCCAAGTGCTGGAAATTCCCTTTTGAGTGTCGACAGCCATCGACATCAAACACCAAATGAAATGCCCAAAATCAAATATGTAGCATATCTTACCATCCAAATCAAAGAAATAGGACTGGTATGCTATTTATCTTCAAAAGCATATCATTTCAAATTACACTTGTTTTACATCTGCTGCACTTTCTCAGAAATCATGCAATATAGAATAAAAATTCTTCATTTGGTTCATGTATTCAGAGACTTTGTGCGTCAGTCGACAGGTAAAATATATTATTTTGTTCCGAAAATGTTTCCAAAAGCCCACAGTGGGTTTGTTATGTTAGTAGAAAAATGGAACAGAACTACCGTTGCCACACGCCATGAATGCAACTCAAATATAATGACACAGTGTGAAATGTTTTATGCTTTTAAAAACCAATGTGATTTAGTAAAAGGTCATAAAAATAAACCAATCCTTTCATGATGTGTCTACATACAGCTTTATAAATACTGCACTTTTGTGTGGAAATAACTTCCATGAAGGGACAAACTGTAAAAGTCTTGAAATGGGAAATGAATTGTGGCGAGCAGGGAGACGCCGTTACTCTTTAATCCTCCATAGGGTGTCTAAACTTCTAATTTGCATTCGAGTACAGTCAGAAAATGTGTGCATAACTCTGCATAATCAGACCCACGGTGTGAGAGATGAGATGAGTTTAAGAGCATTTTTCAAGCATAACAACACACTGACAGCTTCTGAGGGGCCATTCTCCAACCAATCTTCGCATTGGGACTTTTACAGCCTCATTACACAGCCAAAATAAAATGAGTTAAGGACCTTAATCAGGGATCAAGTAGTTTTAGACCTCTCACTGAGAAGATTAAAGGTGGGAATACCGAGGGGACACCTGGCAGCAGAGTGGAATGGGGGGGCTGAGCAGCTTTATATGAGCTCCTTTCTCTAATATCCTCCTTCCACCACGCAATTGTCTTTCATGTAGATGGAGAGCCCCTGCTGGCGCACTTCACATTTTCTCACCGTGCGTCTGTCTAGCTTATGGTCAGGAAGACATTCAGAAACATCCATTTGTCCTCTGATTATAAAATCCAATTCCGTTGAAAATTAGACTGCTATTGTTATGTCTGGCAAGTTCTATGACATCGGGGGGTATTGCTGAAAATCGATGGAATCTGTAGCTTTTATAAAAGCAGTGATTATTCATAATGTTTGTGTTAATGGTTTACGTCCTGTGTCCCGCTGTTACAAAAAATGTGTTTGGGATGTAATTAGTTGCCATAACGACACATCAATACACATCGTTCAACCATAACATTGCAAATTCATTCAGATGAGTGACTAGAAAAGTTTGACCAGACACCAGATGAATATCTTCACGGCTTAATTATCAGAATCAGAGAGACACAGAGAAGCAAAGTACAATAACTTTCTGAGGGGTTTCTCTCAAGGTTAATTGCTCCAGGATTGCTGGGAGCACGTCTTGTTGAGCACGTCTTAACATCACACTAATTTGCTTCAACATATATATAGGCTCGAGAATGAATCCACAAACAAACCCTGGCTCAATAGCTGTAGCTTAAAAGGGCTTAAGAGCTCATCACTAAAAGTACCTTCAGTGTGGTATGCGGGAAAGCGCGTCTTGTCAGAATCTCTCTAACAGGCTTTTTTGAGGAGACTGCTCACGTTGATGAAAACAAGCACCAAGTGGATCTCGCCAGCTGCCCTGGGTGGACGGCGTGAGCCTCCATCTTATTGACGCTGCAGACAGAAGGGACGCAGTGTGAAGCGACAGAATCCCATCGTGATGTCTAGGGACTGAGATGTTTCCATCATGATGTCCTTTGACAACATAATTATGCATTGTATCTCACTTCACACGGGTCGCCAAGCCACATCAGCTCCAGCATCCCAGCAGCACTGGAGCTGAGGGAGGGAGCGGAGCGGAGGGGTGGAGGGTGGGGGAGATGAAACTTGGAGCCTGAAGCTAAGCACATGCAACGCGAAAACAGCGGATTGGAGACCAGGCACAGAGGGGGCCGAATAGGCATGTCGGAGGAGCGCCAGCGGTCCTTCACTTTGCATCAACGTCAGATTAAGGGCACTGCTGAGAAGAGCAGGAGCTGAGGCACCGTGGGGCAAGGGTGGCAAAAGAGTGGAGTGCACAGAGCGAGAGAGGAGAGTGTTAATCCTGAAGCCAGCGCTGCCACTGTACATGACTGGAATGCCATTTAAAGTGACTTGAAACTACGAAAGATGATGAAGAGTCATCTGCCTCCACAAGATCAAATCAGGCCTGTGCTGAAAAACCACTATAATTAAGTGACGTTACGTTTTTAAAAGAGAAAATTATGGTGAGTTTAAGCAGAAGCCATCAAGCAGTACTCGACAGGAAATGAACATGCTTCAACATACACTCACCGAGCACTTTATTAGAAACATCTTCCAATTATCCAATCAGCCAGTCATGGGGCAGCGTTGCATTAAATCATGCAGACACAGGTCAGGAGCTTCAGTTAATGGTCACGTCAAACATTAACATGAGGGGAAAAATGTGACTTTGGTATCTTTGACCACCGCATGACTGCTGCTGTCAGACAGGAGTTTACTCAGAATGGTAAGAGACATAAATATGTCCAGTGAGCAGCAGTTCTGCAGATGAAAACACTGTCAATGAGAGAGGTCAGAGGAGAACAGCCAGACTGGTTCAAACTGACAGAAAGGCTACATGAACTCAGATCACCACTCTCTTTAACAACTGTGCTGAGCAGAAAGGTATCTCTGAAAGCAAACACGTCAAACCCTAAGGCGGATGGTCTGCAATGGCGAACAACCACGTCAGGTTCCACTCCTGTCCGCCAAGAAACAGAAATCTGAGGCTGCACTGGACACAGACTCTAGACAGTTGAAAAGTGAGGAAAAAAATGCAGCCTAATGAATATGGATTTCGGCTGAGGCTGCAGATGGTAGTCAGAATTCGGCATCAACAGCATAAAGCCATGGAACCAAGCTGCCTTGAGTCAGCAGTCCAGACTAGTAGGAGTGGTGTGGGGAATGTTTTCCTGGCACTTTATGGGCCCTAAATACTAATCAATCATGGTTTGAATGCCATAAACTGAGTTTTGTTACTGACCATGTCCATCTCTTTATAGACACAGTTTACCATCTTCTAAAGGACACTTCCAGCAGAATAATACTGCATGTCGCAAAGCAAAACTCGTCTCCAACTGGTTTCATGAACTTAATTAGCCTCCAGTACAGAACTGAGGCTATACTGAGAGCAAAGAGAAGCCTTGTGAAGTATATATGGTGTTCTTAATAAAGTCTTAAGTGAGTGTATTATAAATAAAACTGGATAACTGTTTTGCCTGACTCAGGCTTGGCAACGTACTGTGGTTAAGTTTTAAATGTTTTAGAGATGTGTTCATTTTGCGACAAGCTGGAGATTGTCACTAAAAGACAACAATGGATGACAGTGTGAACATGAAGGTGAAAGCATTGAGAATAGGACTAGCATTTAATTATAGCGAGCCAGTTCACTTTGCCTCGTAATCAATAGCCATGTTTTAACGATTTGTCCAGAAAAAATATTTCAGATCATAATCTTTTGAAACTTCCTTTTTTCCCGAAATGGCAAAATAACACACAGATAATATTAAAGATCGGAGGGTGTAATGTTTTAGAGGATAAGGTGCTCTCCCCTAAATAATCATGCAGCTCTGACTGTTCTAAAGTGTCTGTTCACATGTGTTCCTCTGGATTTTCCAGTACTTTTTCTTAAGAGAGAAGAATCACTGGCAGAAGTGAGTCGACTCTACAAAGCCAAATGAAAAATAATACCACATCAATCTTGTGCATTTACTGCTTTATTCTTCTCCGATGGGACAGTCGGGTTCTGCCGCACCAATGATAGTGAATTATCCCCTAAGATCCATTTGGCCACTTCTCCGAGGCCATTGTTGTGGAAGTGTATAGGTGCCCCATCAGTCCCGCTGCAGCCAATAGGAGATGCTAGGTAAAAGGGGTGGGGGGCCTCAAAAGTGGCTCCTTAAATCTCTGCCTCCATTAATCACACTTTGCACGCCCACAGCCCACCAAGAAGTGTGACAGTGACAGCACCGAGAATGATTAATACTTAATGCAGCGTTTAAGAGAATGATTTATGCCATCTGTTAGTGGATGACATGAGGCAGAAGTTGGCTTCACCACTCACACACACTTGTCAGCAAGGATTACGAGAACGATACATAACTTTGTCTCAGGAGCAGCAGGTCACCTCCAGAATTAGGCTGATTTTAGACCATGAACTCAAGGGGGTGAAGTGGTGGTGAGGGGAGGACACGAGGGGTGAATGTGCATAACCTCAACTTTAAATTAATTGGAGGTTCATCTGGTTTTAAGAACTGACATGTGACGGTCTGCTGGTGGGTCATTTCAAACAAAAACCATTCATCCGTTTTATGCCACTTACGGTATATACACTCTTATATCTAAGCCAGTGAGCAAGAGGAACTCAGGTCATCTACAAGTAGAGCTGATTTAGACTTAACAAAAGGGGTTAACAGCCATGCATAACTACGGTGGAGGTTTTGATTTATAGTTAAGTAAAGCATTTGAGCGAATGACCTCTAAATAATGCTATGTCATGCATTAACCATAACTGTGTTTACATCATTTCTTGTGCCTGTGATACATAGAGCAGATCCAGGCACATACTAATATCGCATTCTGCTACTCACTGTGATAGAAATTGGTTATCGAGGGGAGCAGAGGTTTGCAGCGGAGATGGCTTTGCTTTGCTAGATGGGTGTTACTGAAAAGAAGAAAGCTACCATATTTCTTCAATTCCTCAATTTTGCCTTCTCTGTGAAAAACAGAAACCTGTGGGAGACCACACGAGCAGACCAAGTTAACCAATTACAGTTTCCGCATACTGTCTATTTTGCCATTGTGTCCCGGACATACAGGAAGTGCTCCTCAGCTATGACATAGCAGCTAATTGGGTGCTATAACTGCATTTCACACCTCACGTCTCCACCGCAGGGATCAGGGTCTCTGTGTAAAACTTTACAAAAGTACTGGAACCTTCGGGGTGGGGCTTGCAGTACTAAACATAACTGATTGGTTTCGTACTCAAGCATCACATTTCTGCCCTCGGATCTAAAACCATCTGAACTTTAACTCTCATATAATTAGAGAGCACCGAGATATATAAAACTCCAGATTGTTTATATAAAAATTAAGCACAAGACAAGACCTGTAAAATAATTTAATTTGGTGAACTTGTAAATCCATTCGAAGTGATGGTGACTTGGGTCTGAATATTTCATCCAATGTAAACATCATACAGCTTTGATTACAGCAGTTGGAATAAGCTGATACAGAACAGAGAGTACAGTGCAAAATCATGGTTTTACTTATATTAAATCCACTTACAGGGAAAGAAAAGGGGGGGGGGGATGGATGTTATTGATCATTAAAAGACAAAGAGCAATTTACGCAGGTGATACCAACAAGTATCATATAATCTCAAGGTTTGCTCGCAAATGAGAAGCCTTCTCTGCCTGCTTCCCCTCACTCCCTCCCCCTCTATTCCCTGCGTAATATTTACATATTCAAACAAACTGTCAAAGCCCCAAAAACAAACAATTTGTTATCCACCAGAGTTTGCATGGTTAAAAATACTCTGCATCTAATCTGCATAAAAAGTATCTGTCTTTCGTGAGAGATTACTGGCTTTTCCTCCTCTCCTCCTCCTCCCTCGCTGGCTGGCTGTTCTTCACAGAGCCATCAGATGACAAGGTCGACACAAGGGTAATCAGCTCGGTCGCTGCTTTGAATCTTTTTTATCTCTAGAAGGTTAAATCCCTGTTTCCCGTTTCGCGTTCCTGCTGAGAGTTAATCGACCCAAATCAGTTCAACGCACCAGCAACACGCCGATCTTTACATCGCCCGATAAAGAGCCTGTCCAAACCTACATGTCATATTAATGTTAAACTTTCATAATCAAGATCAAAAAGATTTATGTATTCAAATGCAGATGGAAATGTGTCCTTGAGTAGCACTATTCTTATCCCGGCCAGAACCCTCCGGGAACCAGAGAGACGATGTTTTGGGCAAGCACCGGCCTGCCTATCAGCGGAGCGCCTCGACTGCGATGGTGTCCAAGAGCGTGGGAGCGAAAAACGTGGAGGAGAAAAATACTGATGCTCGAATAAAAATGCACAAAACAATCCAACATGAAGGGAAAAGATCTAACGCAACTTCACCTTCTAAGCATATTTATCATGCAGCGCTGTTGCTTTTACAATACTCCTACACATCAGAGGTTCCGCTTTTTTAAAGGAGAGATACAAAATGACAACTGAGGGGTTTAATAAGCCAAAAAAACACTGTGATTTATTGGATCAAGATACATGATCCAATTAATTTAGAGGGTTTTCCAAAAAGAATTGTTGAAAGCGTTTCCCGGTGCACCTCAGGTTGTGGATGTGTCTGAAATTAAATGTATTACAACTATTTATAAGTGCAAAAAGGCTTATTTCCCTTGACCTATTTAACTTTGCTTTCAGATGCACCTTTGCTCTTGCCAGTGCGAGTGCCTCTTGCCTGTCTGCAGACAGAGGAGAATAACAAGGTACTTAAAACAGTGAGCAGTGAGATTTTTATTTGAGAAAAATCACACCGCAGGAACGAACAGCAGGATCCGTTTTACACAAGTAGAGAAATGTCAAACAACAGTAGTCTCAGATGTCTCGTATTTCCAATCATAGGAATCAGTAATGTCTCATTAGCGTCCTATCACATGCTTAAGTTTTAGGTTTTTGAGACATCATCAAGGTGAATGTGCAGACGTAAAAAAGCAAAAACTCCACCTCTGGCATATATAATGCAACATGTCTTCCTGTATGAACTGTAATGATATGAGTGTTGGAGAATGAGGCAGCCATCTGAGGCGAGCTCTCACATCTACACACTAATGATTGATTGATTGATTGATACAGTGGTAAATTAAAGAGCAGGCTGCCTTTTCAATCACGGGCAAAGTCTTTGAACATAAATAACAGTCTCCATCTCGCCAGTGGCCGTTTGAGCTCTGCATAAACACAGGCACTTGGCAGCCGTTATACACACCGAAAAGTCTGTTTGAAAGGGAGACCGAATTCCTCACAAATGTAAATTTCTGTACTCCACATTTGACACTTTCCACTCTTGATTGGTTAGTATTTTGCCGCCTCCTCCTTCCTATCCATTATCGGAGATGAGCAGCATTATTTCACAAAGCGCCACGCACTGCCCGTCACAGACAGACAGCCTTGTAATCCGACGGCACCTATCGACAACAACGATTCACTGCACCCATTCACCTGAGACCATCACAGGGCCATCACAGTAATAACTCCACAAACTGCACGTCTAAGAGGCAGCTTTCTCTCCAGCGGCAATTAGAGCTGAAGAACTTCTTTTCTCGACTTTAATTTCAGGGAAAGATATCAAAATTACAAAGCCCTGGAGAAATTACTGCAGAACTTACCAGCAATTTAGACATGCTTTTGAGGACGAGAAAAAAAAATAACAGCCACATTTACTGCATTGTATGTGATGTTTGTGCCCACATTAAACTTGTTTTTCTGTTCTATTTTGAATGTGAGGCAATTATGTGCCGCATCATGAGAGCAATATCTCACCATTTAAGAAGATAACAGTCTGCCAATTTGGCCACTAATGGACCCATAAGTCCTGAAAACACAGCCAAAGAAATATACTTTCAAACTGTTTCACTGACTGTAGATGCTTGTTTTTTTTTTAAATATACAGTTTGACAGGATTTTTCCCAGTTCTGCGAAAGAGACAATGAATCCGATCTGGATTTTGGCAGTCCTGGATCCGCTAAAGAAAAAGACATAAAAGCACAAGTTGCCCAGAAAAATAGACTACGAATAATAAACACACTGGAAGCTTAGTGCTGTGTATTAACAAGCTTATTTTGCTTTGAGACGCTTTAACACTTTGTCTAGTGAGCGTCAGGGAAAGGAATCTGAATCTAGGCGACAAACTGGAGTCAAGGACGGGCGGCAGAATGATTCATACGTGGGAGTGACACACCTACCTCCTGCTAATGAGACCGGAGCAAAAATAATGAATGGGCAGCCGTTTTGAAACAATTATTTGCACACTAAATCAAGCCACCAGAGTCAAACGGGGTCCAGATTCTCTCTAAACGCTGGAATCTTTTATGCATCACCATTTGCATATTTCCCTGGTTACCATAAAACTGATTCACAGTTTGCATTGAGTCGGTTATCACTTCATTGCCTCAAACTGGGTCATCATATCTCCAGGCACAATTACAGCCAAAACCTCAGCAAGACAAATTTGCTGTCAGTCTCTGTGCCACTGTTATGACTCTTTTATGTATAAACAGTGAGCCGTCAGTGAAGCGGGCGGGGATTAAAAAAAATAAAAAACCGGGGAGCGGGTGGAGAGGAAGTGTTGTGGATCATGCAGCAGGCCTAACAGGTCGATAAGAGACAAATATATCTAATGAGCCAATGATGCACCCAGAGTGGTCCCTCTTGTAGGGGCCAGGCCGGTGTCTTACAAATGTGTTATTGACTTAACACAAGCAGCCAGTCATAGAAATACACTCTATATCAGAGGGAGGAGGAGACATGAGAGGCCACTGCAGCGAGTTACAATATTGATCATAAACTCGTGTCTATACCATCGAGCAAATGATGAGCCGGACTGAACTGACGCACAACAGCATGACAGCATTGGAAGTGTCGTTAGAATAAATGGTCTTGTTCTACAGATTTGTTTTAGTTAAATTCTGCACGGTGGTGTGGTGGTTAGCACTGTCACCCCACAGCAACAAGGTTCCAAATTTTAATCCCGGTTCGCCTCAGGCCTCTCGTTGGCCCTGCAATATGTTGGCAACCTGTCCAGGGTGTACCCCTCCTCACACCCATTGTCAGCTGGGATTGGCTCCAGCTCCCCCAATAGATAATGGGTGGATGGATAACAGTTTCTTTTATGCCGGTGTAATTACTGAACACCGGACACTGCTACTATTTTATATTCAATACTGAGAAATAATTCAGTCTGGCTAGGGATGGTTTCACGCATGTGCACGCAAGCTTGCAGCACACTCTCATGTGCACCCTGAATGAAGGGCATGCAGAGAGGGCCCGAGTTATGCAGAGTTCGCCTGCCTGGCAAGGACGATAAGGACTTAATGCGTCTTTTCACGGTCCAGCAGGGAAACAATACGGCAGGATTTCTATCAGTGATCCTGATGGTCAGTCCGACTGTGACAGACAGGGCCCGTTTTAAATATGTGTGTGTGTGTGTGTGTGTGTGTGTGTGTGTGTGTGTGTGTGTGTGTGTGTGAGAGAGAGAGAGAGAGAGAGAGAGAGAGAGAGAGAGAGAGAGAGAGAGAGAGAGAGAGAGAGAGAGAGAATGAAGCACTACACTCAAGATCTTTTTAGTTATTATTATCGAGTGTAGAAAAACATTTTGTTCATTACAAAAAAAGTGGCAGGACAAATTAGATGGGCCGCCGCAGTCTATGTAATTAATGGGGAAACACTGCGTAAATGAATTACAGATAATGAAGACAAAATGGTAAAACAGGTTTCCCGATAGATTATTAATGTGTTGGCTCCAAATGGAATTGTTAAGTGCACAATGGGCTGTACGGGGGCTTCCTACAGGGTTCTCATGAACCACCAACAATAAGTCAGGACCACATTAAAGCCATTTCATCTGCAGTTGTTCATCAAAGTGATTCAGTAATGGTAACTACCACTAGGCAGTTGCATGCTGTGCATTATGCATATGACTTATGGAGCTATGAGGGTGAATTATAGTCACATGCCGCACAGAGTCCAGTGAGTCAGAACTCTGTGTGTGTTTGTGTAACTATACATATTGGTGTGTGGGTCTAATTAGGCAGGACAACTACAGCTTGTCATTCATCTTCATCAAAACAGAAAATGCTTCTAGCTGCTTTGGTTAAACATCACTGCCTTAAATCTGTATTGAAGTCTCTTCAGAGAAATAAATAAATAACTGCTGTGTCTGCATACACCGGATAATGAGATTAATTTACAGTGCTGCTCCGAAAACACACTTGGCCTCATGTGTTTATTCTGAATTTTATTAGCAGTGGTTCCTTCTCCTCCTCAGAAATACAGAAAAAAAAAACTCTCATGAGAGTTTTTTTTTTGTTAATGTAAAAGTTAAGCAAGCAGTTTACAGGGACGCATTCAAAAAGGTCATCATCAGCATCATTAAAGCTGGAAACATACAGCTCCACTGGATGAGTTAAATACTGAAGTTCATAAATTCAATGCTCCTCCGTGGATGTTTGGCGTCCATCAAGCAGATTTGTAACTGTATCATTTACTCTACTATTACTGCAGGTCTAGTCTGGATACCCGAGCCTGGTATCTCTCGATGCTTGGCCTGGTTCGGACAACATTTGTCAAATGATATTCTTGGCTGGACTATCTACCTCATCTTTTACACTGCACATGCCTGTGATCGACTTCGTTTTCTCTTGGGCTCGGTCATGATCAGACAGAGAATTGCAGCCCGAGTGCCACGCTGTAGATCACAACACAGAGGCAGCATTAGGCTCCTTTTTCAAATGTGTCACATCAGATGTTATAAAAAACGTGAATTTATACACTCAACAGACAAACACTGCACCATAAAATACACAAGCAACATTTGATTTGAGACCTGTGAAAACCAATATGACACCATGACACAGGCTGGTGCACAGTGTGTGCTTTGAGTGTGGGTAGCTCCAGTAGTATTTCTAGAGGGGCTCGAACATGTGCTTAAGTCCAGTTAGTATTTCTACTTTAGCCATCCATGCATTAGTTTGCATGGGTGTGTGTATATGTGTACATTCATTATGCTTGAAGAGCATGAAGATCCCATGGCACATCCAGCACACGGCTGATCATTATGGAAATGACTGTATATATTTGTATGTATAGCCTATTAAAGATGAAAGTACGCACTGGGATTGTTGCCCTCATATCTCATGTGCATTATATCTATATCTGTTTTCATCTCTGTGTGTTTGCATACTGTACACATATATACAGTAGAGATATGAGCGTTCATCCATGCTGTAGGGATTGTGCGTGAGTGAGGTGGGATGCGTGATGAATGTCCCGTTTGATGCTGACGGAGCTGGTTCTGGAAAGCTATAATGTCCCAGGGGTGGGAGGCTAATCACAGAGCTTTCTCTGGAGACCCTCTGCCTCCGAATGACAAACAACTATGAGCCCCACTCCAAAGAAAACACACACACATGCACACACACGCTCATGACACTGATTTAATTTACATGTTAATTAAATGTTAATGATGGTGCTAAGTCACGTCATATTTGTCTGTGAAGCTATTCAACAGGTTGGGAACAAGAACAAACTGATAAAACAATAATTTAGGTCTCTGATCATTAGGTGTTATCACAACACATCCTTACTGTTGGGAATCAATTCACTTTAGGATTCAAAAGCAGTTGAACGATTCTAAGAAAAAGTAATGAGTGTTTCCAGCATTTCATTACCTAGAATTTAATCACCCTCAACCAGCAGAGTAATGAACGTATGTGGAGGCTTCGTTGAGTCCATTGTGAAGCATTTTGAGAGTTTTCCTCACTTATCCTCTGGAAAATATTTGCATTTGTGATCAGAGCTGATACTGTGTGTAGACACCGTTGTGTTTAACAAAACATTAATTATGTAGACTCAACAAAAGCAAAGCTGGTTCCCCTGGCCTCTTTTTCCTCCCTCTCTCTCTCTCTCTTTTCCATTCCCTTTCTCTGCATCCATCCCTCCATCCTGCAAATCACAGACGCACACAAAGTGCAGTGAAGCAGAATGCATCTGGCTACACAGCCCGTCAATCTCGCGCTGCTGTGTGGCCTCGCTGCGGGCCGGCACCGGCTCTTCCCGGTCTTGCTGCTAGTGTTGATTTGAGGCTGCACAC